>JANAVB010020600.1:5350734-5697064 GCA_029216955.1 Iris pallida
TTCCTATTCACATCATAATATTTTAACTGCTGGAGAACTCTTTATTTCAAATTGTTTAAAAGTGCATAACTCTATTATTATTTTAATTGTTGGATTATCATGAATTGTACTTTGCTCCCTCCTGACTGGAAATAATATTTTAAGGGATTTTGAGGATGCAGAGCTGTTATACAACAGCTATTATGACCCGGTTCTGTACCCTGTGGTGTTGCCAGAGTCCCCATTAGAGGACGCAGGACCTGAGGCCGACGAGCCAAACGCTTAGCTAGATTTTTCCTGTTTCCAGTTTTGTTGTTTAGAATTTTTGTTAATTTGAATTCAGTATTCATTTCAGTTCTTTTACTTTCCAGTTGTATTTATTTAGATGTTGAATAAAGTTCTAAAATCCCGAATATTCAGTTGTGACAAATGTATAGATGTTGTTGTGATTACCTGCTAATGGAACAGCTTACTGCCGCCGTCTCACAACGGTACAGGTTGGGCATGATCTGGTTCGACCCAATTATTTGGGATCGGGTCGTGACATGTTTTTAGTGGTGGCCCATGCAGGTCGTAACAACAACTTAGAAAAATATACCTAGAAACAATTAGAACACTAGAATATTGATTTATCACAACATAGGTCCGAATTATATACATAAATATTTTTGTTTGATTATAGACTGGTAGGATACCTTGCTTATGTTTGCATCCTAAAACTTTCAGAATATGGCCAAGAAAAAGACCACCCCTGCTGGCGATGAGATGTCATCACCCAAACACACCCCATCTCCCCCAGCACGTCCAGACCCCTCACCGTTGCAGCTGACCGACCGTCCCCATCAATCACCAGCACTCCGCGGCATTTACGCCACTACATCTCAAGCGGCGAACCCTAAACCTCCCCGGACTGAGCCGCAGTCCCCTACGGTAGTGCCCGTACCAGCTGCCCCACCAGTGCCCGTGGATCCCACCGATCTAGTAGGCATGCTACGGGGAGTGCTTGAAGCCCAGAGAGCCCAAGCAGAAGCTCATCGAGAACAGACCGAAGCCCAAGCTGAAGCCTATCGCGAGCAGACCGCGATCATGAGAGAAGGCATGGAGAATGCCCACAATGTGGCTATGGCTGCCCTTGAGAGAGGAGAAACCACTTCATTGGAACCACGACCTGCCAAGGTAAACATAAATCTAGGAGTTAAGTTATATATCATTAAAGCCATTCTTTTGATTAGAGGCGTATTATTACATGAAGGTCGGAGATATAGAGAGTTTCAAGAAGCAGGGCCCTCGACCTTTCAAAGGGACCGAGGGTATCATCTACGCCGATGAATGGCTAGACTGCATGGAGCATCTCTTAAGCATCGCTCGACTCCCAGAGGACCTCAAGACCGAAGCAGTAGGACTCCAGCTGCAAGATGTGGCAAGCACCTGGTATCGGAATGAACCCCGACTCCAGGACAAGCAGCTTGACTGGGACACCTTCAAGAGGTTGTTCCGCAAGAAGTTTTTCCCAACGTCAGAGATGCGGGAGATGGAAAGACAGTTCCAGGACCTGAAGCAAGGAAACATGACGGTTGGACAGTTCCAGGACTTGGCAGTCCTATTTATAAGTCTCTGTGACAGAGTTTCAGTTTGAGAAGCTCATCACAGAATTTTATAAATAGGACTGCCATCCCCTGGCAGTCCTACACTTATGTAGGACTGCCAGGGTACTGGCAGTCCTACTTAAGTGTAGGACTGCCAGGGGGGTGGCAGTCCTATTTGTAAAACTCTGTGACAGAGAGTTTCAATTTTCCTTAAGGACTGCCATGTTCTTGGCAGTCCATCATTCTTTCAGGCCTGCAGAAGAGATGTCAGTCCTATTTTATAAAAGGACTGACAGGCTTCCTATAGTCCTGTTTTATAATAGGACTACCTGAAACATGGCAGTCCACTTTGGCAGTAGGACTGCCCGCTCTTCGGCAGTCCTCAGAGATGACGCCCACGAGCAGCAGCCGAACGACCATTTCGTGTTCTAGGGTTAGGTTTAAACGAAAAAACTGAGATTTTTTGAGTTGAAAAAATACTTTGACAAACAAAAAATTGTTCTAACCTAATCTATCATCAGAAATATAGAAAAAAACTAGGGTTAGGAGTTTGGATTGGAGTTAAGGAGAATGAGAGTAGGGTTTTAGAGAGTAGGATTTTGGAGAGAGGGTTTTGAAGAGAGAATTTTTTTTTATCAAAATGATATGAAAGAGAGGGTTTGGCGGGGGAGGGAGGATAGCCCCAAGTAATTTTCGGGACGTCCCCTGTAAAAGTTCCACAAACCTGGGCTGTCCCCTAGGGGCTATCACTTACTAGGGGACAGCCTAGGTTTGTGAAACTTTTACTAGGGACGTCCCGAAAATTACTTGGGGCTATCCCACCCCCCCAAACCCTCTCTTTCATTTCATTTTGATAAAAAAATATTCTGCAGGTCTTTGTTTATATGAGTCTGCAGGTCTTTGTAAAAGTTCCACAAACCTGGGCTGTCCCCTTTGTAAAGGGGGGTGTTTGTTGAAGAGGGGAGGGTATTTTAGGAAAACAAAATTTTAAGGGTATTAAGTTACCTATTTTCAAAGTTTAAGGTATCAAGTTGCCAAACACGAATAGTTGAGGGTAGCAAGTTAAAATATAACATATATATATATATATATATATATATATATATATATATATATATATATATATATATATATATATATATATATATATATATTTGTGTGTGTGTGTGTGTTGGGGGGGAGGGGGTGTGAGACTCGTCTCACAGTATCGGTATTTATATACGGATACGTATTTTGTACTGTATTTCATATTTTTTTGTTTGTTTTCGGAATGCTTTTAAAAAATTTAACTTATAGATTTTTTCTTTGATCGGCATACCGCCAGTATACCGTGTATACCAATGGCATACCTGTCACTCCCATTTTTCGTTATACGTATTTTTGTGTATAAAATTCTGACATTTGTTAGGTGACCCATATTTTGACTTGTCTTTCTTAGCCCTACTTTGGTTTAATCTTGACTTGGTTTAATTTAGTTTGGTTTAACTTGGCTTGGCTTGCTTGGTTTGGTTTGGGGTTGATATGAAAAAGTTTTGTATAAAAACCAACTCCTCTCTCTCTCTCTCTCTTCATTTCTTTTTCTCTTCTCTTTCACTTGGAGCTTAACCCTAGGCAAGTACATATTGTCAAATCTTTAACAAATTATATTTTTGTTAGTTCTATTCTCTTCCTTGCATGATTTTAAGCCTCTTTAGAACGTGGAGTTTTCGGTTTTGATGGTTACATTTTTGTATATCTAAGTTTTGATATATTTTTTGTTTTCTTGGTTTTGATCTACTAAAACTTGGTATTTTTGAAAACTAGTTGCTTCATGTTGTAGGAAAACTCGTTTAACCCAATTTTGACCATTGAAAAGTTAGATTTCGACTTGTTTTGAGGAAGTTATGGACTTTTGAAGTTTATGGGTTCAACCAAGCATTTTTATGCCGGTTGGGGAAGATGAACAGTGTGCGCACGCTCTCCTTAGCGCTGCGCCATCTCAGTGTGCGCGCGCGCTCCCTAGCGTCGCGCCAACTCGGGTTGTGCGCGCTCTTTTTTGTCGCACCATCTCAGGTTGTGCGCACTCCTTAGCGTCGCGCCATCTCGGTTGCGCTCGCTCCCTAGTGCCGCGCCATCTCGGTTGTGCGCACTCTGGCACAACCTGGCTCCTAGCCAGGCGAAACCTAGCATGGTACCATTTGTCACTTGGCACCATTTGTTCCCTGACACCACAATCATAGTTTTGATCTTTTGGCACATTTTCTGTACTTGGCACGTTTTTGATATTTTTATTCGGCTGCAATAAGTTATTAAAATGATTAGATGATCTCGTATAGTTAGAGAATGATTGTACACCCTATATACACTTGACACTAGCACATGTTCAGTTATTATTCTATGCCATGTACTTACTTTTATTTATTCGTTTTCACATGCCATGTTATGTATTTCCTTTCGATTCTTTCTTATATGCTATGATATGTATTGCCATGCCTTTCCGGATTTATTGTACCTTGCAGTCTATGTCATGTATGGAATTCCTTTGTTGTGGTCCGTCGGACGCACCCATGTTATATGTCTTCTTTGCTTACAAGATAGTTGTCACGCCCCGACCCGAAATCACCTGAATCATCGTCCTCGCAGGGGGGGTGATGCCGCACGAGCCTGGAGTTTCGCTCGTGCAGGGCAAGATGACAAGTTCTCAAATGGTTATCTTTGAGTTGATATTAACAACGAAAGAAAAACAGAGTATACGAAACAATTCTCTTTATTGATATTCGAAATGAGATTACAAAAGCTTTCGATAGCCCAACGGAATTTGTCAGATTGGCTACAACACTAAGGTTCTCTCTTGCCCATAAAGGATTTCACCGTTCCATACATCATACCTTCTATATCTCGGCCACATCAATCATGTTGCAAGTCCGAGCGTCAATGTAGTTGCATGCCTCAAAATGCTTTGGCATTCCAAGGCTCAACGCGTTCAAGCGAAGCTCCACCGCGAGCAGACCGATCCCTGAATCTGCTAGCAAACTAGTGGGGGATTAGTACTTTCGTCCTTGCTGTACTGATCAAAAACCCACTTAACAAACCGACATTTAGTATTGTATTGATTCATGCAAACATACAATTTAGTTCCCTTTCTATGTTCTCCTTAGGATCAGTTCATGGCATAATTTGAAGACTGTAAAGCATGTTATCATGGCAAGCATGTTATTCAATTCGCATAAGTAAACAGGCAAGCAATCTCGTGTTTGTTTCGTGGCACGATTTACCAACATCGACGCACTCGCCCTTGCACCGACGCAAGGTGAATACGCCTATCAGCTTTTCCTGTCATGTTATAAGTGCCCTCTATTCATTATCTATATGTGCACGATATATGTATACCTTGCACTTTCAATCCATCGCCCTTAACTATATGAAGGTCACTAGCTTTCCGGGCTAGAATGGACTTATATTTATCAAATCGAAATATAAGACGACGATAACTCTGTGCACTTGCTAACCCAAACATCAGAGGACCACCGAAATAATCGCAGCAAGTGGCTTAACACATTCACTAGAAAGGTCGCTACCCGTCTAAATGAAGTGTACCAACAATACCGTACACGCAATTCCTCCTAGGCCAAACGGTCCCAGCGTCCTGGCGCGCCACATTCGAGGGATGCCCGTGCACAGGCTTCTTTATATCTTTAAGTCCATTTGACCATGCAACGCATCTTAACTTTCATACAACCAAGCAAGTTTGTCTATATCTATCTCAATTGGCACAACGCACAAATGTTCTCAATGAATGTCCCAAAGGCCACGAACATTTTCGAAGGCACCATGCCGCATCGACAGTTATGTCACATCCGTGCCACAACTGTTCTCATCGTCGCAACGACGCAATCTTTTGTAAATATTGTGCAGCTGCGCACATTCGTCGTCTTTCCTTGTATTGTGCATTCAATTTACGCCTCGAAGCTGTGTTTCCATATTCTACGACTTAGTATTCAATGCGTTATACTTATGTTCCATCCTTTCGACTCGTGCAACTGAGACACGCCTCGATAAGGTATTCAATATACTATCGCTCGTGCACCGAGGCACTCACACCGATATAGTCTTTCAATGTTCTGGCATGCTATCTCGTACTCGGGGGCACATAATGACTTATGTACTGGGGCACTCGTCGATACATTTATCCCATGTTCTTATGGCTTGCGTACCGAGGCGCTCTCCTTTGCGATATTCAATGTTCCATAGCGACTCGTACATTTGCTGTACGATTCATTTCAATTATTATATCTAGTGTTCGACATGCACTATGTTTATCTCTCTATCGAGCCACACCCGTGGCGTTGATAGGTTAACTCAGTATACAATGATATATATTTTACTTAGGCATGAAGGAGTAGGAAAGAGAGTCAATGTCCCCCCACCTTGAATCGATGCGTCTTGTCGTTTCGCTGAGCCGATGCGGCTCGATTTCATAACTTCGTTGCACGGACAACTATCTTGACTTAGCCATTCGAGCACTTCGTGCTTCATTGAATTATACGTCCGATTTGGCTTACCGTGCCAACGCCTTAGTCCGTCGCAAGGCGACGATTTGGTTTCACGGACCCCTTTTTGAATAAGGCATAATGCCGACCCCTAATATTTCAGCGTAAATGGATAGCCTGCACACGAAACCAACTAAAATCAATACTTTATTCTAATCGGTCAATTGTCTTGCGTCGATTCGATTTCTTAGAATCTTCGAACCGACTCAATGCTTTCCCTCGGACCAACTTAACACTTGCATCGATCTTACTCGATGCGTTCCTCGGGTCAATGTAACTATCCGACTCGATGCATCCTCTCGGGACAACGTAACTCTTTGTATCGATTCGCATCGATACGTAATCGAGTCAACGCAACTCTTCGAGTCAACGACTCAGCATAATACACTGTGCGGAGCGGGACATTACAATAGTGGCCCGTCGTGGCGCACTCATGTTACATGTCTTCTTTGCTTACTAGATAGTGGCCCGTCGTGACGCACTCATGCTACATGTCTTCCTTGCTTAGTAGATAGTGACCCGTCGTGGTGCACTCTTGTACATATCTTTTCTTGCTTATATGATAGTAGTCCATCGAGGTGCACTCTTGACCAGTACTCTTGACATGACAAGTAAATCCGACATGACATATGAAATCTTGATTGCTATTACGACAGCCAATCCTAACTTGTTAAGTATAACTCTTGTCTGGACACCGTGGTTGATTTTCTTTATTGTGATTGCACAAGCTACATGCTCGTCTTGTATCATGTAGGGCATGGATTCCTGATTACCATGGTCAAGGATTCATAATGAATCTGACTAGGTTAAACGAATAGATTGATCAAGTAGTTCATATAAAGAGATTTTTTTAGTTACAGACGATTCCATTATTTCGGCCATACCAGTGGACTTGTAGCCTACCGTCGAGTAGGGCACATTTTTAGCACATTGTCATGTATTGCACTTCTCGAATTCATAAGTACTAAAGTAACCTAATAATTTTCTATTCTTGAAATCTCTAGTAACTTCGAATGGATAACCTGTATAGTCTGCAGGGCTTGTGACTGTGGGAATATCTCATTGCATCTTGTTAGTAATTAGCCTTGTGATAATCCTAGTTAGCTAATGTATTAAGCCGTACTCATTGCTTGGCCGTGATTGATGGATGGAGTCCAGTTCAGTCAAGTTTTGTCTAGGCAGTGTCCGTATATGTTTATTTTAGTACATTATTGTTTATGCTTTACCTTTGTCGATAAATGATTAGAAACTAAGTTCTGTTCAGGAGAAGGGTAACAACCCTGATCATTGTTTAGTTTACGGATTGTAACTTGGGTTCTGGAATAGTTCCTAAGTCATCTTATCATTTGTCGTTCTATATAGTTCTCACATGCTCTCATGCCCTAGTTATCTAACATGCCTACATGTCCCAGTTACCCTACATGTTTACATAGCCCAGTTTTCTTACATACTCACATGTCCCAGTTGTCTCCCATGCTCACTTGTCAAGTTATCTCAGATGCTCACATGTTCATATATCTTACATGCTCACATGTCCAATTTGTCTTATGTATTCACATGCTTCCATTTACTTTACATGTCCATACTTTACATTATGCCACATATTATTTACCATATGCTCCATGTTGTGTGCTTATTGTCTTTTCTATTCTTGGGATAAGTTTATTGGTAGTGCACGAGTCTCGATCCATATTTACTTATTTATGTCTCTATCTATTTCTATGTTAGCTATTACTGGTTTTAGTTCATAAGTTTGGCTTCCTTTGTGGTACTTGCTATTGGGGGTCTGACCCTACTAGTTTTATTTGGCCAGATCTGATAGAGGAGCCCGAAGGATCTTCCTTACCATCTACTCGACGGTGACTACCCGGAGCACCAGAGTACCTTAGTGGGTTTCTCCATATCATTCTCCCACTAGTTATGTACATTATTCTTTTGTGACATTTAGCGTCCGAGCACGTGTTTAGCTTGTGTTTTGGATCTTGACATTTAGCCTACGGGCCTAAACATGATTTGCGTATTCTAGACTATAGCTATAGCTTAGCATGTATGACTATTACTGTTGCTAGTTCTTCACTTTGTATTACTAGCTTCATGATCATCCATGTATATATAGTTTGAGACGTTTTACTATTTTATGTCTGATGATCATACTTCTTATACTTTGCATATTTGTCTGTGATTGAGATACCTAGGATTGTTTGATATAGGGTTGACTGTTGGCTTGTAGTAGTAACCCCTATGTCTTGACAGCTTATACGTTATTTCATAGTATTGGAGTACTTTGGTATTACGTAGCTGGTCTAGTCCGTCCCCACTTGCCAGTATTCTGATTTTAGAGCGTGATAGGGGGTGGGCTTAATTACAACTTTATACCGTACAATTAAAAAAGAACTAAATTATCCTTGTCCATCCCCACACCCCCCCGGTTCTGTTGCACCACCCCGCCCCCCACCCACCCCTCTGCGCGGGCTATCACAGCCGTCGCCACTATCGCCGATGCTACTTCCGCACGCGGAGGGAGAGAGAGGGAAAGAGGGTGGTGCAGGCGGTGTGCAGGCGGTGGGGGATGGACGGGATGCAGTTGGCGGTGAGGGGTGAGGGGATGCAGCCAACGGAGGAGGAGGGGGGGGGGGGGGGGGGGGGGGGGGGGGGGTGAGCAGCTAGGGGAGGAGGGGCTGGGGTTGGATTGGAAAGGGAATGGTAGTTTCATCTTTTTCTTTTTAATTTTGGGTATTAAGTTGAAAATATTCAATAGTTTATACTGAAGTTGTCGAGTAAAACAAGTTTAAGATGTCAAGTTGAAAAAGTAAAATTGTTTAGGCTATCAAGTTGAAACTAAGCCTATATATATATATATATAGTCTAATTTTGTTCAACCACTAAAACTTGTGTGTATGTTTTAGTCGTTATTATAAAATTAGTGGTCAAAAATTGTGTGGATGTTCACCAATTCTATTCAATATGAAAATTGTAATAATATTAGTTTCACATGTGATAATTTTTTGAGTAAAATGGTAAACATCTATACAAAATTTTGGTGGAAAAAAAAAACTATATATTCATATCCTAACATAATTGTCCACTCCAAAACCACTTTCACTGGTCCCCCGATGCTTTGTAGCAAACTGGCAAAGCATTGCTTTTAGTTTAAAAGCTGGCACGCTTGGGCCAACGGCACAGTGACAAAGATGACAGCGATCTGGGGCTCTCTCTTGGTAAACAAGTCCCATTAATCCAAAGCCTAATCTTCGTTCATTCAAACAACTAAAGTGCTTTCCTGGTTTACTTTCTTCCCTTGCAGTGATTTCTGTTTATTATGACTTGTATATATGCATGTGTCATGCACATATTTCATAATATTTGAAATAGAACAAATAATATATTTCTTAATTTTATTTTTTTATAGGTAATTATATAACTATTAATATTAAATTTAATGAGCAGTTTTAATTAATAAACATATATAAAGATATTTTTGAAACAAAAAATTATTCTTTTTATATTATTGGTAATTATATAACTATTCATATTAAATTTAATGAACAACTTAGTCAGTAAACATAGATGAGAATATTTTTTTAAATAAAGTTCTACGATGAAATTTATTTATTTTTATATATTATATGGTAGAATAGATTTAACTATTTGTTAACACAATTTTAGTCATAAAAAAGGGACAGTAATCACATTGTGCAGTATGCACATGCTGCATCATTGCTCACCCAAGAAAAGGCTTACTGTAGACCTAGCCTAGTTATCATATATGAAATGCTACAATTATAAACCCCTACAACTCCGGCCACGTGGTCGATTTTTATTGGTTGTAGGTGAGACCGAATGGAGTCGTGTGGGACCATGTTAGCAGAAAATGAGTGGATTGCAAGAAAGTTATAAGAATTTGATAGTAAACTTAACATTATTGCTATCATATATATATTTCCTTCTAAACTATAAGAAAGTAAGAAACTGTGACCAAAAGTTGCACTTGCAATCTTGCATTGCTATCCCATAGAGAAGAAGTAGCCTTCCAAATCAAAAAGCAACAGTTTGAAGAAGAGAAATACTTTAGGAGAAATTGGGCGTCGGTGTCCCATGACAGGTGGGCCAGGGCAATGCATTTGTCTGAAGGAATTGGTACAACGCATCCCGTGTTTTGCAAGTATTTTATGTAGAAAGTTTTCGCTTTCTTAAGTACTGTACCAAGCACATTAGTTAGCCCAACAAATAAGGAACGTAAAATTTAAAGAAGAAAAAATTAGGTAGAATGACAAATGAAGTGAAATATGATTTCTATTAAACTTATTATGAAATGACAATATGCATCAATTTATACTAGACTCATGATACTTGGATTTTGTAACTCGTGGCTACTGAGTTACATAATAGCTCAAAACATTGAATAACTCATGCATCACTAACTAAATATAATCATGCATTAATAATTGTTCTACATAAAATGTTCTTTAATTTCAGCTCTCCTCCTCAAAGCGTATTTTCTAAAACAACTCCAAGAATTGAAAGAAAAAACTCAAACTGTTACGTTTCGATTTTGCAGAACCAAAAATTGCTACCGGACGTAACGTCATACAAATTTAAATCGTAATTGTACAAGACATGAACGTGCATCATTGATGAATCAACTCGAAACAATATTAATGTAGCAAAAATTAGTATACAAATTAAAGTACAACAAATATAGTAAAAATAATCTTTTTACTGATAATCTTGCATCAGAATTACAAAGGCTCTTAATAGCCAAAATAATAATAATAATAATAATAATAATAATAATAACTTGCCTTATAATTCGCAAATAAAAGAGGTTTACAATGTTTCATATTATAGACAAAAGATAACATCTTTTAGAAGAAAAGTTTTACATCGTCAAACGAACTCCAAACGTCTCAGAAGGTCCAAGAGACTCCCAAAACTTATGGAGGAGGGGGTTATCATATTGGAAAATATACTGGTGAGCAGTCACAACCCGACTCACCTTAACCAACAAAGTTATCATTTAAGAACATGTAAAATTATTATGTGAATATTTTTACTTTCTCTAGGATCGGTTAACAATTTATAAACATATACATGAAACATAAAATTTTGTCATTGACACAATGAGTCTTACCCAGGTCCCCCATCTTTCCTTCAAAACAAGGAAAACAAGGATTATCGTTCAATATATATATATAGGTGTGTCACTAATGACAGTCATATAGTTAGGTTGTATGCTAATAATAACTATTTTGTAGGCCTAATATATATATATATATATATATATATATATATATATATATATATATATATATATATATATATATAGCCAATGTTGGTGCTTTATTTACATGGAGAGAGCTTGCTCTCAACATGCCTTGTAAAATTTTAGTCCCACATTGGAAAAGCACCATGAGTTATCTCAACATATATACTTGGGTGTGTTGTTGAGAGATGCACATGGGGTGGTGACCCTAAGGAGGGAACCATGTGGGTGATTTTACTAGGAGGTAAGAATAAGGCTCCAAGGATTAAGCATTAATGCTTTTGTCATTCGCTTGGATTAATTCCACTTGGAGCTAAGCCCCAAAGTGGCTTAGCGACTCAGACTCGGACTCGGACTCGGACTCGGGCTCATGGGCTCATGAGGCGTAATGTGGCATTTTGTTGGCGCACTTTGCACTTAGCACGTCAGCAGTCATGCGGTCTTATGCGGCATGCGGCCATACGGTTTATGCGGCCATGCGGTCCATGTCAGCAGTCATGGACTGCGGTCCATGTGGCTCATGCGGTCCATGCGGCTCATGCGGCTCATGCGGTTCATGCGGCTCATGCGGCACATGCGGTCCATGCGGCCCAAGCGGTCCATGCGGCCAGGCTGCTGCTGCTGCTGCCGCATGGAGGGCTACGCTGACTGTGCAGATTTCAAATCGGTTATGGAAAGGGTGAATCTATGCGATTAATTCAGATCCTATCTTTGTGGGATTTGAATTAATTTCGTTACTATATTTGTGGAATTTGAATTAATTCAGTTCCTATCTTTGTGGGATTAGAATTAATTCGTTGCTATCTTTTTGTGATTTGATTCAATCTTTCCATAACTGAAGAGACAGCTAGGGTTTCCACCCTCTCTCTATAAATACTCTCTTCTGGCCTCCTTTGTGAGTACTACAAAAAATAGAAATCAGAAAAGGAGAAAGAGAGAGAGTTGCTGCCGCCATTGCAAGTCCATCCGAGGAGTCAGAACAGAGGTGACTTCGAGCGTTCCACAAGTTCTTCAACTTGCTGGTTCTGGAAGCAGATCGTGTGGGGCGAATCTTGCTTTGAGCAACGATGTTTTGACACCCCAGTATTGTTCTTCTTCTCATCTCTCTCTAGTTTTATTGTAACTCGTTCTGTCCCAATTGTAACACGTTTGCAAGGAAGAACGAGAGATCTTCTCTTCTCTTTTTCCCTCCTTCAGATTGTAATTTGGCTATTTGATTTTTTTTATACCATCGTAGATCTTGAGTTTGCTCTCTGCAAAGTTTTGTGGGACATCTCAGATCTCGATTGCATCTGTTTTTCCATCTTTGATCAAGCCCCGGGAATAACAATCTCAAAGCAAGATCCGTATAGATGGAAAACATTAATGCTTCGCTCCTCCAATCGGACTTCTGCAAGTTGGAAAAGTTCGATGGAGAGCACTATCAAGTCTGGAAGAGAAAGGTATACCTAACTCTTCAACTGAAAGATGTTGATCATGTTCTGTTGGAGGAAGAACCCTCTGTTCCAGACACTGGATCTACTGCCGCCATCAACGCGGCTACCAAACTCCAGGCCAAATGGAGAAAGAAAAATAGCATCTGCAGGCTTATCATCCTGAATGCTATGGAGGACTCCCTGGCAGAATCCTACTCGAAGAAGGAACTTGCCAGAGACATATGGGAGTCTGTGGAAAATCTGTATGAAGAAGACAAGAACAGGAGCAAAATGTTTGTGGTTGAAAAATATCACAAATTGCTCTTTGAGGACGAAAAGTTCATGCTGCCACAGGTGAAGAAATTTCTGAAGCTGCGTCAGAAACTGGAAGACGAAGAGATGTCCCTTCCCGACAAGTTTGTCGTCGGAGGGATCGTCTCAAAACTTCCTGCTGGATGGAGTACCTTCTATGCAATGATGCACAGAAAGAAGCTAGACATTAGCTTGGGAGATCTACTTCAAGAGATCCATGTTGAGGACGAGATGCGTTCTCAACAGAAGGTGGACACTCTGTCCAAACAGTTGGCTAAAGCCAATCTTGTGCAGACGAGAGATTCCAAGGGGAAGCAGGCGGCTTCTCATCCCAAGAAGAAGGACTTCGCTAATCTAAAAGTGAAGGGTCCTTCTTTCAAGCAACAGAAGACTAAGTCCCACGTGACTTGTTATAATTGTGGCAAAAAAGGCCACTACAAGAGTGAATGCAGATCTAAGCCTAAACAATCAGAGAAAGGTGAGCCTAATAAGGTTTCATTGGTTTCTAACGTTGTTGCTATGATCGGACAGGTCACAACTGTGGGGGTTGACTCTGACTGGTGGATAGACACTGGTGCGACTTGCCATGTCTGTTCAGGCAAGGAATGGTTCGTCACGTACCAGCCGATATCTGAGAAGGTTGTCATGGCGAATCAGGCCCAAGCTGAAGTTCTGGGAATCGGGACCGTGGAACTGAAACTCACTTCTGGGAACACTCTGACGCTTCAAGGTGTGAAGCATGTTCCGGCGATTGCCAAGAACCTGATCTCTGGGAGCCTGCTCTGCAACGCAGGCTTGAGGATGGACATCAATGCTGGTCAGATGGTGATGTCCAAGAAAGAAACATACTTCGGGAAGGCTTATCAAACCGAAGGCATGTTTAAAATTCAGCTTGTTAACCAGTTTGAAGACATTAATGCAGTTGCATTTTCTGATTATTCTCTTGAGTTGTGGCATAATAGACTAGGACATGTTCATTGTAAGAGAATTAACAAAATGTCTAGTCTAGGACTTATCTCCAAATGTGGGGGTAAGGTGGAGAAGTGTGAGGTGTGTGCTCAGACGAAGATCACAAGAAAACCCTTTCATCGGGTCAATAGAAGCACAGATCTTCTGGAGTTGGTGCACTCCGATATCTGTGACTTCAAACATTTCTCCACGAAGGCCGGGATTGTAAGCCCCTGAATTTAGAGCTTATTTTTTTTAATTTTAATAATCAATTAATTAGAATATTATTATTTGATTATTATTTGATTTAATGCTCTTTACCGTGACTTGGAATTCTAGAGCATCAGGGATGCCAGTCTCTGGAAACTTCCTTCTTGGAGTTTGTAGTAGGCGAGATTATCTTCATTTTGATATATCATGTCCCACTCGAACTTGTTTCCTTGTACTCTTTTTGCTTCGCGCAAGTTCGGGTCAAATTAGACCATTTAAATTATTAATTGATTTCCCACTCTTTTTCTTGATCCCCATAAGCACGTTACCGTGGCTTTTAATGTAGGAGCACCAGACTAGTCATTCCTTCGAAACCAACTTGTCATGCCTGATCTACTCGAGACGCTCTTCACTCATGACCTTCGTGTCCCACTCAGACACACCCTCTTGTGCTCCATTTCCTTCGCACAACTTTCGGTTCAATTTAGGCCAATTAAATATCTGCCGTAAAACCTGATTTAATTTCCTATTTAATTTCGGGACCCGACATCGGTCCAATCCAGTCGACCCAATATATGGCCCTGGCCTGTTTTGAGCCTACTATACACGTGCCACTTGCGTGCCACCGATCTGATCTCCCTTGTGCTCCCATTCCATCGTGATTTAAATTGGTTTAAAATTATTAAATTAATTAAATCTTGGCTTCGACTTTGTCCAAACTTTGTCCAACGTCCGACCCAGTTTGGCGTGGACCCTACCATGACTGCCCATACATCCCAGTGATGTGTTTGCATTTTTCTCTATTTAAAAAAATACGTCTATTTTAAATAAAATATCTCAACCTCTCTCTTTTGTATAATATATATACATACATATATATATGTATACAAATATCTCTTTCTCTCTCCTTAAACAAATCAATTCCTCACTCTCTCACCCATCCCCATCACCATACAGCTGACCCCCCCTTCAACCGACAGTGACACACCCTCTCTCTCTCTATTCTCTCTCTCTCTCTAAAATATCATTCCCTCTCTCTCTTTATATTTTTAACACTCACACACACAAATCAATTTCCTCACTCTTCTCTCCTACACACCTACACCCCTCCCCTCTTCCATCAGGACAACCCCCCTGTACCCGAGCAACACCCTCTCTCTCTCTCTCTACTTTCTCTTTCTCTCTCTCCATCTCATTAATACCTCTTCACTCATCTTCTCTCTCCCACTCTATTATTCATAATCACCACCACCATTACACACAGCCCATCCCAAGCTCAGCCTCCCATGGCCGACCTCCGCCCTGGCCGAGCCGCCGGCCACCACAGCAGGCCGAGCTCGACCAGCCTCCCCTCCTCTTCTCGAATCACACATCACCTCCACCACATCATCACCACCTCCATATTAACCACCACCACCATCTCCACCCGCACGCCACCCGCGCCACCGCCGCTGCAGCAGCCAACCGCCGCCGCCGTGGTCGGCCTGGCCAGCCCCCGCGCGCGAGCGCAGCTGCAGCAGCAGCTCGCAGCAAGGTGCGACAGCGCGCGCGCACAGCAGCAGGCCGCACGCGCAACGGCCAGCCGCGCGCCGCCGCGGACCATCGCCGTCGCCGGCGAGCCCCCCCGGGCTGCGCGTGGGCCGCACGCACCACCCCGTGGCGGCCAACGTCCTCCGGGACGCGCCGTCTAGACGATTTCAGCGTTTTGCTCGGAATCCCGTCGACGCGCGCGCGGACGAATTTCAGAAAGTTCGCTCCGAAACAGCAACTTCGCGCCAATTTTTTGGACAATCCGACCGTTGGATCGACGATTTCTTCGCTCCGTCTCAATCTCGGTATATCCACCTTCACTCCTCTCAAATTTCACCCGTTAATTTCGTCGTTTGATACATCAAAACCGGCCACCAAGTTGATGTTTTAATTGAACTATTTTTGGACAGTTTTGCGACGCCAACTTCGCGGGTTCGTATCTTCGTCGTCGCAGCTCCGTTTTGTGCGCCACCAGTTCCGGTGCACAGCTGGTATAACCCTCTTCCTGCCTCCTTTAGATTTCATTTCAGTTTGAGCTTGTTAGGTCGGTCGAATTCGACGCCAAAGTTGGTCGTTCGAATTCTTAGTGTTGCACTTATAAAATTCCATTTTTGAACCCGGGACTCCGGATTCAAATTCTGACACCACCAGCAGACTCGTGGCGTCGTTCTGACATATTTTCATATAAAGTTTGCTTGATTTGGAGAACGTGGGCCCTGGCACGCATTTCGGTGCAAAGCGGGTCCCACTTTCTGAGTCAACGGGACTTTTTGACGCCGGCTCATCGGAATCCAATTCCGGATATACCGTTGAGTTTGTATCGTCATTCTGGACTCGTTGACATATAATTTGCTAGGTTTTAGTGGACATTGGTTCCGACACGCATTTCGGTGCAAGTCGGATACCAATATCCGGGTCAACGTGTCATTTTGAGTTCGGCTCATCGGAATCCAATTCCGGATATACCGTTGAGTTCGTATCGTCATTCTGGACTCGTTGACATATAATTTGCTGAGTGTTGAGGACATTGGCTCCAACACGCTTTTCCGTGCAAATCGGTTTCCAATGTCCGGGTCAACGGACCAATTTGAGATCGGGTCAACGAAATCCAATTATGGATATACCGTTGGGTTCGTATCGTCATTCTGGATTCGTAGACATATAATTTGTTAGGTTTTGTGCACTTTTATTTTGGCACATTTTTCGGTGCAAAGTGTGTCCAACGGCGGACATTATTTTGGTCCAAAATTACTTTTTTACCCCTGTGTCCAAATTGGACTTTTGGACAGGCTATCCTAGCTGATTTGACCATTCTGGACACGTTGGTGATGTTAGTTTCATCATCCGACAACATCTGTATATTTCTTCCCTTTTTGTGTCACCCTATTATTATAATATTTTCTCCTTCTGGTTGTTTTAGAGACCCGTCGATTTCAGTGATTTCTAAATCACTGAAATTCATAAGTTGACCTTGTAGAGGTTTATAGAGACTAGCTTGACCATGGTTGACTACTTTGACTAGACGTCGAAGTAGAGTCAACAGTTGACCTAGGTTTGATTAGACTTGACCAACGTTGACTTTTTGACAAAGTCACCTGTAAGTCAACCATTGATCTATTTAACCTAGATTAGACTTAGAATTGACCGGAGTTGACCAGTTGACCAAAGTCAACTGTACGTCAACCTTGATCCAGTTTGTCTTAGTTTGACCTAGATGTTGGTATATCTTTTGACCCTGATCAGCTCTTGTATTATTTCATCTTTAGGTCTGTGGCTTTACTCTGAACCCTGATTCATATTGACAGCAGGACCCCAGGCGATTACATTCTCTGATAACTTATTCCCAATTTATGATAACTGTTATGATTCATGTACTTAGTGTTGATATGCTTATTCCTGACACATAGTTCTCACGGATTGGTATTCTTGGATTCCGACGAGAGATGTTTCTCCTTCTTAGGTTAGGATGTATTGTGCAAGCACCCTTGTAGCTCTTGCTCGATATATGGTCACTGATTCTAGAGAAGGTTCGCGACCTTCTCATTAGAATCCCGTGCAGTGACGTGTCCTGTTTGGATCCATTCTACCAGTTGGGGTAGGGGGAGTAGTAGCGTATGCCTGTGATCAGATCCATCCCGATTCCCGAACAGTGTGAGTCATATACCGCACTTATGACTTGCCAGGCCGATTCTTGACAGGTACCTAAGCCGATCACAAGCTGAAACTACTACTCACACACATTGGATATATGGCTTACCTTGATTTGTGTACATACCATGATTTCAGTTCTACTTTCTTGTTCTAGCTTAGCTCTACAGCTTACCATGCCATGATACATACATGTACACTCCATGATTCATTGTATATGCTCTATTTACAGTCTTATAGCTTTTATTCTATCTTGAGATCTGTTATGAGATATATGTACTCGTTCCATCCTGACCGGATATGTTGACAAATTTTAGGAGTAGTTGTGCCCTCATTATTGGACTTCATAATGTTGCTAGCTGAGGTGGATCTCACTATTCTTCTATGGGAGTTGCCTGGTAGTTATCCTTAGTTAGTCTTGTTGTTCCTTCTTTATCTTTCATGTCTTATGATTATTGTAGATTCTAGTTGTTCTAGTGATATTGTTATTTATTCTTGTCTTATCTTCCTTAGTTCTCGTGATGTGACATGAGTACATTTCTAGTTATGGATTCTTAGATGTTGTAGTTAGTATAGTATACTTGACAGCGTTCTACCGCCGATACCGCGGCGTAGGCTGGGCGTGGCCCACGTATTCGTACCCGTATATCCGGGTGCGGGTCGTGACAGGGATGAAGTATTTCATAACCTTCATCGACGACTTCTCAAAATATGCGTTCGTCTACTTGCTCAAGTCCAAAGACGAAGCTTTCGAGAAGTTCAGAGAGTTCAGGGCCGAGGCTGAACGGCAGACTGGACAACAACTCAAGAGGCTGAGAAGTGATCGAGGTGGGGAGTACAGGTCTCATGAATTCGCATCGTTCTGCAAAGAACATGGAATCATATGCGAGACTACTGCTCCATATTCTCCTCAATCCAACGGAGTAGCAGAGAGGAAGAACCGGACATTAACAGAAATGATGAATTCCATGCTGCTCACTGCAGGTCTTCCAAAATGCTACTGGGGAGAAGCTGCATTAACGGCCACTTTCATTCTGAATAGAGTGCCATATGCAACTTCGGACGTAACTCCTCATGAACTCTGGTTCAAAGTCAGACCCAACTTGAATGTCATTCGAGTGTGGGGGTGTCTGGCGTATGTGAAGCTTCCAGATCTGAAGATTCAGAAGCTGGGGACAAGGACTACGAAGGCTATCTTCTTGGGGTATGCCGAGAAGAGTGATGCTCGGAGATTTCTTGATATTGAATCAAATCATATTATCGAATCTCGCGATGCTGAATACTTTGAAGACAAGTTCGCAAAAGACAAAAACATTATTCTTTCGGACATTCCGGAAAATGATGTAGGTACTAATGAGACTGAAATCTCATACGAGCCAGTAGTCCAAGAAGAAGCTGTTGTTGATGAAACAACTCTTGCACCAGAACTCGCCGAGCCGTCAGCTAAGCGAGCGAGGAGACCGAAAGATTTCGGAGATGACTTTGTCACCTATCATGTGGAAGCAGATCCGCTTACCTATGATGAGGCGATGAAGACCAGAGATGCTATCTTCTGGAAGGAGGCAGTGAATGACGAGTTTGACTCTATCACCTCCAATAACACATGGGTGTTGGTAGATCTACCTGAAGGAGAAAAGCCTATTGGATGTAAATGGATCTTCAAGAAGAAGATGAAGGCAGATGGAACTATTGACAAGTTCAAGGCCAGGCTGGTCGCCAAGGGATTTTCTCAGAAACAGGGGATAGACTACTCCGACACGTACGCTCCAGTAGCTCGGATGACCACCATCAGGATGTTAATCGCTCTAGCAGCTATACATAAGTTGGTGATACATCAGATGGATGTAAAGACAGCATTCCTGAATGGGGAGCTGACCGAAAAGATTTACATGCAACAGCCAGATGGATTTGTCGTCAGAGGTCTTGAAGACAAAGTCTGCAAGTTGGTGAAATCATTATATGGTTTGAAGCAAGCTCCCAAGATGTGGCATGAGAAGTTTGACAAAGTTATTAGGTCAAACGGCTACAGAGTCAGCGAGACGGACAAATGTGTTTACACAAAGTTCGCTGATGGAAGAGGAGTCATCGTTTGTCTGTACGTGGACGACATGCTAATCCTAGGTACGGATATAGGCTGTGTCACAGAGACAAAGAAGTTCCTCTCAACCAAGTTCAGTATGAAGGACTTGGGGGATGCAGATGTCATCTTGGGCATAAAGATCATCCAGACAGACACTGGAGTAGCGCTGTCACAATCTCACTATATTGAGAAGATGCTCACACGCTATGGGTATAAGGATCTTCCAGGGATCGATACGCCATACAGGTGTGATCAGAAGCTGAAGCCAAACTCGAGGGAAAGCGTCAGGCAGCTGGAGTATTCTAGCGTTATCGGAAGTTTGATGTACGCAACTACTGCCACAAGGCCTGACATAGCTTTCGCCGTGGGAATGCTGAGTCGGTTCACAAGCAACCCAGGGGTTGAGCACTGGAAAGCTGTGAAGCGAGTAATGAGATATCTCAAGAAGACTCAGACATATGCACTGCACTACAACGGGTATCCGACAGTAGTGGAAGGCTTCAGTGATGCTAGCTGGTGTTCAGAAGTGGAAAGCGAGAGATCCACAGGTGGATATGTCTTTTCCTTGGGTAGAGCTGCTATATCGTGGAAGTCGAAGAAGCAGACTATACTCTCTCGTTCCTCCATAGAATCTGAATTCTATGCACTTGAAACTGCAGCAGATGAAGCAGAATGGCTTCGGGAGCTCATGTATGATCTTCCAGTGGTTGGGGCTCAGATACCGGCGATACCAATATACTGTGACAACCAGGCGACTGCGGCGGTGGCATCAAATGACCTCTTCAACGGGAAGAAGAGGACTGTGCGGTTGAAGCACAGGGCAGTACACGATCTTATCAAAAGAGGTGTAATTGCAGTGGTTGATTTTCCGAGTCAGGAGAACCTGTCAGATCCGTTCATAAAGGACCTCAAGCGCCAGTTGGTCGATGACACAGCTTGTAAAATAGGCTTGAAGGCATTCTGATAGTGTGTCTTTGTAATCCTACCATAAAGTTTTATGCTATTAGTTCAAAGAGAAATCTACTAGGCATCTAACTTTTGGTTCAAAGGAGGATCACTGACTGGGAAACTATCAGGTAACAGTGGGTACTTGTTCTCTGGAACATGGAAGGGATACGGACCCATAACCACTGTTGTCTACTATGTATTTTTCTGCGAAAAAACAAATCCTGTGGAAGGTTGGCTTAAACGCCTTAATGAGTTCTCAGGCAGAGTGAATGTCTGCTGTGCTTTACAGGAAGCACGGTAGAGCAGCATTACAAGGAGTAAAACTCTATGCTACAGTGGGATGACTCCACCATGAGGTTCCCAGGTAGGGGTAATGCCTCGGCTTTGCAAGCCAAGTCATAGCGGCGTAGCACCGCAAATAGGCAGGTAGCCTAATGCTGTATGACGTAATTAAAGAGTTATAGACAGCACTACAAAGGGGAGGATGGCCCCATGTTACAGTGGCACGACACCACGATGAGGTACCCAGGTAGGGGTAAAGCCTCGGCATTGCAAGCCATGTCGTTGCGACGTAACACCGCAAGAAAGCCTTAGGCTTCATGCTGGGTAGTTTGGCACTACAAAGAGGCTTGTGACCTCATGCTACAGTAGTATGACACTACGATGAGGTTCCCAGGTAGGGGTAATGCCTCGGCTTCAGGCCATGTCATAGCGGCGTAGCACCGCAAGGAAGCGCAAGGTTTCATGCCATATCTCTTTAATAAAGAACTCACCTATAGTGTATGAAAAGAGATATCAGGCCGTCTCTTGAGGGTAACTTGTAGACGCCCAAAATTATACACTGAAACCAGGCTGGCACAGGGCCTTTAATGTGCAGCCAGAAGCACACGTAACTACACTTTGTGAGTGGAAAGAATTACAATTGAGGTGCAGAATTCAAGGCGTAGTCCATTCTTGTATCACATTGTTATTTAACCCATGCGGGAAGATTCAAGTCGTCAGCGACATCTATCCTAATGCAAAATGGACAGTTACAGTGGGGAACGCTCAACCCTGGACACATATATATGTTGTGATATGTGGGAGATTGTTGGTGCTTTATTTACATGGAGAGAGCTTGCTCTCAACATGCCTTGTAAAATTTTAGTCCCACATTGGAAAAGCACCATGAGTTATCTCAACATATATACTTGGGTGTGTTGTTGAGAGATGCACATGGGGTGGTGACCCTAAGGAGGGAACCATGTGGGTGATTTTACTAGGAGGTAAAAATAAGGCTCCAAGGTTTAAGCATTAATGCTTTTGTCATTCTCTTGGATTAATTCCACTTGGAGCTAAGCCCCAAAGGGGCTTAGCGACTCAGACTCGGACTCGGACTCGGACTCGGGCTCATGGGCTCATGAGGCGTAATGTGGCGTTTTGTTGGCGCACTTTGCACTTAGCACGTCAGCAGTCATGCGGTCTTATGCGGCATGCGGCTCATTCGGCCATGCGGTTCATGCGGTTCATGCGGCCATGCGGTCCATGTCAGCAGTCATGCGGTCTTATGCGGCATGCGGCTCATGCGGCCATGCGGCTCATGCGGCTATGCGGTCCATGCGGTCCATGCGGCTCATGCGGCTCATGCGGTCCATGCGGTCCATGCGGCTCATGCGGTCCATGCGGTCCATGCGGCTCATGCGGTCCATGCGGCTCATGCAGTTCATGCGGCTTATGCGACACATGCGGTCCATGCGGCCCAAGCGGTCCATGCGGCCAGGCTGCTGCTGCTGCTGCCGCATGGAGGGCTACGCTGACTGTGCAGATTTTAAATCGGTTATGAAAAGGGTGAATCTATGCGATTAATTCAGATCCTATCTTTGTGGGATTTGAATTAATTTCGTTACTATATTTGTGGGATTTGAATTAATTCAGTTCCTATCTTTGTGGGATTAGAATTAATTCGTTGCTATCTTTTTGTGATTTGATTCAATCTTTCCATAACTGAAGAGACGGCTAGGGTTTCCACCCTCTCTCTATAAATACTCTCTTCTGGCCTCCTTTGTGAGTACTACGAAAAATATAAGTCAGAAAAGGAGAAAGAGAGAGAGAGAGTTGCTGCCGCCATTGCAAGTCCATCCGAGGAGTCAGAACAGAGGTGACTTCGAGCGTTCCACAAGTTCTTCAACTTGCTGGTTCCTGGAAGCAGATCGTGTAGGGCGAATCTTGCTTTGAGCAACGGTGTTTTGACACCCCAGCATTGTTCTTCTTCTCATCTCTCTCTAGTTTTATTGTAACTCGTTATGTCCCAATTGCAACACGTTTGCAAGGAAGAACGAGAGATCTTCTCTTCTCTTTTTCCCTCATTCAGATTGTAATTTGGCTATTTGATTTTTTTTATGCCATCGTAGATCTTGAGTTTGCTCTCTGCAAAGTTTTGTGGGACATCTCAGATCTCGATTGCATCTGTTTTTCCATCTTTGATCAAGCCCCGGGAATAACAGCCAATGACCGCTTGCCTAAGTGTTTAGTGTGGAGGCATGTACGTGGCCTTTGTGGGCGGAGTTCGAATCCCAGTGGGAGCGATTCAAGAAACTAATTACCATTTCCTATAGTAACTATTTTGCATGCTAATAATAACTATTTTGAAACCTAACTATATGACTGTCATTAGTGACACGCCATTCTTGATTATTCAAGGTAAGAGGACGATCTTTCTAGTACAGGTAGCGAGTCCTACTGAAGGTCCCAAAATATATGTACTTGTACGTTAGTACTAGTTATCTGTGTCCCTCCTAAGTCGAATCCGTTTCATAGTCGCGGATATCATTCGATGAACTAAACCTTATGCAAAAATTGTCAATAACCATGCATTTATATACAACTTAGTTATTAAAATATAACATGCATGGTAATAAAAACTTGAATAATTATACAACACATTTTTATATATTTTTATATTTCTTGAACCATCGCTTGTAATTATATTTTTCAATCCAAAAATTTCTACAATTGGCGACTCAAAGACCCCAAATTACTGTTGGCGACCCAAGGGTATACCATGACACTTGCAATGTATTTTTTTATTCAACTTGTTATTGGATGAAAAATAAAAAATTATTGCTGGCGACCCAAGGATCTACCGTAACCCAAGGGTGTACCAAATTATTGTTGGTGACCGAGGGTATACCAACTGAAAAATGAAATGGAATATAATTTTTTATCCAACTTGTTATGAAACAATAACATACATCAATTTATACTTTATACCACGACAGTTGCACAATATAACATTATAACTTGTCTCATGGAGAAATTATTCAGTGGGTCAGAACCACCATACATTTTGATTATCCTCCCACTTGATGATATGAAAATGAGTACATACAGTGGTAGTCCATACCATCAAGTCGAGGATAATCAAAATGCATGGTGAATTCGGCTCACTGCATAATTTCTCCATCACATGGCTATCGAGTTACATTTATATGACTCATGACCATTCCATTTACATTGCTCGTACATATATTAATCGAAAAATTTTACACAGGAGGATAAAATTTAGTGTATTTACGCAAAATGAGATAACTTTAGAGAAATAACGAAAGAGAGGACGATACGACATTAGAGATGTCGTCGCACACATGACGCGACTTTGACGACATTTGTGATGGCGCTAAGCGCCCCCCCCCCCCCCCCCCCCCCCCCCCCCCCCCCCCTCCCGGACGTCATCACTAATGTCGCCAGACTTTGTATTTTGTTTTTACAGAGGAGAGATGATTTAATGAAAAGAACGAAAATATATTCAAAACGTATCTATAACATGTGCAACAATGTGTGGTGTATTTCGTTATGACTTTTGGTATATAGTTTCTAGTAATTTCTTATAAAAATTTATATTAGTTTCTTATAAATTTAAGGGGGCTTTTGGTATTAGAAACTATTATAAATTTTTATTAAAAAAAAAATCCACATGACAAGTTTCTAATAAAAATTTAATTTTTGTTATAATATTTTATTATAGCTTTTGGTATATAGTTTCTTATAATCCGGTGACAAGTTTCTAATAAAAATTTTAAAATATATATATATGTATACATCACACATAGTTTCTTGTAATCCTGTGACAAGTTTCTAATAAAAATTTAAAAAATCTATAATATTGTTGAAAAATAGTTTAAATAAGAATTTGTTATAGATACGTATCAAGTAGTTAAACTAAAAAAAATGTTAAGATATTAGATAAATCTATAATAAATCATCTCTCCATGGTAAAAAAAAAAAAAAATACAAAGTATGACGACATTAGTGATGGCGTCAAGGGGGAGTGAGGCTCTTGGCGCCATCACAAATGTCGCCAAGGTCGCGTCACGTGTGCGGCGACATCTCTAATGTCGTATCGTCATCTCTTTCGTTATTTTTCTAAAGTTATCCCATTTTGCATAAATACACAAAAGTTATCCCTATGTGTTAAAAAAGTTCGTATATTAATACATTACTGATTAGTTTTCATAAATTGTATTAATTTCAACAGTAGTTTTCAAACGGCTAGATGCCGGAGGGAAGTTGGTAGCTAACCGTTCCTTTCGGCACTCTGCAATCAAATTCTCTTCCCTCTCTCTTTTAAATTCAAGGGACGTCAACTAGCCGTTGGAAAAAAAGAGGTTGGGCAGAGGGCCCATGTTCTCTAGTATATATGACTCCAAACTTGTTGGTGGAGCTATACCAGCACAACACAATGATGAACCCCCATCTGTGATGGAGGTTAGAAGTGAAGAATGTCTTTTTCACTGATTTGTGAAAGCTCAACCGTCTCTTCCACCAAAATCAACCAACATGTTCTCATTACTCACTTCTTGTTGTTAGCTACTAGTACCAGCTGCCAGAGTGACTTCTAGGTCACACACAATTAGTACTCATTCATTGTTTGTTGGCTCTAAAAGGAATTAAGCTATTTCCCTAGTCTGGGTGGAGGATTGAGACGTAAGAAATGAGTTTTAAATTTTCAAAGCTTCCAACATATATAATGCCAAAAGGAGTTGTTATAATTAGGATTATTTTGTATAAGCATACCGGATTTAGGACTTAATTAGACTTTTTATACTGAATTTGTTCGTTTTAGACTTTGGTAACATTTATCATTAAAAGATTTATTTCGTCACTGAAAGTCTAATTTTCGTCCCTAAATGTGTCATTAAAAGTTAGAGTACCCAAAATCTACAACGGACAAATCTAGTATCTAAAGTCTAATTAGATCTAAATCTGATACCCTTTTATATAAAATAATTCTTATTATTAGGTTATCATTATTTTTGAAATATTTCTAATAGCTTTATTGTAGAAGTTCCAAACATTACAATCCACACTAATCATTGGTTAAAGTGTATAGTGATTAATTAAAAAAATCATGATAGATAAAGCAAGTGGTTATGTAACCAACAAATTAGCACTTTAATTAACACCAGCCTTGAAATTTTCAACCAGAATGAGGCTGTTTGTGAGCTGATGATGACTGACAACCTGCTGATTTTTGTCTGAGGTTTTGACAAACCAATGACCCCTTTTGTAAGAGCATCTACAACTCTAGTTTGAAAAAAATGGTTACCATATAGAAATGATAACTATTTTTTTCAAAAGTACTTTTTAATATAAATGTAAAATAAAGTGTGGAGTTGACATGGCAACCACATGGCAAAGACAATGTGAAGTTGGTTGTCTAGATCTAGACAATGCACTTCACAATGTCTTTATGTCCACATCGTCATTTGTGAATAAAAATGTTTATAAAAAGAAGTAGAAGAGTAAAAGTTGTCTTGGAAGTTGTATAAAATTACTTTGTATTGTTTTCTCATGCATTACTTTTGCATTAGAGACGACTTTTTAAACTCATTGTCATTTGTGAATATAATCTTACCATCTATATAAGACATTGTCTTGTGTCCCATGCCACCTAAGATTTATAACATAAAATAAGACAATAGGGTTGGAGATAGGGCTGTAAAACGATTCAAACCGTTCGCATTCGTCTCGTGCTCGGCTCGGTCCAAGCTCGGTTTAAACTCGTTCGGGGACTAATCGATACCGAGTTCGACAATAAATTGTTCGACTCGATCTTGTTCGCAAACAGGCTCGAGCTCGGTTCGGTCTCTTATATTAGGACTTTTTCTATATGTAATGCCTTTTTTAATAGATAGAAATATATTTTGTCTTAGACATTTTATTCATTTTTCTGTTCTTTATATGATGGTAAATTTATGATGTAAAGAGCATAAGTAATTCAATAAAAAAAAGTCTTTAAAACTTGAGAGAAACAGTATGATAGTCTATACAACATGTCCTATAAATACTTACTACTAGGGCTGTAAAACAATACAAACCGTTCGTATTCGGCTCGTGTTCGGCTCGGTCCAAGCTCGGCTCGAATCAAACTCGTTTGATAGTTAAGTCAAACCAAGCTTGAACACTCTTTGTTCGAGCTCGTTCGTTCGATTTTCAGCCCTAGTTGGAGATGCTCTAATATTCCCCAGTGCACATAATGTTTGAAATAAAGGGTAAGTTTTAAGCAGAGCCTCCCTATATTCCCATGAGACATGCACCCCCCTAATAAATTCCAGTACATATCAACACAGCAAGATTTTTAAAAAAGGAAAGCGCGCCCACAGAGGAATCATGTGTTAGCGAGAGCCAGCTCCAACCATCATAGCCATTACCAAACCTTCCCATTCAAACATTAAAAAAAAAAAAAAAGGAGAGAGAAGATCTAGAAGTACCCACAATTCCTCATCACCGGACCTTCCATATGAACCACTTCTTATGGGCAGAGACCCCAAGAAGCACTTTTTGCTTCCATTGGCTTTCTGGGTCCCTAGGTGCCTCAAGAGTCCTCCCTACGGGTCAGTCCTGAACAAGCAGGCCAAGAGTCCACAAGCACTGGTTATGGAGGAGGGTCTCGCGGAGAAAGGTGGCGGGGGGGCTGGTGACCATGGGCCTGACGAGAGTGGCGGTGTTTCTACGGATTCGGCCGAAGAGGAGTGCCCGAGCACCGATAGCACCGAGACCTTGTCGAGCGAGGAGTCGAAGTGCTGCGGTGCAGCCTCGGAGGAGTCGTCGTCGTCGAAGGAGAAGGGGGCAGAATTGGCCTGGCCAATGCAGAAGAGCGACGAAAAAATTCCCGAGGAGGATGAGAAGCCTAAGCCTAGTGGTACAATTTTCTTCTTCCTTATATTATCTGGAAATTTACATTTTCTTCCGGTGAATTTAATAGTGCTATATTTGTACAATGTTAGATCTTGAGATGATGAAGGAGAGGTTCTCGAAACTGTTGCTCGGAGAGGACATGTCAGGGTGTGGAAAGGGAGTATGCACCGCGCTGGCGATATCAAATGCTATCACTAATCTATGCGGTAAGATTTGCATATTCCACAGATCACTCTTGCACAACTGTTAGTTCTCTGTAACTTTTTTTTTTTTTTTGATCACTTGTCTATCGGTAACTCCTGTAACTTGGTCATTCCCTTTCGATAGCTACACTCTTCGGGCAACTGTGGAGACTGGAGCCTCTGTCTCGGGAGAAGAAGTCGATGTGGAGAAGGGAGATGGAGTGCCTCCTGTGTGTCAGTGATCATATAGTTGAGCTAATGCCGGCTTGGCAAACATTTCCGGATGGGGCCAAGCTTGAGGTAATTATCTATGTAGATTTGAACTTTGGCTACACTATACAAGATCAGATGGTTAACAAATTATGTTGTAGAGTTGATGGAGAGATTGATAGTTGTATCTACTTTATCACCCCCATTTCACTGATTTATGACAGGATAAAGTTATTTTGGTCATCTGGATATTACTACCTACTCTATCAAAATGTAACTAACTACCTGCTCTCAAGAACCAACGACCAACTAGTCACTTGAATTCACTGTTCCCGGTAGTGTCCTAGTAGTTGCATTGATGCCAACTTGCCGATTATTGTAGATGGGAGCAAGCTTGAGTCAGAGGTCGAAGCAAAAAGCAGTAGAAGGCGGCACGAACTAGACCGGTAGACTGATTGTAACGAACAGTGTGTGCAATCGGGTTTTGGGTTTTGATTTAGGTTTTCAGACTTGTGTAAAGAGGCTCCTCATGTTAAGGAACCACGCATAGAAAGGGGGAAAACATATGGGTTTCAAAATTTTCAAATTCAAATAGGTTAAAGCTAAAGCTTTAGGAACTGATAGAAGAGCAGGGAGGCAAAGAATAAGGCTGAAATATTTAAGGGCAAGTAACAAGAGAAAACTCATGTATACTAGTAGATGCTTGCTTTTAAGCAGAGGGTCAAAGTCTAATTTGAGGAATGCTAGTACATATGTTTTTGGTGAAACCTATTGTTATGTATGAGTTTGTTTATGTCTTCTTCTGCACTGCAACTGGAAAAAAAAAATTGAGACTGAGAGAAGATATTACATCAGTACTTGGAGGTAGCAATCGCCAGTGGCTAAGATAAATAGCGTTAGATACACATGTTCTAACATGTTAGAGCCCTATTGATAGGCTGTACAACAAATTGCAAGGGCCATGCTTTGAGTGCAATAAATATATTTTTTAGCTAGTTATCTAAGACGATGCTATTTTTTTTATTATAGAAAATGGTATTATCTTACATTTTTGTCTAAACTCTTTACGGTATAGGAGAACTTAAATAGTGCTCCTTAGTTTCATGAGCTTAAACTACAATCCAAATGTAAGTTGGCCTCCTAGGTTTTACCTGCCAATCGGCTCCCTATGTTTTATGGCATGATCCTCTCATGCTCTTATTTACCTTGGATAGGAATTTGGCACCAATATAGATGGTTATCTTCGGCCATTATGTGGAAATGAGAAAGAGATTTTCCATGGTTATTGGAAGCGTTTGTATAAACTAATCAATTGCGAGATCATTTTCCCAAATGAATGTATTCACTTGTTGTCAGTAGAGTCTTGATGAATTTGTTTCTTTATTGGTGGTGATTCAACTTCAGAACAATGCACGAGCTTAAATATTTTCGTTCTACGCTAGCTCTTCATGATTTGTTCTCGTTTTTTACTCAGGTCATGACTTGTAGACCAAGGTCAGATCTATACATCAATCTCCCTGCACTGAAGAAATTAGACAAAATGCTCCTCGTAAGTATTTTTACTTCTGAAATAATAGTTTCAAAAAGTTGCTTGTGATGATCACTCTTATGTAATCTTCTGCTCTCTTATTTAGGAAGTTTTGGATACCTTCAGCGAGACAGAATTTTGGTACGTGGATCAGGGCATACTGGCACCTGATTCTGCTGACGGTTCGGCCTCGTTTCGGAAGTCGCTCCAGCGCCAGGAGGACAAGTGGTGGCTGCCCGTCCCTCGTGTACCTCCCGGTGGTCTACTCGAGAAGACGAGGAAGCAATTGCAGCACAAGCGCGAATGCACGAACCAAATCCTGAAGGCTGCGATGGCCATCAACAGCAATGCTTTGGCCGAAATGGAAGTTCCTGAGTCCTACGTTGAGTCACTACCAAAGGTATGTTGATCTCTAAATATGCCGCCTCAACTTCAGATCTTATTCTTTTCTTGTATAATTGAGGTTGAGTTCTTGCTTCTGACAACAGAACGGTAGAGCAAGCTTAGGCGACGTGATACATCGCTACATAACCTCAGATCAGTTCTCTGCTGAATGCCTTCTGGACTGCCTCGAGTTCTCCTCTGAACATCAGGCTCTAGAGATTGCCAACCGTGTCGAGGCGTCAGTTTACGTGTGGCGCCGAAGAACCGCAGCAAAACCTACGTGCAGCGCAGCCCGCACCTCCGCTCGATCGTCCTGGGGCATAGTGAAGGAGATGATGGTCGACGCGGACAAACGGGACTTGTTTGCTGACAGGGCCGAGAGCCTCCTGCTGTGCCTGAAGCAGAGGTTTCCCGGCCTCACTCAAACGACCTTGGATATGTGCAAGATCCAGTGCAACAAGGTACGTGCTCTATCTTGTCGCGTAATTTCTGTTGCTTATTTCAAGTCATGATCGAGACATTGGTAATGGTCAGGATGTCGGAAAATCTATTCTGGAAAGCTACTCGAGAGTCCTGGAGAGCCTGGCGTTCAACATCATTGCTCGCGTCGATGATGTCCTCTACGTTGACGACTTGGCTCGTGATTCGGATCAGTCGACATCGGCTCCTCCAGCCGCCTACAAGAGAGTTGCAGTTCCATATCCAGTGCATCTCTCGAGCACTCCCTATGCTACTGCTTATGCGACGCCGAGCTTCTCGCCAGCTCCCTTGATTAGCCCAGCAGGAGGAGAGAGGTCACCCTTCATCAACAGAAAGGCTCATAGCCGCGGGTTTAGTGTAAAGAAAGCTCTGAGCAACTATTTGAGCGGGGAGGCAAAGGGAAGGGAGACCAGCAATGTGTTCGAGGTGTCGGCACCCATCTCAAGCGCGAATTGAGAAGCCTCTTGAAAGGCAGTCAGGAGGTCACCTGACTGCTGACTAACCTGACGATATGTATTAAAATCATTGCGTGAGACTTTTACATATGCTTTGTATCTGGAGTGAACGCTACTTATGTGATTTTCTGTTCTAAAGTTCTACAAACATTATAGAGTTGTTCATGTCACAGTTTTTATAAGGAATACGAAAGCAAATGTGTTAGTTGTACTTAAAATTTCTTATGATAGATCACTTGATTGAAGTCATTCTAGATCCTTGAAGAGAGTGAAAAGGTACCGAAGCTATGAAATTTTTGATGTCTTTATGTTTTTTGACATCTAGAATTGATCCATGTAAAGACTTGCGCAGAACTGAATGTGACTGAACCTGAGTGTGCTACATCAAAAAATTGCAGATACAAATACATTAAAACCTTAAGGATAAAGTTATGCTTCACCAGATTCCAGGTTCCACAGTATGTAACTTGTATATGCAAGATTCCAGGTTCCACAGTATGTAACTTGTTGGTGCTTTCTTTACATGGAGAGAGCTTGCTCTCAACATGCCTTGTAAAATTTTAGTCCCACATCGAAAATGCACCATGAGTTTATCTCAACATATATACTTGGTTGTGTTGTTGAGAGATGCACATGGGGTGGTGACCCTAAGGAGGGAACCATGTGGGTGATTTTACTAGGAGGTAAGAATAAGGCTCCAAGGATTAAGCATTAATGCTTTTGTCATTCTCTTGGATTAATTTTATTTGGAGCTAAGCCCCAAACGACTCGGACTCGGACTCATGAGGCGTAATGTGGCGTTTTGTTGGCGCACTTTGAATTAATTTCGTTGCTATCTTTGTGGGATTTGAATTAATTTCGTTGCTATCTTTTTGGGATTTGATTCAATCTTTCCATAACTGAAGAGGCGGCTAGGGTTTCCACCCTCTCTCTATAAATACTCTCTTTTGGCCTCCTTTGTAGATACTACGAAAATAGAAGTCAGAAAAGGAGAAAGAGAGAGAGTGCTGCTGCCGCCATTGCAAGTCCATCCGAGGAGTCAGAACAGAGGTGACTTCGAGCGTTCCACAAGTTCTTCAAACTTGCTGGTTCCTGGAAGCAGATCGTGTGGGACGAATCTTGCTTTGAGCAACGGTGTTTTGACACCCCAGCATTGTTCTTCTTCTTATCTCTCTCTAGATTATTGTAACTCGTTCTGTCCCAATTGCAACACGTTTGCAAGAAAGAACGAGAGATCTTCTCTTCTCTATTTCTCTCCTCCATATTGTAATCGGATTATTTGGTTTTTGTATCATCGTAGATCTTTGTTGCATCTGTTTTACCATCTTTGATCAAGTTCCATGTCACGACCCGCACCTACTGTGAGGGTACGAGAACGTAACAACGCCCAGCCTACGCCGCAGTGTCGGCGGTAGAACGCTGTCCTAGGTCAAACATCTAACAAAATAAAGGTACATGTACAGTATATACTCTCCGAATGGAGGTGACATAGCAGATACAGTCTCAATCACATCTAAGGTAGAGCATGATAAAGATAGATAAAACATGAAATCCAAAAGAGATACCGCAGATAGAAGTCTAAGTGTCTAAGATACACAAATCCAGAAATACATCTCAAAGCTCAAATACAGTAATCCATAAATACAACTCAAGACAACTGAAAAAATAAACTATGAGCAAAACCCTAGCTATCTATACAACCTCTACTGTGTCTCCTCTAGGCTAGCAGGCAACCCCCAGGCTATCTGTAAAATTTATCAACAGGTCCAGTCAGGACAGGAGCGAGCACAAAATATCTCACGCAGTTCATATCAAGTTAGAAAATATAAAGCATGCAATAGAGTAAGGTACATGAAACGCTGAAAGAAGAATGTATATAAAAAAAGTAGAGATTTGATAACAGGAAATATCTATATATGATAAGTAAGAACTGTAAGCCAACTGTGATTTAGAGTACAATATGGTTATGTAAACGGTCTAGGACAATGCAATGGTAACTCCATTGTACGTGGGTGTACAATGGACATATACAATAGTTATACAATGTTGTACAATAGGATTTGAGTACATAACCAATTCTACTCCCCCTCCCCAATCAATACACAAGGATCCACTCCAGTTACGTTATCTTATACAATAGTGTACAATGTTATACAATGGATGTACAATATTATATAATAGATGTACAATGTTATACAATAGTTATACAATGTTATACAATAGTGTACAATGGTCTATCCCTGGAACTCATGTGATAATGAGAGTACAATATGCACAATGAGTATACAAGGATATGGGTATTCAATAAATATAATATGTAAGTGAAACGCACATCACAATATGTATTTAGTGAATACAAGGGGATAACATCTCAAAAGAAGATCCATATAGTACCAATCCGTGATAATAATCGTGTCAGCATCAAGTACAGTAATATAGAGCAAGAATGTAAATCCAGACAAGTATGAAACGGTCAAAGAATGTACTCGCCTGATACCCTGAACAGCTGATATGAAAAGATGGCCAACTGGAGTCACAGAGTCCTAGTTATAGCAACATAGGTTATAAAGAGTTCAATTTATATGGTAACTGAAATTATAATACAATCTACATGATTCTAAGTCAATCTAGGTCAAAGTCAACTTTGGTCAACTATAAAGTCAAACTAGGTCAACTCTAGTCAACTGTGGTCAAACTAGCTAGGGTTGGGTCAACAATGGTCAAATAGTCTAGTTAGTCAATTCTAGGTCTAAACAAACTAAGTATATACAAATCAAGTATCCAAGATAGCTACTAACTCATAGCCTAAGTCACTTACTAAATCAAGCACAAAACTAAATCATAAGCTAACAAAGCACACAAACTTAGTCATATAATGTATATATATTATTCACATTCACATATTCATATACATAAATATATATAGGAAAGCTTTTTTTTTTTTTTACTATATATATAGGCACATATATATATATATATATATATATATATATATATATATATATATATATATAGAGAGAGAGAGAGAGAGAAAGAGAGGTAAAAGAGTAAGTGAGTATGTGTGTGTTTGGCATGTGTGTGAAAGGATATGTGTTAATATTCTAAAATTTAGTGATAGGTAGGTGTATGTGACATGGGATACATGATGTCAAAGGGTGTATGAATGCATGTGTGTAAAAGGTTATAGGTTAACTCAGTTTATAGAAATGCATACATATATACTTACCTTGTATACATACATACATACATATCATGTATATTATATTTACATGATACATACATGTATACTTGTATTATATTATACTTACATTCATGCATATTAGATACTTGTATTTATATCAACATATTGCAAACATTCATTTCATTCATGCATCTATGCATTACCTACATGTTTTATACATATGCATACATTGTATATCATTCTTTCATTCATGCATTTATGCATTGCTTATATGCATTATATTAATTGCATTCCTACATGCTTGCATTCAACCATATATATACATTAATGTAAAAATAATATATATCATATATATATATATATATATATATTATTTCATTCATCTAACATATCATGCATTATATACTCTATATTCATTTAATATCCATACTACATAGGCTCATAGGTTACACAAAATGCATATATCGTATAGTCACTCTTCTACTTAAAATCAATACTGTACCAATTGGGCCTTCACTAAATTTTAGGATTAAAGTATGTTGTAGCTCTTCGTGTTAGCTTTCCGAAACTTTAAACGGATCGCATTTTCGTGTCCGGAAGCTTTCGGAATCGCAAAAACACCGAAACGCGTTCGTCTTTCTTACAGCTGACACTCAAACAATTCTACAGAAAGTTCTAGAACGAATTTGGCTTATTAAAATATATATTTGGAAAGCTAACTTCGATACGCTTCTTTTAAAAAAGGGAGATAAATCGGAGTTTTAAGCTAAAAGTTATGATATTTCTAAGTTGCTCTAGCTACTAAAAACGTGGATAAAAATTATGACGAATTTGGGTTGTTTGGACAAAAAAACACATATAGGCCAAAATACTTGGATACCAACATAGCTATCTAAATAAAACTTATTCTAACCATCCTAAATAAGATCAATCCACTATCTAACCATCTAACCACACACACAAATAAATATATATAAGCACACAAGTGTCCAAAATAGGGGTTTTTTCTACTAGGACACAATCACAACACAAAGGACACTCCTATGACCTCCAAATGGACACGAAATAGACACAAATAGAGATACAACCATGGGGGTCATTCCTATGGGTTCAAAATATTCCTATATGCATGTAGGAGTGGTTTAGAGGAGAGATTATACCTTCCGGGAGAGAGATTCAAAGGAAAAGTCTTCCGACACGGCACCGAGACGTAGAGATTCCAAAAGGACACGAACGAGCTCCGAATCCTCCCAAACTTGGCTAGCACCCTCTAACCATGGAGTAGAAGAGAAATAAAGAAGATTTGGTGGAAGAAGGGATTGATTTGGAGATGAAATCCCGGGACTAACAATCTCAAAGCAAGATCCTTATAGATGGAAAACATTAATGCTTCGCTCGTCCAATCGGACTACTTCAAGTTGAAAAAGTTCGATGGAGAGCATTATCAAGTCTGGAAGAGAAAGGTTTATCTAACTCTTCAACTAAAAGACGTTGATCATGTTCTGTTGGAGGAAGAACCCTCTGTTCCAGACACTGGATCTACTGCCGCAATCAATACGGCTACCAAACTCCAGGCCAAATGGAGAAGGGAAAATAGCATCTACAGGCTTCTCATCCTGAATGCTATGGAAGACTCCCTGGCAGAATCCTACTCGAAGAAGGAACTTGCCAGAGACATATGGGAGTCTGTGAAAAAACTATATGAAGAAGACAGGAACAGGAGCAAAATGTTTGTGGTTGAAAATTATCACAAATTGCTCTTTGAGGACGAGAAGTCCATGTTGCCACAAGTGAAGGAATTTCTGAAGCTACGTCAGAAACTGGAAGATGAAGAGATGTCCCTTCCCGACAAGTTTGTCGTTGGAGGGATCGTCTAAAAACTTCCTGCTGGATGGAGTACCTTCTATGCAAGGATGCACAGAAAGAAGCTAGACATTAGCTTGGGAGATCTACTTCAAGAGATCCATGTTGAGGACGAGATGCGTTCCCAACAAAAGGTGGACACTCTGTCCAAACAGTTGGCTAAAGCCAATCTAGTGCAGACGAGAGATCCCAAGGGGAAGCAGGCGGCTTCTCATCCCAAGAAGAAGGACTTCACTAATCTAAAAGTGAAGGGTCCTTCATTCAAGCAACAGAAGACTAAGTCCCACGTGACTTGTTACAATTGTGGCAAGAAAGGCCACTACAAGAGTGAATGCAGATCTAAGCCTAAACAATCAGAGAAAGGTGAGCCTAATAAGGTTTCATTGGTTTCTAACTTTGTTGCTATGATCGCACAGGTCACAACTGTGGGGGTTAACTCTGACTGGTGGATAGACACTGGTGCGACTTGTCATGTCTGTTCTGACAAAGAATGGTTCATCACGTACCAGCCGATATCTGAGAAGGTTGTCATGGCGAACCAGGCCCAAGCTGAAGTTCTGGGGATCGGGACCGTGGAACTGAAACTCACTTCTGGGAACACTCTGACGCTTCAAGGTGTGAAGCATGTTCCGGCGATTGCCAAGAACCTGATCTCTGGGAGCCTGCTCTGCAACGCAGGCTTGAGGATGGACATCAATGCTGGTCAGATGGTGATGTCCAAGAAAGGAACATACTTCGGGAAGGCTTATCAAATCGAAGAAATGTTTAAAATTCATCTTGTCAACCAGTTTGATGACATTAATGCAGTTGCATTTTCTGATTATTCTCTTGAGTTGTGGCATAATAGACTAGGACATGTTCATTGTAAAAGAATTAACAAAATGTCTAGTCTAGGACTTATCTCCAAATGTGGGGGTAAGGTGGAGAAGTGTGAAGTGTGTGCTCAGACGAAGATCACAAGGAAACCCTTTCATCGGGTCAATCGAAGCACAGATCTTCTGGAGTTGGTGCACTCCGATATCTGTGACTTCAAACATTTCTCCACGAAGGCCGGGATGAAGTATTTCATAACCTTCATCGACGACTTCTCAAAATACGCGTTCGTCTACTTGCTCAAGTCTAAAGATGAAGCTTTCGAGAAGTTCAGAGAGTTCAGGGCCGAAGCTGAACGGCAGACTGGACAACAACTCAAGAGGTTGAGAAGTGATCGAGGTGGGGAGTACAGGTCTCATAAATTCGCATCGTTCTGCAAAGAACATGGAATCATATGCGAGACTACTGCTCCATATTCTCCTCAATCCAACGGAGTAGCAGAGAGGAAGAACCTAACATTAACAGAAATGATGAATTCTATGCTGCTTACTGCAGGCCTTCCAAAATGCTACTGGGGAGAAGCTGCATTAACGGCCACTTTCATTCTGAATAGAGTGCCATATGCAACTTCGAACGTAACTCCTCATGAACTCTGGTTCAAAGTCAGACCAAACTTGAATGTCATTCGAGTGTGGGGGTGTCTGGCGTATATGAAGCTCCCAGATCTGAAGATTCAGAAGCTAGGGACAAGGACTACGAAGGCGATCTTCTTGGGGTATGCCGAGAAGAGTGATGCTAGGAGATTTCTTGATATTGAGTCAAATCATATCATCGAATCTCGCGATGCTGAATACTTTGAAGACAAGTTTGCAAAAGACAAAAATATTGTTCTTTCGGACATTCTAGAAAATAATGTAGGTGCAAATGAGACTGAAATCTCATATGGGCCAGTAGTCCAAGAAGAAGCTGTTGTTGATGAAACAACTATTGTACCAGAACTCGCAGAGCCGTCAACTAAGCGAGCGAGGAGACCAAAAGACTTCGGAGATGACTTTGTCACCTATCATGTGGAAGCAGATCCGCTTACCTATGATGAGGCGATGAAGACCAGAGATGCTATCTTCTAGAAGGAGGCAGTGAATGACGAGTTTGACTCTATCACCTCCAATAACATATGGGTGTTGGTAGATCTACCTGAAGGAGAAAAGCCCATCGGATGTAAATGGATCTTCAAGAAGAAGATAAAGGCAGATGGAACTATTGACAAGTTCAAGGCCAGACTGGTAGCCAAGGGATTTTCTCAGAAACAGGGGATAGACTACTTTGACACCTACGTTCCAGTAGCTCGGATGACCACCATCAGGATGTTAATCGCTCTAGCAGCTATACATAAGTTGGTGATACATCAGATGGATGTAAAGACAGCATTCCTGAATGGAGAGCTGACCGAAGAGATTTACATGCAACAGCCAGATGGATTTGTCGTCATAGGTCTTGAAGACAAAGTCTGCAAGTTGGTAAAATTATTGTATGGTTTGAAGCAAGCTCCCAAGATGTGGCATGAGAAGTTTGACAAAGTTATTAGGTCAAATGGCTACAGAGTCAGCGAGACGGACAAATATGTTTACACAAAGTTCGCTGATGGAAGAGGAGTCATCGCTTGTCTGTACGTGGACGACATGCTAATCCTAGGTACGGATATAGGCTGTGTCACAGAGACAAAGAAGTTCCTCTCAACCAAGTTCAGTATGAAGGACTTGGGGGATGCAGATGTCATCTTGGGCATAAAGATCATCCGGACAGACACTGGAGTAGCACTGTCATAATCTCACTACATTGAGAAGATGCTCACACGCTATGGGTATAAGGATCTTCCAGGGATCGATACGCCATACAGGTGTGATCAGAAGCTGAAGCCAAACTCGAGGAAAAGCGTCAGGCAGCTGGAGTATTCTAGCATTATCGGAAGTTTAATGTACGCAACCACTGCCACAAGGCCTGACATAGCTTTCGCCGTGGGAATGCTGAGTCGGTTCACAAGCAACCCAGGGGTTGAGCACTGGAAAGCTGTAAAGCAGGTGATGAGATATCTCAAAAAGACTCAGACATATGCACTGCACTACAACGGGTATCCGACAGTAGTGGAAGGCTTCAGTGATGCTAGCTGGTGTTCAGAGGTGGAAAGCGAGAGATCCACAGGAGGATATGTCTTTTTCTTGGGTGGAGCTGCTATATCGTGGAAGTCGAAGAAGCAGACTATACTCTCTCGTTCCTCCATGGAATCTGAATTCTATGCACTTGAAACTGCAGCAGATGAAGCAGAATGGCTTCGAAAGCTCATGTATGATCTTCCAGTAGTTGAGGCTCAGATACCGGTGATACCGATATACTGTGACAACCAGGCGACTGCGGCGGTGGCATCAAATGACCTCTTCAACGAAAAGAAGAGGACTGTGCGGTTGAAGCACAGGGCAGTACACGATCATATCAAAAAAGGTGTAATTGCAGTGGTTGATGTTCGGAGTCAGGAGAACCTGGCAGATCCGTTCACAAAGGGCCTCAAGCGCCAGTTGGTCGATGACACAGCTTGTAAAATGGGCTTGAAGGCATTCTGATAGTGTGTCTTTGTAATCCTACCATAAAATTTTATGCTATTAGTTCAAAAAGAAATCTACTAGGTATCTAACTTTTGGTTCAAAGGAGGATCACTGACTGGAAAACTATCAGGTAACAGTAGGTACTTGTTCTCTGGAACATGGAAGGGATACGGACCCATAACCACTGTTGTCTACTATGTATTTTCTGCGAAAAAAACAGATCCTGTGGAAGGTTGGCTTAAACGCCTTAATAAGTTCTCAGGCAGAGTGAATGCCTGGTGTGCTTTACAGGAAGCACGGTAGAGCAGCACTACAAGGAGTGAAACTCCATGCTACAGTAGGATGACTCCACCATGAGGTTCCCAGGTCTGGGGTAATGCCTCGGCTTTGCAAGCCAAGTCATAGCGGCGTTGCACCGCAAATAGGCAGGTAGCCTAATGCTGTATGACGTAATTAAAGAGTTGTAGACAGCACTACAAAGGGGAGGATTGTCACGCCCCGATTCGTAGAGTCATTTATTCACATATTTTATCTCTTGGAATCGATCGTCCTCGCTTGGGCGTGATGTCGTACAAGTCTGGTATTGCACTTGTACAAGGCAAAGATGGTACATAATCGATTATTCTTCAAATAGGAACACATCGCAGTGGCAGAAGCAGATAAATTGAATTTAATGAGGACAATCTCTCTTATTGAATAGAAGTACATCACTTCTTTATAGCAGCGGAGAAAAAGAGTAACTTGAAGCCACACAGAGATATGTAGAACTTTATTCTCGTTACTGATAATTAAAGAAGAGTACAAGACTTGTATTGAAGTACAATGATTACATCACATCTCACTTTACATTGGAAACCAACTGAACAATGCTATACAGCTTACATTTGATATTTAGATACAATGGATTACAACTCGATATACCGACTTGGCTTACAATCTCACTGGTACAACAGATTACAATGTTCCATACATTATGCCCTTTATAAACAGAAGACATCATCTTGTGCAAGGAGAGCTTCTGTATGCCCAACAAATCTTCGATGCCGCGGGACCAATCAAGCCAATCTTCGTGTGTAGAACATTCCAAACACGAGCACCTGCCCACAAAATGTGGGTCAGCACATCATCTATGTACTGGCGAACAGAATCCAACCCACTCGCATAAACCAACATTTAAGGTGATCATTTAAGCATGCATTTATTAGAGTGATCTTTCTATTTGGGGCCTAGCATCAGTTTACAGTTCATGGGCAATAATCAGAGTGAAGCATGTAAACATATTCTTAGTAGCATTCATGTGGACATATCATTTATCATTCTTGGTGTTATCATGCAAAGGCATCATTGAGGCATACTAGGTGTTATCATGAAATGGCATCATTGAGGCATCGTTAACATTAACATTTTAAGCATGTTATAACAGTTCTCACTTCAAGCATCACTTAGCATGTATGTTGTGTTTGAGCAATGATTATAGCAAGGCATCTTTCTAGCATACTAAATGGAACATGTTAAGCAGGCAAGTTAAACCAACTTATACAATATCACAATTATGTGATTTCTTACCGATAGCCGACTCCTCGTACCTGTATCAATTACAGGTTATCTGATATACTTACTCTGCCTGCACAAAACATTCATTAGCATGCATCCTGGCTACATGGTCACTGGTGTTGTTAAACCATATGGACTATTCTCATTTTATTTCATTTTAAGATAATGCGGTCAGCATAGTAGGTGGCGAGCCTCTATGCCACCCCGTCTTATCCGTGCTCCCATAGCACTCATCATTATTTCCTCCTAGGCCGAATCGGTCCCCAGGGCCCTAGGAACCGTTCGAGGAAATTATTACTCAAACCTTGTATACAAGTTGTCCATGACCATGCGAATGCGTGTCCGACTCGATTGTGAACATAATCGCATGGTAAAATATATTAAGGAAAGTAAAGGCAACAGTGCATCATTAGTCATATTCAATGACTTATTCATTTCATCATTACCATCATTTCATTTGGTGATCTCAACGATCCCAGCTTTATCATTTCTCATTCATTGCTTCATTGCAACGTATCTCATATCATTCCTTTCTTAAGAGGAACTTAACATTCATTCAGTTCATTGATTCGATAGCATAGCCAGTTCATTTCTTATTCTATCATTCATAAGGCATCTCATTATTCAAGTGTCTACTTGTTCCAGCAGTGTTAAGCATAAGGGGCAATGTTATCAATTCATTCTCAGGCAGCGAATCACATTAACAGTTTAATGTGTTGTACATTTCAATAATTCTCAGCACAAGCATCTCTATTATTCAGCAACTAAAACATGGGACATTTAGGGACAATTCATAGCATTTCAATACTTCATTTATTAAGCATGAAGGAGTAAGGAGGAGGAAGGACAGTTCCACTCACCCAAATTTCTACTAATCGTAGCTCCACCTGCGAGCCACGTTCCAATACCCATTCCGTCTAGCCAGCTAAGAGAGACTACATCAGTCTCAACTCTCCCGATTCCCAACATAAGTCACGGTCCAATATTCTGATCCCATCCAATAAGCCAACCAAATGCCTCGTACGGAGCGGGGCATTACATAATATACCACTCAGAAAAAGTTTCGTCCTCGAAACTTAAGGAAACAAGTCTTCTACAAGATTCACTTAATCACCATGAGTTTACTCATTCAGCTTCAAATCAATATTCATTTCAGCCCACTCGGTCATTTCAAAATATCTATCCAACTGTACCATTTAAATCCATCCACGATTCGATCTGTCTATCTCTTTTTCAATTACTTGTAACTTCTCCTTGATCCGCCAACATTTTTCTTATATTTCTATCTCAGTCGCAACATATCACTTCGTTTGGATCCATACACATATTTTAGGCGTCCCCAAAACATATGCATTTTAGCCAAAGTCCGTACTAGTACGATAAATTCTTCCCATAATGTTATCTCAGTCACAACCAATCACTTCTGCTGGATCCATACACATATTTTAGGCGTCCCCAAAACATATGTACTTCAGCCAACTTCCATGTTAGTGCGATTCGATCAGCCACAATATAACTCTCTTTTCTAAATCCAACTTAGCATCCTTTCAATTGACTTATTGCTTTATTCACTTTGCCATAATCACTATTTTCCAGGCCACCACTTAACATCAGGGACAATCTCCATCCAAGCATAACATTTTCTAACATTCGATCAAGGGTCTAACTTAGAGCCAATCATATCAAGGGTTCACAACAACAATCATTTTCCTTCCTAAATCCAACAACATTTTTTACCGAGGCAATTCATCTTTTCTAAAAGGCACAATCCAACATCACCAACTATCGATTATCCGAGTCAGGGTATAAATCTATGCAACAGTCAAGGTTAACCCAGCTATCCGACTATAGATACTTATCCAACATTTCCGTCATGAGCAGTCAATTCCATCTCATATCATAATTCACTATTCGATACATACAAATCAAGTCTCATCCCACGACTCCATTTCCCGCTATAGGCCGACACATAATCCTCAAGGGTCAAACATCTCTAAGGTTCATATTGGAGCATATACTTACAACTTATCATTCTTAGATCATACTCATCACCATCTCTCGTTCAATGCCACAAGGTCATTCTATGGGTCGCCAACGGCCATCTATTATTTGGTCCAGTCTCAATGGTTAGCTATACCGACAGCTATACCTAATCATTCAGGTGACTCCCCTAGAGTGGACGGCTACTAGGGTTATACTAGTTCCTGTTTCTTAGGGCCAACAAGCAACCGACAGTTCTAAGGAACTCTACCCAAACCTATGGGTTTCAATTCAGTCTGAATAATGAATCGCCAATTGGGCTAAGCCAGCAATTGGTAAATCATCAACTGGTCGCTAGGGTCAAGTCTATCTATTCAGGGTCTTCCTCAAGGAAATAATTCCCACAGAGGTTCATTCTAGACTTACCCAACAATCGACTAAGATCGATCTATCAACATTACGGTCAATTCCAACCCGACATACGATTCTCATCGTTCTAATAATCCATCAAGTAAATTCCCAATGATCTACATTTCTATTCAAATTCCTTTATACTCACACAAACCCATAAGCCAAGGCTAACTATTCGAGGGTCATCGATTCCGTTAGTCTCAACAGGACTATAGAATCATACTATTCGGTCTGTATGACAGAGTCAAACCACTAAGTCATAAGCCAACAATCTATATCCCAACCAACAATCACCTATACCGACATTATCCAACATGTTTGTAATTTCTCGTTTCCATTTGTTTCTCAATCATCAAACTATCTTACGGCATTCTTAATCTCATGCAGTAATGGTCAAGTAGTTCATCCCATTCAATCCGACAATTTATGTATCACTTAACCATCCTCTAGGCAACAACAGTATTCTGAGTCACTACTTGTTATTTTTCTAGTACAATTCAATTCTTCAGCATCATGCATCTATGCAATGACTATCCTTTGGTGATCAAGATGGATTGACATCTATTACACCTTAGGATCAAGGCACAGATTTCTAATATCCCTTGATTCACCGACAATATTTTCCAAAACTTTTAGCTACGCATCCAACTTTATATTAGCCACATTTGATTTGCATCCAACCAATCGAAATCGACATTCCAATGTTCTAAGCCACAACATTCTCTAGCCAAATCAATTACCCGTAGCATACTAACTGTCTTACTAGTCTGAGTCATCACTCGACTAAACAATTCTAACCAAGCCAACCGTTACCATTTCTACAATCTCACTACCCAACATAGCATCACCGTCAGGGGACACTTGAGTCATCTAGCACAATACATGACTCCCAGCTAAGTCTCGACACTACCCAGTACTCACAGATAGTCTCATTGCTATTTTATGGAAAGGGTCAACATACATCTCGTTCTGAGGTGGTAGAGGCAATATACCACTCAGAAACGAAGCCATCCTTAAACAATACCAACTCAATCTATTCCGGACATTCCTGATCTATAATGATCACAATACTTAACCAACATCTCGGGGTCTCAATATCACAAGGCAACATTCTTAGGGTCTCAAAGCAGTAGCCAGCACACATGAGTCAATTCACTAATTCTGTCAATCTCATCCATCAATTATTTCATTCACAATTCTTTTCCAACATCACATGCAATTCTCAACTTGTTGCAGCATACCCAGCCACTTTTCTATATTCCCACATTCCAAACAGCATTCACAATATAGCATACTATGGCATCGAGTCATTGTTGGGTTATTTGTGTCCAAACCAACAACAATCATTCTTTCAGGGGCATCACAATGTATAGACTTATTGTATGGAACATCCAGTGAGCAGCCAAGAGGGTCAATGATCTTTCAAGCACAGATAATATAAAGATGATTACCGAATAACAATAGCATAATCGCGGAAGCAATCTTTGATTTAATCGCGGAAGCAACGTTGAGTTATCGCGGAAGCAACTTTAGTTAATCATCGATGCAACTTTGATTTGAAATGAATCAAAGAAGAGACCAAGGACGTAAAGCCGTGCTTTGATACCAATTTGTCACGCCCCGATTCATAGAGTCATTTATTCACATATTTTATCTCTTGGAATCGATCGTCCTCGCTTGGGCGTGATGCCGTACAAGTCTGGTATTGCACTTGTACAAGGCAAAGATGGTACATAATCGATTATTCTTCAAATAGGAACACATCGCAGCGGCAGAAGCAGATAAATTGAATTTAATGAGGACAATCTCTCTTATTGAATAGAAGTACATCACTTCTTTATAGCAGCGGAGAAAAAGAGTAACTTGAAGCCACACAGAGATATGTAGAACTTTATTCTCTTTACTGATAATTAAAGAAGAGTACAAGACTTGTATTGAAGTACAATGATTACAGCACATCTCACTTTACATTGGAAACCAACTGAACAATGCTATACAGCTTACATTTGATATTTAGATACAATGGATTACAACTCGATATACCGACTTGGCTTACAATCTCACTGGTACAACTGATTACAATGTTCCATACATTATGCCCTTTATAAACAGAAGACATCATCTTGTGCAAGGAGAGCTTCTGTATGCCCAACAAATTTTCGATGCCGCGGGACCAATCAAGCCAATCTTTGTGTGTAGAATATTCCAAACACGAGCACCTGCCCACAAAATGTGGGTCAGCACATCATCTATGTACTGGCGAGCAGAATCCAACCCACTCGCATAAACCAACATTTAAGGTGATCATTTAAGCATGCATTTATTAGAGTGATCTTTCTATTTGGGGCCTAGCATCAGTTTACAGTTCATGGGCAATAATCAGAGTGAAGCATGTAAACATATTCTTAGTAGCATTCATGTGGACATATCATTTATCATTCTTGGTGTTATCATGCAAAGGCATCATTGAGGCATACTAGGTGTTATCATGAAAAGGCATCATTGAGGCATCGTTAACATTAACATTTTAAGCATGTTATAACAGTTCTCACTTCAAGCATCACTTAGCATGTATGTTGTGTTTGAGCAATGATTATAGTAAGGCATCTTTCTAGCATACTAAATGGAACATGTTAAGCAGGCAAGTTAAACCAACTTATACAATATCACAATTATGTGATTTCTTACCGATAGCCGACTCCTCGTACCTGTATCAATTACAGGTTATCTGATATACTTACTCTGCCTGCACAAAACATTCATTAGCATGCATCCTGGCTACATGGTCACTGGTGTTGTTAAACCATATGGACTCTTCTCATTTCATTTCATTTTAAGATAATGCGGTCAGCATAGTAGGTGGCGAGCCTCTATGCCACCCCGTCTTATCCGTGCTCCCATAGCACTCATCATTATTTCCTCCTAGGCCGAATCGGTCCCCAGGGCCCTAGGAACCGTTCGAGGAAATTATTACTCAAACCTTGTATACAAGTTGTCCATGACCATGCGAATGCGTGTCCGACTCGATTGTGAACATAATCGCATGGTAAAATATATTAAGGAAAGTAAAGGCAACAGTGCATCATTAGTCATATTCAATGACTTATTCATTTCATCATTACCATCATTTCATTTGGTGATCTCAACGATCCCAGCTTTATCATTTCTCATTCATTGCTTCATTGCAACGTATCTCATATCATTCCTTTCTTAAGAGGAACTTAACATTCATTCAGTTCATTGATTCGATAGCATAGCCAGTTCATTTCTTATTCTATCATTCATAAGACATCTCATTATTCAAGTGTCTACTTGTTCCAGCAGTGTTAAGCATAAGGGACAATGTTATCAATTCATTCTCAGGCAGCGAATCACATTAACAGTTTAATGTGTTGTACATTTCAATAATTCTCAGCACAAGCATCTCTATTATTCAGCAACTAAAACATGGGACATTTAGGGACAATTCATAGCATTTCAATACTTTATTTATTAAGCATGAAGGAGTAAGGAGGAGGAAGGACAGTTCCACTCACCCAAATTTCCACTAATCGTAGCTCCACCTGCGAGCCACGTTCCAATACCCATTCCGTCTAGCCAGCTAAGAGAGACTACATCAGTCTCAACTCTCCCGATTCCCAACATAAGTCACGGTCCAATATTCTGATCCCATCCAATAAGCCAACCAAATGCCTCGTGCGGAGCGGGGCATTACAAGGATGGCCCCATGTTACAGTGGCACGACACCACGATGAGGTACCTAGGTAGGGGTAAAGCCTCGGCCTTGCAAGCCATGTCGTTGCGGTGTAACACCGCAAGGAAGCCTTAGGCTTCATGCTGAGTAGATTGGCACTACAAAGAGGCTGAGACCTCATGCTATAGTAGTATGACACTACGATGAGGTTTCCATGTAGGGGTAATGCCTCGGCTTCAGGCCATGTCATAGCGACGTAGCACCGCAAGGAAGCGCAAGGCTTCATGCCATATCTCTTTAATAAAGAACTCACCTATAGTGTATGGAAAGAGATATCAGGCCGTCTCTTGAGGGTAAACTTGTAGACGCCCAAAATTATATACTGAAACCAGGCTGGCACAGGGCCTTTAATGTGCAGCCAGAAGCACATGTGACTACACTTTGTGAGTGGGAAGAATTACAATTGTGGTGCAGAATTTAAGGCGTAGTCCATTCTTGTATCACATTGTTATTTAACCCATGCGGAAAGATTCAAGTCGTCAGCGATATCTATCCTAATACAAAATGGACAGTTACTGTGGGGAACGCTCAACCCTGGACACATATATATGTTGAGATATGTGGGAGATTGTTGGTGCTTTCTTTACATGGAGAGAGCTTGCTCTCAACATGCCTTGTAAAATTTTAGTCCCACATCGGAAATGCACCATGAGTTATCTCAACATATATACTTGGTTGTGTTGTTGAGAGATGCACATGGGGTGGTGACCCTAAGGAGGGAACCATGTGGATGATTTTACTATGAGGTAAGAATAAGGCTCCAAGGATTAAGCATTAATGCTTTTGTCATTCTTTTGGATTAATTCCATTTGGAGCTAAGCCCCAAAGGGGCTTAGCGACTCGGACTCGGACTCGGACTCGAGCTCATGGGCTCATGAGACGTAATGTGGCATTTTGTTGGCGCACTTTGCACTTAGCACGTCAGCAGTCATGCGGCTCATATACGGCCATGCGGTCTTATGCGGCATGCAGCTCATATGCGGCCTCATGCGGCTCATGCGGTCATGCGGCCCATGCGGCTCATGCGGCCATGCGGTCCATGCGGCTCATGCGGCCATGCGGTCCATGCGGCTCATACGGTCCATGCGGTCCATGCGGCTCATGCGGCTCATGCGGTTCATACGGCCATGCGGTCCATGCGGCTCATGCGGCACATGCGGTCCATGCGGCTCATGTGGTCCATGCGACTCATGCGGTCCATGCGGCCATGAGGCTCATGCGGCCAGGCTGCTGCTGCCGCACGGAGGGTTCCGCTTTCTGTGCAGACTACAAGTCAGTTTTGGAAAGACTGATTCAATACGATTAATTCAGATCCTATCTTTGTGGAATTTGAATTAATTTCGTTGCTATCTTTGTGGGATTTGAATTAATCTCGTTGCTATCTTTTTGGGATTTGATTCAATCTTTCCATAACTGAAGAGGCGGCTAGGGTTTCCACCCTCTCTCTATAAATACTCTCTTCTGGCCTCCTTTGTAGATACTACGAAAATAGAAGTCAGAAAAGGAGAAAGAGAGAGAGAGTGCTGCTGCCGCCATTGCAAGTCCATCCGAGGAGTCAGAACAGAGGTGACTTCGAGCGTTCCACAAGTTCTTCAAACTTGCTGGTTCCTGGAAGCAGATCGTTTGGGGCGAATCTTGCTTTGAGCAACGGTGTTTTGACACCCCAGCATTGTTCTTCTTCTCATCTCTCTCTAGATTATTGTAACTCGTTCTGTCCCAATTATAACACGTTTGCAAGGAAGAACGAGAGATCTTCTCTTCTCTATTTCTCTCCTCCATATTGTAATCGGGTTATTTGGTTTTTGTATCATCGTAGATCTTTGTTGCATCTGTTTTACCATCTTTGATCAAGCCCCGGGACTAACATAACTTGTATAAGCAAAATTCATAGTCTTGACCATCTAGCACACTCAAAAAATTGTAGATACAACTAGATTAAAACCTGAAGGATAAAGTTATGCTTCACCAGATTCCAGGTTCCACAGTATGTAACTTGTATATGCAAAATTCATAGTCTTGACCATCTTGCTGTTTCTTAGCATATATATATATATATATATATATATATATATATATATATATATATATATATATATATATATATATCAGTTTATGAGATCATAATATCCTGCATTGTACAGGACTCCCTTGAAGACCCCAAGCAAAACCCAGAATTCTGGTTTGATGGAAAAAGTGAAGTTATTTTGTGACGATACTCAGAACCCCGTGCGCTAATTTGCAACTGCATGCCCCTGATCTTGAGGTTAGATATCACTGTACAATGTTTCCGATGATATATCAGGCTAAAGACACTTTGCGAAGGATTGTGATATATGAAATGAATTCTCAATGCAGCAAATTATTCGAACGAAGATACCAGCTGCGTATCAATGAGGCTCTGTTTGTCAGTAATCATTGGAAGTAACTATCTCCAGGGGAGTATATCAAGTTGTAAAGTTCCACAGATCTCTATTAGTTACGTCTCTGTGGCGATTAGTGCTGCTGCTCTATACTAGTAAGATTGTTTTAGTGATATATGCAGTCCCCCGCTCATAACAGTTCACTATGTAAGGCTTGTGGTTTAATTAACTCGGTCGGAACAGAGTATTGGATAAACTTACCGTCGACATCAAATCGATCACAGACAAATGCATAAGAACATTTCCAACTAATGGATCGGTTTCTCTTGAAATGAGTCTAAGAGTTTTTTTTAGATGTTTTGCTGATTTTGCTGCTTGGTTTTAATGGATGCATTTCTGAATGGTTTTCGATGATTTGATTTTTGTTTGCCATTATAAGTGTTCGGGATGAACTTTATATATAATCACAAACAGAACAGAGTACAATGTAGGATCTCGTTGGGATCCTAGGAGTACACTTTTGTTTTTATCTGAAAACCGTGTCGATGGAGCGAGTGGTAATTCTTTGACACCGTTGACGATCTGAGAACGATCTCGAACTCTCTGAATGTCTGAGTTGCTCTGGAACGGATAGGGACTTGAAGAGGATTGAAACTCTTGCAAGTGATCTAGATGCTAAAGTGGTTGAAAAAGTTGAAGAACCGAAGAGATTGAATGAAGGAATGATCATTCTATTTATAGGCAGCAGAATGATCTGCTTATGCGCGCATGGAGGTTTTACACGTAGGGACGTCACGTGTCTGACTTTGTTGGGCGCACATGGAGGTTTTGCACGTAGGGACGCCACGTGTCTGACTTTGTTGGGCACATGGACGATGCGCCGGGGAGCTGTAACTGAATTTGTTTGGACTGTACTGTTAGGCTCAGAGGAGCTGACATGTGGCAATTGCTGAGATTTAGTTGCTGCTGAAATCTTGGGTGGTTGGCACCCATTCTTAGGCAGAACTGAGTCAAAGATACGTGGCATGTGCCCATTACTCAAAGATCTTTGCAGGTTGATTTGGGTAGATGCGCCTAGGATCTGGCGCATGAGGAGACTTGGCTTCTGACAAGAGCAAGTCAGGACGTATGACTTTTGAGGCACATGCAAACTTTGAGCGCATGGCTGCGGAGGCGAATGCTAGCGTTTAGTCGGCCACGTGGTAGAGCATAGCCGACAAAAAAAGTAATGATGGTGCTGACGTCGGTATCTCTTCGATTTCTGAAAAAACTGTCAACTGCTCAAACTTCATGACGTCTGTTGACGACTCTTGTCACTTAGCATTAAATGCTTGATGGGTGGAGAGCTTTAGGTGGGCGCATGAAATATGCATCGCATGGAGCTGACAAGCGCATAAGCTGCGTGGCACCTCTGCTTCAGTCAGCTTTGTTGAGTCATTGATGACTCTTTGCTTAGCTGAGTTTGAGGTGGCAGATTCATCGTCATAAATGCAAGTTCACTGCATTGACTTCGGAGAAGTTGCCACTTGGCGCATGGGTTTGATTTGCCCTAGCCTATAAATAGCAGTGTAGAGAGTTTTCTCATTCTTTTCATCCAAACTTCTCTTTTGAGATGAACTCGACCGATCCTCCTCCTTAGCAAGATATTGCACTGCGGATTGTGGATCTTCTCGTTCAAAAAAGCTTTGATTTTGATGACGAACTCTTTCAGAAGACTGAGATGCGCCGGGAGAGCTATAGATACAACAGCTTTATGTTCGAACCCCTTGTCGGCAGTGTTCTTCTACGAGATGGCGTTGGGTGCCTGTTGCATCCAAAGATCGGGGTCGTCGTGCCCCGACTTTCGTTATGCTGGAAGAGCCACCGGGTTTAGATTGATTGCCAACTCGCGTTCTGTTCAATAAATTCTTCATTAGCCGAAGCACTCGTGCGTTTGACGAGGAGGTGATTTGCTCTGATGAGAAAGGGTGTTGCGCTTGGACTGAGACACCAGAGTGATGCGCCTAGCTGAATCGATGTGCCTAGTTGTAGAGTTTAGGCTTCTTCGTAAATAGATTTTTTATTGTAATCATTTAGCCATGTAATAAATTTTCATATGAAATAAAAAATTTACACTACCAGAATATCACAGTTTAGCGACGCCAAAAAACGTCGCAAGAACGATAGAAAACGTCGCTAAGTACGTTTTTCGACGTATTTAGCGACGTTTTCTTATGGTCGCGGAAACCCTAGTCGCTGATTGCTAAAACGTCGCTAATCGTCGCTCGTTCCGACGTTTACCGACGCATGTATACGTCGGTAATTCACCGACGTTTACCAGCGTGACGTCGAGAAGAGAGCGACGTTTAGCGACGTCGGCAAACGTCGGTCAATTGGGCGACGCATTTAGAATATTTTTTGACGTTTACCGATTCCTTAAACGACAGTATTCCAGCAAAAGTTACCGCCGAGGGGGGAGGGTCGTCGAGGGGGGAGCAGGGTCGCCGAGCCGGGGGGGAGGGTCGGGGGCCGAGGGGGGAGGGTCGTCGGGGGGGGGGGGGGAGGGCCGGAGGTCTTCGAACGCCGAGGGGGGAGTTTCGGTGGAATGAAAACTCAAATGGGGTTTCGAAATAATGGGGGGGGGGGGAATGAAAACTCAAATGAGCTATATTTTTAACTTAGCGACGTCATTATGAGACGTCGGTAAACGTCGCTATTGTTTGCTCTTAGCAACGTCATACCATATACGTCGGTACACGTCGCTATTTCTAGCCAAATTAGCGACGTTCACCGACTTATCAGCAACGTTATTTTTTTTTTACTTAAAAGACGTCGCGGGACGTCGCTGATCGTCGTTAACAGTGACGTCCTACGACGTTTTACTTATGCGTCGCTAATTTCCTTCATGTTAGCGACGTTTTTCATAGGCGTCGCTAATTTCTTCGGTAATATGACTTATTTTGGTAGTGTTACTCTTCATGTGCTTTTTATCTTTGTTGTCTTTAAATGATGCGCTGACATTTATCCTGAGTTTTCGGCGCATGATGTTTGTGGCGCATAGACACTTTGGTCTTCAGAAGCGTCTGAAATTACATGCTTTTACAATACCCCCTTCAACGTTTTCAAAAGAATACTTTGAACCGAGAAGCATGGGCAGTAGATATTTTTGGGCGTATGCCCTGTCTAGGCGCACGGCCGTTCTGCGCGTGGCTGAGTTGGCGCATACTCTTCTCGATTTAAATGAAAGAAGATAACGCATCGAATTCCAAGTGATTAGTGATGATCTTTTTTGGGAGATATGCAGCCGTCAGTTTCACGAGACCCGAAGAAATGCTGACGTCATGTTTCTATCGGTTCACGCACGGCTTAGGCCTATAAATAGACGTCTGTGGATAGAGAAGAACTTCTTCTATTTTCTCATCTTCTTTTTCCTTAGAGCTTTTTCAAAAAAACCCTAGCTTTTGAGAAATGGCCCCCAAAACTCCTCGTGGTGCTGGTGGCCGAGACAGAGGCAAAGATAAGAAGTCTGTGGAGGCCGACGCCGAGGAACCCCGAGTCGTCGACACGACGCACGCCGACGTGCGCCCTGAAGTTGTCGGTGGGTGGTCTGCTGCTTGGGAGTTTATCGAAAACACACAGACACTTTGTTGCACGGTTTTGGACGCATGGATGGGTAACCATCTTGGATTATGCGCCAAACCACTCTGCTGAAGCGCATGGGTATGATTTGTATGAACCATACCCTGAAGATGCGCTTAGGCTTTTCTCGTGCTGACGCGCATGAATTTTGGTTCTGATAATGCACTGAAGCTTTCCTGTGCTGACGCGCATGGACTTTGGTCCTGGTGATGCGCCGAAACTTTCATGTGCTGACGCGCATGGACTTTTGGTCCTGATGATGCGCCGAAGCTCTCCTTCCAACGCGCATTTTTCTACTAGTGGGATCACCTGAAGCTTATCGGTCCCCTGGTAGAGGTTAACAATAATAAACCACCAGCAGCCGTACCACCTACTTCACATAGAAGCATTTAGAATGGGATGCAGAACAGTATTACTTGCTTCCTATCACTCAAATCAGTCATATGGCATCAACACAGTGTACCAAAAAAATGGAAAATGTGCATGAAGATCATTTGCTTCTTAATTATTGCAAAGTTGTAGTTAACATACAAGGTGAAGCCTAATACAACTGAGAACCCAAACAACATAGCGATAGATCTTTTCAGACTTCTGCTCCACTACAAGGATATAAACAGCTGAAAAAGCTACTACCACTTGTTAGCCTAAATAAGGTGGAAAAAAAAGAACAACACAGATTACAGAGACCTCATATCAAACTGACACTTCTACAAACATGTCTATATTCCTTCTGTGCTCCCCACTACTGGATGGATAATCTTTAAGAAGCTCCACAGTACCTATATAACCATAAAACATAAAAGAGGGATCGGTATAAAGTAGGAGATACCAGAATGAAGCTAACAATAGGAAGGAAAGAAAAAAGAAGCAGCAGTGGTGGCGTAATTAGAACTCAAATGTGCATACAATTGCCAACAAACAATCAGGCCTTTGAGGATTTAGTATGATCCGGATGCAAATATACCAAGAGTCTCCTGATCATTTTGTAATGCAAGAATTCAACCAAAAAAAATGCAAAAGAAGGGCATGTTTCCCTTTTTACTCTGCGCATCTTTTTGTGTATGAATTTAATAATCAAATATTTTAGTACCACGTCTGCAGATACTCTCGAGTCCTGTATTCAGGCAATTTCATTTAGTATTTTGCATATAGACCCTCAAATATCCTCATACATCTAAATCTAAAAGCATTGAAAAACTTGATTCCTGTATTCACTAGATCCTCTGTGTGTATTCACTTTAGGTGTTAAGGTTAGCGTTTAGTTGCTGATATAAAAAGCTATAGCGTCAATGTTATTTGAACCCAGAAGCTCCAATCGAACATCTTATTCTTACTTAACTCTTAGTGTTATAGCTTAATCATCATTGAGATGAAAGTTTATGGAACATCTAAAGAATCTAAACTACAGGAGATAAATGTTGAGACAGGAAGTTTGGGCAACGAAAGGTCTACCAAAGATATGGACTTGAATACTCATAAAGTATGCTTATAAATGTTAAAAAAAGGGGTAGAAGTGAAAGCAAAGATTTGTCCGGTGAGATACCGTTTATTTCAAGGAAACAGGATATAATGAGTTAAAATGAGTTGGAGATTTCCATAACTATACACTATTAAAATGTACTCTTGCTATGGATGCAGTTAAAACAGCCACATCCTACTGCCAAACAGCTTGTAGGTGGTAAGCAATACTCTGATTTGCACTTGTGCTCCCACAAAAGTATTTAAGTATATAATATTACAACAGTAGTATGCACAAAAATTGGTGCTGGTTTTAAGTAAGCAATGGCCTTGGTCATGTTTGAATGATTGCTTGAAAATAAATGGTAGCTTATTAAAGGGAAAAAAGAGAGGAGTGCTTGAACGTGATTACACAACCATAGATGCATGGACAATATATAAATGTTGCATAGTGAATAATAATACGCGAATAAACTGAGAACAGCCACCCATTATGAGCTCAAAACATGAATTACCTTGTTCTGTCTAAAATGGAAAGCACAGATCCTAGTATCTCAATAGTATAATGATCCTGAAAGTACGATGGAAAGAATAAAAGTTAAATTCCTATATACACCGCCTGATACTAAATGATAAAATTCTTCGATTCTGAACTGATTACTTACCTTGCCACCATTCTCCCCTGGAATTTTCAGGGTCTGGATAGTCATAACCATCCTTTCTGTCCTTCTCCTGATAATTTTTATACAGATCAAGTAAATCATAGTATGAAAATAAGTACTTTCTCCATAGAGAAGAATATCTAAATTTGATCCCGTCACTTGATTAAAGCAAGTTATCACTTACTTTGTCGTAACCTCCTGGGTGTTTCTTGGATGAAGGATAGTAATCACGACAACCATAATCCACAGATGAGCCCATATGGCATGGGTTCGAGGCATCAACAAAAACTGATCTACTGCCCTTCTGCGATGTATCCTGGCTTTTGTTATGGCTGCCTTGTGAATTGGCATCTGGAAAATCAATTTAACCGTTTGATTTTGTTAAGCAATATTTTTGCTCCAAAAATTGTAAGTCGCATCTTGGTGAATTGGGTGAATCCTTAAAATGCTAGGTATCTTCCCCCCAAAAAAAAGAAACACAGATACACTGTATTTATTTTGGACGTTCAGTGGACTTCTCCACATATCATGGATACTGGATGCACACAATATTATATACAGTTTACTGCATCTTGCGAATCATTGGTCAATTTAACGTCATACAAATCTTTGGACTAACTAGTGTTTAGACCCTGGATTTTATATCAGCCTTGACATGTCCGATTGGAAAGTTTGGACCCTATATTTTTATTTTTATTTGTTTCTTTTTTCCCATTATCCTCTCATTAAGCGTTGCTTGCTGCCCTTCTACTCATGTTAAGGGTATAATGGGAAAAAGAAAAAGAAAAATTCATGGTCAAAACTTTTCAATTCGATATATATGTAATGACCTAATCTCTAAGCTGATATAAGTTACAGGGTCTAAACGCTAGTTAGTCCAAAATCTTTTTAACATTTGAAAAAACCTTGATATCATATATAGAGTACTGGTATGATTTGTGCCCATAACAACACAACATTGATATGTGATAAATTCAGTAAATTCATTATAAGGATATATTTACATACGTTCAAGGTACGCTTCTAGATTGGTCAGCAGCTATACCAACCAAGACACAGCATAACATCTACTCTACCAAGAAGCATGCATGCATTCTGAAAGCATATGTTTCTGCATTTAACTGGTTCATATATAACTAGATGGAATTATAATTTTTGAGACGGACATAGGCAATTCCTGAAAAAATGGAAAAGAAGAAGGAGATGGAAATATGTTTGGGAAATCAAGAAAGAACCTGCAGGTGTGGAGTTCTGGACCTTGGGGATCTGAACCGCGCTTCCCTGCTTCTTCCAGTCCTCCTGCAAATAAGAAAACGTATCATCAGAAGAATTAATTATTAATGTTTTCTTCTTCTTCCAAAAAAAAAAAAAATTCCAATCACAGCCCATATTTCTATCAAAATGAAAAGAAGGAAAAAAAAACACAGAACCCCAAATCAAAGAAAGAAAGAGAACCAATCATCCAAAAGAGTCCCAGACTCCCAATAAAAATATAATCCACGAAGAGAAGCCATTGCTAGTAGTAGAGTAAGTACCGGGACGTGTTTGTTGGGTGGGAAGATCGAGTCCAAGACGTCGCTCTTCAGTGGGTTTGTTTGCTTCACTGGGAAGTGCATGTCCACGAAAGCCTTCGCTGCGCTCTTGCTCTCCTCCATTCCTCCTCTTCCTTCTTCTTCTTCTTCTTCTTCTTCTTCTTTGTGAGTACGGTCTGTGACTGAGAGTCTTGGGTTGGCTTTATTATATAGAGGAGGGATAAGAATGAATGAAAAGGAAGTTTCCACGTAAGATCATTTTACCAAACATCCCATGCCTAAAAAGGCAAATTACAATTTTGCTAGAATAAAATTACGATGGGCAAGTACAAAACATATTCCTTAAATGGAAATTGCTGAGAAATCCAATTCCGGGATTGCTTTTTATAAAAAATTCACCGGTATGATGGATTTTATGAAATGTTCAGAATTATATATTTTCACGTTAACTATTCCAAGATTTCCTTTAGATGCTATGTATTTACAAAATTAATACTATAACTACCCCTCCGCACAAACTCAGATTTGGATTGCGATTCTCGTCGTCGTCTTCTTCTTCTTCTTCTTCTTCACGAGAGACCTGAATCCCATTGCTCTCATCTTCAGCAAAGATCGCAAAGATCGTTCGTAGTTCATCGTGCTTTTTTTTCAGTCGAACTCCGATCATCGCTCATCTTCTTTTTCTTCTTCTTTTCCGACAATTAGGTCAATCATGGAGAGAAGATCTTCTTCTTCTTTTCCATAAGAGTTAGCATCGTTTAGAAAGAAGAACGAAAACTCTTGAATCTTTATTCATGTCAAATTTCTTTACACAAAAAAAAAAAAAAAGGTTTCTGTCAACTGTTCTCCGTCGATATAACACGAAGAATAGTCATTCTCCTGTATTTTAACAAGGAGAATGTCATTCTCCGTGCAAATTAACACGAAGAATGGCATTCTCCGAGTTACTAACACGGAGAATGGCATTCTCTTATGTTTTAACATTTGAATGATCATTCTCCATGTCATTTAACACGGAGAATGACCATTCTCCGTGTAATTTAGCACGGAGAATGGCCGTTCTCCGTGTTAAATGACACGAAGAATGGTCATTCTCCTACGTTTTAACACTGAAAATGGCCATTGTCCGTGTAAATTAACACGGAGAATGGCATTCTCCGTGTTAATTTACACGAAGAATGGTCATTCTCCTGCGATTTAACATTGGAATGACCATTCTTTGTCTTAAATTACACGGAGAATGGCCATTCTCCGTGTAAATTAAGACGGAGAATGGCCATTCTCCGTATAATTTAGCACGGAGAATGGTCATTCTCCGTATAAATTAAGACGAAGAATGCCATTCTCCGTGTAAATTAAGACGGAGAATGTCATTCTCCGTGTTACTAACTGTAACTCCCTGAATCATATTTGGTGAATTTTGGGATTTTTCTAAATTTTTTTTGATTTAATATTGTTTTCTTACGAAAACCTAATTTCGATTATTCTTAATTGATTTACCAATATTAAGATTGTTATCTTGATTTTCTAATTAATTTCATAGTTATTTATTGATCAATTTATTTGGAGAATAAATGTTTTGGAAACATTTGACAGTTAAAGGAAATAAATTTTATTTTACTATTAACTAATTAGTGTAGTGGGTTAATTAGTGAATTGGTTAGTTATTTATTTAATTACTAATTAGTTATTGTCTAATAATTAGTTATTGTCTAAACTGGAATTTGTTTTGAAGCTGTTAGAATTAAAATTTAAATTCTTTGAAATCTGTTGATATTTTTGAATTTAAAAATCTGTTTTGAAAACTGTCGGAGGGAATATTTGGAATTTCGAAAATCTATTATTAGTTAGTTATTCTCTAACTAATTCAGTTAGCAATTAATAATTTGAAAATCTGTTACAGTTTTATCATTTTGCCCACAGATCTACATTTTATTACAATCCCCAATACATTCTGACAGTCCTGACACACACAGCCTTTCTCCCTCATGTTCTCTCTCTTTCCTGTTCTCTCTCTTCATCGATCACCACAACCAGTCACTAGCCGACCCCCGGCCATCCTCCACCGGCCGAGCACCACCATCCTCCGCCGTGCGCCACCGGCTCGATCGGAGCCGACCGCCGACTGCTCGCCATCGCCTCAACTGCACAGCACCTCGACTGCAGTGCCAGTCTTGGAGACCGCACCCTCGCCGCCAGTTCGAGCTGCGTGCCCCATCGGTTCCCGTGCTGCCCTTTCGGGAACCGAGGAGCCGCTTTGAGTTTCGTGCACGTCCCTTGGAATTTGTGCCGTCTCTTCGAGACTTGAGCCACCGTCGCAGTTTGGAGCACCGTCATTCGTCGACGACAGCATCCGAGCCCGAGGAGCCACCGCCGAGTCACCGGGTCCCCCATCCTCGGCCGTTGGAGAGTCTCCCCGACCGCCTGATCTGCTCGTAGCCGACTGAGCCACCGCGTTTCCACCGGGGAGCCGCCGTCTTCTTCACCACTGCTCAGAACACCGCAACGCCGCCGCTGGGATCTGAGCCATCGCCCACCGTCCAGCCGCCGTGGTCGGATCTTCTCCGCGGACGACGCCTAGGTGAGCATCTCTTCCGATCTACTCGAACCCCATTCATTCTTGTTTCTAGGGTTTTGATTTTGGGATTAGGGTTTGTATTTGGGGGTGTTTCTAGGGTTCGTGGCTGGGACGATGAAGTGTGTGGAAGAACCTAGGGTTTCCTTTAAAGTTGCCAGAGGAAGAAGAAAGGGGTTCATGTGCGGCTGGTGAAGTGAGAGAGGAGGAGCTCGGGATTTCACTGCTTAGGGTTAGGGTTTCGAAGGCTTGAGGAAGGAGAGGAAGACCTAGGGTTTTGGACACTAGGTTAAAGAAGAAGGAAGTGAGTTAGGGTTTCCTAACACTGAGGAGGGAGGAGAAGCTCAGGATCTAGGGTTGTGGCCGGGTTGAAGAAGTGGAAGAAGACGAAGAAGGAAGGGGAGGCTGAGCTCTGTCGGCTGAAAAGAAAAATTGAGAAAAAATTGTGAGTGAGGAGAGAGAAGAAGAGATGGTTTTATTTGTTAGGTTTTGTTTGAAGGTGGGCTGGGTCTTGGCCTAGAAGACCTGGGCTGGAAATAAAAATTACAGTTGATATATATTAGGATCTCTATTTAAATATATGGTTAGGTTTTATTTAGATTGGTTTGGGCCAGTTGTAGCTTGGCTAGTCGGATTGGGGCTGGCTTGTTTTGGTATGGGCTGAGCTTCAGTATTGATGTATGGAAATAGGAAATAACAGTAGTTTAGTTGGTTGTGGGCTGGAATGAGTTTTTGGGCTAAAATTATTTATGTTTATTAGGCTAGGCCGGGTTATGGGCTCAGTTATGTATTAGATATGGGCTGAGTGTTATTTTATGTGTACTCACTAGTTTGGGTTTTATTTTCATTATTATCATTTAAGACTGTTATTATTAGTTTTAGTAAATAATTAGTGAATTTTGCAAAATGTATATATTGTAGCTAGATTCTATAATTAGCAAGTTGTTTTTTAAACATTTATTAGTAAATGATATTTGGTTAAATATATGGATTAAACTAATTGTTTTACAAGTAATTGCTAAGATTTCATTTTGCTATCATTTTTATTATTATATATTATATTTTCAAATATATATAAATTAATTACAAATGCTTTGAATATAAATATTCTTGTTTAAATGTCTACTTTCTACTTCAAATGTATTACAAACGTAAAATAGCATATTAAAGTTCTTTTTCTAATAAAATTTATAATTGCCAAATATTTCTACTTCTAAAATGTTTATTTTGCTAGTGAAAATGTTTCTAAAAAGTTTATAGAATTACGATTATTATTTTCTAGCAAAATGTTCTAGTATTTTCTAAAGTGATTTCCTTATTAAATATAGCTTAAAGTATTATTTTGGTTAGGCTACATTAAATATTTTCAAAAGCAGTGTTAGCTATTTTTGCCTATAAGTATTAGAAATAGTTAGATAACTGTCATTATTTCAAACCCTAACAACTTGTACAACTACCAGGTGATCCATTACATCCATGCAGTATTACTTCCGTGCTTCCAAAGCGAGGCAAGTACACCGACTCGATCTCTTTACTCTATATTTCTGTCTTGCTTTATGTTCTCATATTGACACGTTGTACACACGATTGTTCATTGTTCATTGTTCATAGTTCATCGTTCATTGTTCACCGTTCATTGTTCAGTGTTCTTTACTTGTACATTGGGGTGGGAAAATACGACAGATATGTGACCAATCCTATTTTAGCTAGGCATTGACTAATAGCTTAGGTATCACATCGTGCACGTGGGACTCTAAGCCGTACCATTGTTCATTGTTCATTGTTCATTGTTTATTGTTTATCCAGCCGGTCACATACTCTGATAGTTATTTCAAATGCATGTTACATAGATAGTATAGTTCATTGTTCAGGATCTGGTACTATAGTTCATTGTTATTCATGTACCACCGTTTCATATTTCTGTCTTGTACCATAGTTCATATTGTGATTCTTTTTCATGCATTTCAGTTTACATTGTTTAGAGCTTCTTGTCGGGATTGTACTTTGCTCCTTTCCTGACAGGATACGTTGCAGGTGAGCTTGAGGCCACATGGAGCTTGTGATTGCATTGGATATTACGGGATTTATTTCTTTTAGTTTTTTGGAGATTATATTTTTATGATTTCATAGTATATTTTACTTGACCAGATTTGTCTCCGGATGACTTTGTACTAAATGACTTGATGGATACTGGTGATTTTTCGGCGAACATTATATATATAAGCTGTGGATGTTTACATTACATTGTGACTTGGAGTTTTTCTTAGTATTGTACAGCTTATTTCGTCGTGTCCATCGACGAAGGCTGGGCGTGTCCGACTCGTGTCCGATTATTCGGAAGCGGGTCGTGACATATTTTTAGTGGTGGCCCATGCAGGTCTGTCCTAATGGCACTTAGGCTATAAAGTGCTATTGGGGGACCAGCGGAACTAAGGAAAACTCATCACAGCATAGGATCCGTGGAAAATAATTATGGGAATAGTTTTACTAAGATTGCAAGTTAGGCCTATCTAATCAATTTTCTGTATTGCAGGGTGGTTTAGACACGTAACACCGAGATTATCAATTTTCCTGCACTTGAAATTTCTGCGGTTATTTCAGATATACATTTTTGCTAGTATAATTATTTGATTACTAATATTTGATCTGTCTTTAGATTTCTCTTAACAGATTATTCTTATTGTTATTCAAGACTTTGTTTTCAATTCAAGATATTATTTCCTATTGAGATTTGTTTTGTAGTCACTTTGTCTTTCTGTTGTTTCATATAAAACTTATTATTTTCTAAAAAGCAGACACTTACATTATTTTCATCATGATTATGACTTTTAGAACTTATTTGAATTCTCATAAACTTCTTTACATTTTTATGGACAAAGTTGAGAGAGTACTCGACGACCTACTATGACGTGGCAGATGCGCACTGCAGTCATTTATCTGGGTTATGGAGACCGAAGGTTCACTGCAGCCAGCTGCGCACTGGCGAGGCATGAGCTCTAAGTCAAAATAATTTCAGATATTCATAGGTTCTCGAATATTATTGAAGCTATGTCCTAAATCGTAAATTTTTGATCTCTTGAGTTGTTTTGATAATATGGATAAAGTTGACAGAAATATTCGATAAATTAATATTATTTAAATCATTGAGCCAAAGGTTCATTGCAGCCAGATGTATACTACACTGGCGGGGCATGAACTCTAGGCAATGTGATTTCAGATATATATGATTTCCGGATACTATTGAGACTGCATCCATGTTATATACCATCTTTTATTGTCATTGACGATTTTACTAGGAATTATCTTGATTTTGGCTATATTTGAATGTCGTAACAGTTTCAAAAAAAAAATCATTTTGTTACCCTAGGTTCCTTATATAAATTTCTCTTGGCTTTTCTAGAATGTATTATGACAATGATAATGAACATACCTATACAATTTTGATTTCTGGATGGTTTTGTCCTAAATGATTTTTCATAATTTTATGACTGTCTTTTTGGGTGCCATTTTTACTATGCGAAACTTTGATTTTTCTCATGTTTAGAATTTATCATACTTAAATATTTTTTTTTAAAATGGATCATTTTAGAGAAATCGAGATTTTATTAGTTGTATTAATTCAGATCTTATGTTTAATTAATCATTTTCAAGTTTTGTATTTTGATTATATTTACCATGCCATTGAAATTTCGAGGACGAAATTTTTGTAAGGGGGATAGATTTGTAACTCCCTGAATCATATTTGGTAAATTTTGGGATTTTTCTAATTTTTTTTATTTAATATTGTTTTCTTACGAAAACCTAATTTCGATTATTCCTAATTGATTTACCAATATTAAGATTGTTATCTTGATTTTTTAATTAATTTCATAGTTATTTATTGATCAATTTATTTGGAGAATAAATGTTTTGGAAACATTTGACAGTTAAAGGAAATAAATTTTATTTTAGTATTAACTAATTAGTGTAGCGGGTTAATTAGTTAATTAGTTAGTTATTTATTTAATTACTAATTAGTTATTGTCTAATAATTAGTTATTGTCTAAACTGAAATCTGTTTTGAAGCTGTTAGAATTAAAATTTAAATTCTGTGAAATCTGTTGATATTTTTGAATTTAAAAATCTATTTTGAAAACTGTTGGAGGGAATATTTGGAATTTCGAAAATCTGTTATTAGTTAGTTATTCTCTAACTAATTCAGTTAGCAATTAATAATTTGAAAATCTGTTACAGTTTTATCATTTTGCCCACAGATCTACATTTTGTTACAATTCCCAATACATTCAAACAGTCCTGACACACACAACCTTTCTCTCTCATGTTCTCTCTCTCTCTCATGTTCTCTCTTTTCATCGATCACCACACCCAGTCACTGGCCGACCCCCGGCCATCCTCTACCGGCCGAGCACCACCTTCCTCCGCCGTGTGCCACCGCCTCGATCGGAGCCGACCGCCGACTGCTCGCCATCGCCTCAACTGTACAACACCTCGACTGCAGTACCAGTCTTGGAGACCGCACCCTCGCCGCCAGTTCGAGCCGCGTGCCCCATCGGTTCCCCTGCTGCCCCTTCGGGAACCGAGGAGCCGCTTCGAGTTTCGTGCGCGTCCCTTGGAATTCGTGCCGTCTCTTCGAGACTTGAGCCACCGTCACAGTTTGGAGCGCCGTCGTTCGTCGACGACAGCATCCGAGCCCGAGGATCCACCGCCGAGTCGCCGGGTCCCCCATCATCGGCCGTTGGGGAGTATCGCCGACCGCCCGATCTGCTCGTAGCCGACTGAGCCATCGTTTTTGCACCGGGGAGCCGTCGTCTTCTTCACCACTGCTCAGACCACCGCAGCGCCGCCGCTGGGATCTGATCCATCGCCCACCGTCCAGCCGCCTTGGTCGGATCTTCTCCGCGGACGACGCCTAGGTGAGCATCTCTCCCGATCTACTCGAACCCCATTCATTCTTGTTTCTAGGGTTTTGATTTTGGTATTAGGGTTTGTATTTGGGGGTGTTTCTAGGGTTCGTGACTGGGACGATGAAGTGTGTGGAAGAACCTAGGGTTTCCTTCAAAGTTGCCAGAGGAAGAAGAAAGGGGTTCATGTGCGGCTGGTGAAGTGAGAGAGGAGGAGCTCGAGATTTCACTGCTTAGGGTTAGGGTTTCGAAGGCTTGAGGAAGGAGAGGAAGACCTAGGGTTTTGGACACTAGGTTGAAGAAGAAGGAAGTGAGTTAGGGTTTTCTAACACTGAGGAGGAAGGAGAAGCTCAGGATCTAGGGTTGTGGCCGGTTTGAAGAAGTGGAAGAAGACGAAGAAGGAAGGGGAGGCTGAGCTCTGTCGGCTGAAAAGAAAAATTGGAAAAAAATTGTGAGTGAGGAGAGAGAAGAAGAGATGGTTTTATTTGTTAGGTTTTGTTTGAAGTTGGGCTGGGTCTTGGCCTAGAAGACCTGGGCTGGAAATAAAAATTACAGTTGATATATATTAGGATCTCTATTTAAATATATGGTTAGGTTTTATTTAGATTGGTTTGGGCCAGTTGTAGCTTGGCTAGTCGGATTGGGCTGGCTTGTTTTGGTATGGGCTGAGCTTTAGTATTGATGTATGGAAATAGGAAATGACAGTAGTTTAGTTGGTTGTGGGCTGGAATGAGTTTTTGGGCTGAAATTATTTATGTTTATTAGGCTAGGCCGGGTTATGGGCTCAGTTATGTATTAGATATGGGCTGAGTGTTATTTTATGTGTACTCACTAGTTTGGGTTTTATTTTCATTATTATCATTTAAGACTGTTATTATTAGTTTTAGTAAATAATTAGTGAATTTTGCAAAATGTATATATTGTAGCTAGATTCTATAATTAGCAAGTTATTTTTTAAACATTTATTAGTAAATGATATTTGGTTAAATATATGGATTAAATTAATTGTTTTACAAGTAATTGCTAAGATTTCATTTTGCTATCATTTTTATTATTATATATTATATTTTCAAATATATATAGAATTAATTACAAATGCTTTGAATATAAATATTATTGTTTAAATGTCTACTTTCTACTTCAAATGTATTGCAAACGTAAAATAGCATTAAAGTTCTTTTTCTAATAAAATTTATAATTGCCAAATATTTCTACTTCTAAAATGTTTATTTTGCTAGTGAAAATGTTTCTAAAAAGTTTATAGAATTACGATTATTATTTTGCTAGCAAAATGTTCTAGTATTTTCTAAAGAGATTTTCTTATTAAATATTGCTTAAAGTATTATTTTGGTTAGGCTACATTAAATATTTTCAAAAGCAGTGTTAGCTATTTTTGCCTATAAGTATTAGAAATAGTTAGATAACTGTCATTATTTCAAACCCTAACAACTTGTACAACTACCAGGTGATCCATTACATCCATGCAGTATTACTCCCGTGCTTCCAAAGCGAGGCAAGTACACCGACTCGATCTCTTTACTCTGTATTTCTGTCTTACTTCATGTTCTCATATTGACACGTTGTACACACGATTGTTCATTGTTCATAGTTCAACGTTCATTGTTCACCGTTCATTGTTCAGTGTTCTTTACTTGTACGTACATTGGGGTGGGAAAATACGACAAATATGTGACCAATCCTATTTTAGCTAGACATTGACTAATAGCTTAGGTATCACATCGTGCACGTGGGACTCTAAGCCGTACCATTGTTCATTGTTCATTGTTTATTGTTTACCCAGCCGGTCACATACTCTGATAGTTATTTCAAATGCATGTTACACAGATAGTATAGTTCATTGTTCAGGATCTGGTACTATAATTCATTGTTATTCATGTACCATCGTTTCATATTTCTGTCTTGTACCATAGTTCATATTGTGATTTTTTTTCATGCATTTCAGTTTACATTGTTTAGAGCTTCTTGTCGGGATTGTACTTTGCTCTTTTCCTGACAGGATACGTTGCAGGTGAGCTTGAGGCCACATGGAGCTTGTGATTGCATTGGATATTGCGAGATTTATTTCTTTTAGTTTTTTGGAGATTATATTTTTATGATTTCATATTTTATTTGACCGAATTTGTCTCCGGATGACTTTGTACTAAATGACTTGATGGATACTGGTGATTTTTCTGGGAACGTTATATATATAAGCTGTGGATGTTTACATTATATTATGACTTGGAGTTTTTCTTAGTATTGTACAGCTTACTTCGTCGTGTCCATCGACGAAGGCTGGGCGTGTCCGACTATTCGGGAGCGGGTCGTGACACTAACACAGAGAATGGTCATTCTCCGTGTAAACTAAGACGGAGAATGCCATTCTCCGTGTTACTAACACAGAGAATGGTTATTCTCCATGTAAATTAAGACGGAGAATGGTCACCCTCATGCGAAATTAACATTCTTCGTGTTCTAACACGGAGAATGACCATTCTCCTGCATTTTATGGTCAGTTGAAACTTTGGAGGGCAATAACTTTTGACTGGGAGGTCGAAACGATGTCCGATTTGTCGCAAAATGAGCGTATCTTCGAGGAGCCTGAGATTAACAATTTTTTGTTAGTCGGCCTTCAGTAATTTTAGAATCGCAAAAAAATGATGTTTGGACCTCCGTTTTAGCACTTTTGCCGTTTGTCTCGATCTTTCCGAAATTTTTCGACGAGTTTTTGAAATTTTTTGAGAAGAAAACCTAGATTCGAAAGTGGGCAGCGTATGGAAGAAGATGAAGTATCGAAACATTTTTTTAAGAGTAGTTTTGTGGGTGTTTTCAATAAATTAGAAGGAAGGGCAAAAATGTCCTTCAGAACCCTCTTTATATATTTTTTGCTAATTCTGGGCACGCGATGAAATGTTATTGTGCGATGGGTTTTTCATAAAACTTTTTCGTTTTTTGGACATTTCATAAATTTCCCTTTCCTTAAATATTTCAAATCCTTTTATTAGATGAATGAGTAATGCTGTCAATGTATTCAAAGTGTTCATCTAAATCATTTTTTTATGTTCCTTCAAACTATTTTTTATGTTCCTTCAAACATATCTTCTACTATATAAAAAGAAACTCCAAAAAAAGGCTCAGAAGTAAACCGTCTAAGCCATGTAAATATCATTAACCATTTAAATAAATTTTAAAAAATAATAATAAATAACTAAATAACTATCTAAATATTTCAATAATTATTTTTTAAACAAATTAACTAAGTACTTAACTATCTAATATGATATATTTATAACTAAATAGTCTAACTCAAGTTGTTAAGGTATGAGATATTTTTTTTTTTTTTGAGTTCCAATCCTAGGTTTGGTAATTTTTTATAATAAATTTAAAAAAAATTTAATATTTTTTTTGTACGTGTACATTACTAGTATATATATATATATATATATATATATATATATATATATATAGGACGCGACCAATAACCGCTAGTCCAAATGGTTAGTGTGGAGGCATGTGGTCCTTATGGGCGCGGAGTTCGAATCCAAATGGAAGCGATTCAGGAAACTAATTTCCAAATACATATTTTCTTTTTGAAATATATATATATATATATACATATTTTCTTTTTGAAATATATCTTTTTCTCCATTATATCCTCTCTCTTTTTTTTCCATGCATGGTCATGAAACGTTGTACATAGGCTAATGAGATATAGTGGAAAAGATTAACCAAAAAATAAAAATATAAGATATAAACTTTATATTTGGACATAATATGGCTTAACCTTTAAACTGATATAAAATTCGGAATCAAAACTCTAATTAACTTTTTTTTTTAACGTGTGACTGTGACTAGTATAAAAAACGAAAAATTGTACTGTAAGCATTGAACTTTAAACTTATTTCGTAAAAGGAATCAAGTTTGGAGTAATTGCAGGTTGAGCATCGTTGCGCCTAAAAGTAGGATGCGAATTTTTACGTCCTAATAATGGGCGCCAAAAACAAAGGATATGGGATTATGAAATGGATTAGGATATGGGATTAGGAAATGGATTAGGAAAATGGATGTAAAATGGGCGCCCATATTTTGGGCGTGGAAATGATGGGAAGTTTGGCCCCCTTCTTTTGGGCGTAGATTTCTTGTTTTTTTGTTTTTTATTTTTTTTTTTCCGTTTGTTTTCAATTTTTTCTTCCTGTACTGTAATAAAAATCCATGGGTAATCATTCTGTTCCCATCTATTTGCCAACGGCTAAATTGAAAATATTGAAAACAGATCAGGCGTGAATTTTTATTCCAAAGCCTGAACTTCGAAGTTGTGGGAGATTCGAAGTTGTGCATAATAAAAATCCACGCCTTTTTCAATTTTTTCACGCCCCTTTTTGGGGCACCGATTTTCTGAAAAAAATAAATAAAAAATTCACGCCTTAATTTTAGGCGCCAAAATATTTTCTACGCCCTTATTTGGGACGCCTATTTTTAGTGCTGCTTTATTTGTTTAATCTCGTTTCTATTTTAGGACTAATCAAAAGTGTTGAAAATTTTGGAAAATTTTAAATTTTTACGCTCCTAAATAGGGCTCCAAATTTTTTTACGTCCTATTTTTAGGCGCGACCATGTTCTTCTTATTATTTTTATAAACTTAGTGTCTTTTACACAATTTTCTTAAATATTTATGCTTCTCATAAAATTTTTCGTATAAAAATAAAAGTAGATCTATGTTAATGTCAGAAGTCGAGTTGTTCACTGGGCCGGTTCGGCCCGGGCCCGCCCGTGGACCGGACCGGCCCGCCCCCCTGTAAGCCCGGACCGGCCCGCCGTGGGCCCGAACCGGCCCGGCCCCCCATCTGTACTCGGTTCGGGTCGGGCCCCCCCCCCCCCCCCACTGCCCGAGCCCGGCCCGGCCCGGACCGGGTAATTTTTTTTTTTTTTTTTTTTTGAATTAAACAGGCCCGGCCCGGTTGGACCGGCCCGGCCCGGCCTGCTGGGACCGGTCCAGCCTGAGCCGACCGTTGAAATTTGATTTTTTTTTTTTTTTTTTTTTTTTTTTTTTTTTTTTTTTTTTTTTAACTTTTGACCGTTGGGAGGGGGGGGGGTTCTTTTACCAAAATACCCCTCCCATATAGCCGTTATTAAAACGTTGGGAGGGGTATTTTGGTCTTTTTTGGCCTAAAATTACCAAAATAACCCCAAAAAATTCCTATAAATAGCCCAAAAATCTCATTTTTCATACACAACTCATTCCTCACAAATTCTCTACATCTCTCTACGGTGCTCTGGTGTTCTACGACTTTCCCTCCCCGGTGCTCTACGGCTTCCCGATCTCGCTCCCAACTCCATTCCGGCTCTACGGCTTCCCGATCTTCCTCTCAATCTCTTACTTTCTTCTAACGTAGTTTACTTTATTTTATTTTATATATGGCTGGTGAAGGTTCAAACCCACCTGATCTTGCTGGACAGACATACCACTATTTTAGTTCTTTTTTTGACGGTACTGAAATTCCACCTGAGCAAGTTGCGACTCATCCGATTCCGGAGGGGTGCCAACAATCTCCTCCGGAAGTCGCTAGTACAACCCAACGTCCTGAAAAGAAAAAGAGCTTCCTTTCACGACGGGTGAAAGCGATTCTTTACGAGATTATGTATCACTTTCTCTAAACCCCTCCTTTACTAAAGTGAGTAGGCAACAAACTCGAAAGGAGACAATTCGTCTCTTCAACGAGCAGAAAGCCGCTTTGAAAGCGGAATTTCAAAATATTAGTAAGTTGGCTATTACTTCTGATATTTGGACTACTAAATGGAGTTATGCTTATATTTGTATTACTGCACACTATGTAGATGCACAATGGATGTTGCAAAAACGCATCATCTCTCTTAAACTTATAGAATGTCCTCACACGGGAGCTGTAATTTCAAGTGAGATTTCAAGACACGTGCGTGAATATGATATTCACGCAAAAATTTTTTCTGTCTCTTTGGACAATGCATCAAACAATAATGCTGCTATGTCTTCTTTGTCAGTAATTTTTAAGCCTATTTTAGAAGGTAGACTTATGCATGTTAGGTGTGCTTGCCATATAATTAACTTAGTTGTTAAAGAATGTTTAAAATTTTTTGAACCCCATTTAGACACTCTGCGACAATGCTTGCTCCACCTAAACTCGTCTCCAAGTAGACAACAAAGTTTTGCATGCGCTTGCGCACATTTTGGTATGACTTTTAGAAGATTTGTGAAGGATATACCAACTAGGTGGAACTCCACCTACTTGATGTTGAAATCTGCAATTCCATTTAAGAGTGCTATTTCATATTATTGTACTTCGGATGTCACCTTTGACTATCAGGTTACTGATGATGATTGGTTAGCAGCTGAAAGTGTTTGTGAATTTTTAGAAGTTTTTTACAATGCTACATTAACTCTTTCTGGTGTTTATTATCCCACATCTTGCTTAGCTTTACGTGAACTTTGTAACATGTCTTATTTATTTTCTAAATATAGAGATTATCCAGACGAAGATGAGACTCCAGATCACTTCGCCGTTCTAGAATGGTGGAAGAGACACGACAAGAGATTTCCTGTGCTTTCTAACATAGCACGTGATCTACTGATGGTTCCGGTGTCGACGGTAGCATCGGAGTCCTGTTTTAGTGCAAGTTCGAGGATGTTGAGCGATAGGAGGAGCCGCTTGAAGCCCGATATTTTGGAAGCGATCGTGTGCGTACAAGATTGGTTGGCTGCCGATAAAAGAACACAAAACCAGAAAGATGGAGAAGATCATGACATCCACGAGCTGGATTTGGAATCGCTTTCATTGCATGAAGGCGAACAACAATGAGGCTACGGTGCAAGGTATCAGGTATGTACATTTAAACTTATACATTTCAATTTTAAATTTTAACTTATACTTTCAAAAACTATTTTTTTTTACTTATACTATTCAAATTTTTTAATTTAACTTATATTATTCAAATTTTTTAACTTATACTTTCAAAAACTATTTTTTACTTTAAAAAAAAAAAACATTTTTTAACTCCGCCTATGCCAAACAAGCATTTGCCGGTCCCAAGCCCGGATAAAGGAAGAGGGAGAAATGTTTTTTTATAATTTTTATAAATTTTTATAAACATTTGTAATATTGGTATAAACATTTGTATATATTTGTATAAACATTACTTTTATAAATATTTTGTATAAATATTTTATAAACATTTAAGTTACAAATTTTAAAAATTAAAATACAAAAGAAAATGATTACTTTTACATGGTTTTAAAAAGAAAATACATATTTTGTAAAAACATTTTATAAACATTTTTATTAAAAAGAAAATATTTTATAAACATTTTATCATATTTTGTATAAACATTTTATAAACAATTGTATAAACATAAAATTATAAACATTTTATAAATATTTTTTAAACATATTTTGTATAAACATTTTATAAATATTTTTTTTATAAACATTTAAGTTAAAAAATTTTAAAATTAAAATACAAAAAAAAATATTAAAAAACAAAATTAAACAAAAAACTGTAAAAAAAAAAAAAAAAAAAAAAAAACCCAAAAATTCGGGCCGGTCCGGTCAACCCGGCCTGAACCGGCCCGAACCGGCCTAGGCCCGGACCGGCCCGACCCCAATACCCCCGGTTCAATGGGCCGGGCTGGGCTGCGTGCCAACAAACCGGGCCGGGCTTAGCCCGGACCAAAAATTACGTGGGCCGGCCCTGGACCGGCCCGAACCCGGTCAGGCCCGCCGCCCTTGGACCGTGGGCCGGCCCGGACCGGACATCTTGAGTCAGAAGGGACCTACACACCGGCATGATGGGACCAGTGCATCTATTACGTTACACGTGTACTAATGTAAAACGAATACAAAGTCGGTTGATACTGTTGTAGGCGGCCCCCAGTAGTGTTGAATTTTTTAGGGTTTTTTTTTTTTTTTTTCATATAAGTCCATTATTTTTTTGGTTTGTTTGTTATTTGCTTAGAAGTATCTGGTAGCACTAGCAGTAGGGATGAGGAGACAAAATAGGGAGAGGAAGATGGAAATGATGTGACGCGACTCAATGTTAGGGTAAAGTGCATTTAAACCCTCCCTAGAGTTGCCTCGTTCGCAAAATAAGACCTTTTAGAAAACTTAAAGCAGTTTGCACCTCCCGCAAATCTGTTTTGCGCAGAATACCCCTTTCCGTCAAATTGACGTTAGAACAGCCGTTAGAGGCCATTTTTTGGATTAAAAAAAAAGTGCACTTCCCAAAATACCCCTAATGCTTACATTTGGCTGTTGGCTCTCTTTCATTCTCTATGTATAAGACAATGTTTGTTTGAAACATAAAACCTAAACTTTATATTTTCTATTTTTTGACCAGTTGGTTGGAAGGAAAAATAATATATTTTTTTATATATATATTTTTTTTTTACTTATTTGCTCTCATTTAATATATTGAAACTTTTTCTTACCTACAGATCTCAAATCCAACTGCAATTTTTTTTTATATTCTTTTTTTTTTTTTTTTTTACTTATTTGCTCTCATTTAATGTTTGAAGCTTTTTTTTACTTATTCCTTTTTTTTTCAAGACGTCCAAATAGAAATTATGGAAGCCTATTCGTAGATAATCGACAAAGGCGGTGGCAGCCACTGAACCCGGACCATGCTTCGACATACATGTTTTGCAATTTATTTTTGGATTTTTGACACGTTTAGTAATATTTAAGTTATTTGTTTAAGTAATACATGTGATGAAAATAAATTTGTACCAAGATTTACAATTTCAGTTAGAATTAATAAATAAATAATTACGATAATAGTCATGACTAATAAATAATTACGATACAAGTTCAGGACTAATCGGACATTTGTTAAAAGACTTTTTTTTCCAGAAAAAATTTAAGATGAAAACCTACTATTTAGATTATAAACATTTATTTTCGAAAATGACGTCAAGCATGAGAATTGATTTTTGTTTAATAATCTTTTTAATATTTTGTTTTTTGTTTCCATTTTTTTAGTTCTTATTTCATATTTTTTTTTTTCATCTTTTTAATAATCTTTTCTAGTTTTTTAAGAGTGACTTTTATTTTCAAATTTGTATAGTTTTTGTTTTTGTCTTTTTTCATTGTTTAAGATTTATCCTCATTTTTTGGTTTTTTGGAATATTTTGTCTATTTTTTATTTTTTTCCATATTTTAATAGTATTTTTTGTTTTTTATTTGGTTTTTTTTTCCAGTTTTTCATCATTTCTATTTTTTAAGAATTGATTTTTTTTTATTTCTCAGTTTTATTTTTCCCAAAAATATTTATATATTTGTTAAATAAAAAATAACTTATGACAAAATAATTTTAAATAATATTTATCCACTTTTTTGACGAAACTAACCGTTTTTAACAAGTTAATACTAATTAAAATAATTTTAATAAATAATTTTACTAGCAAAGACCATTTTCCCTTTGTTAATATTTATCCACTTTTTAACAAGTATTTTTGCGTAACCTTTTTAACAAAATAATTTTAGAACTAACCGTTTTTAACAAGTTAATATTAGATAGCCCAGGGGTAAAATGGTCAAAACAACCCCATTTTAACACCCGTAAACGGAAAAGTTAGCGGAGGGGGTGATTTGAGCATTTTCGTATCTAGTTGGATTTTTCGGATCAGAGAGTCTTTATTTGCATTTTCGTGCATCTAAGGAGGGTTTAAATGCACTTTACCCCTCAATGTTATTCTATCTAAGAAGAAAATCCTATCCAACTCCAACCGTTTGGAACACTGATATCTAATATTTAAATAAGTCATTTTGATGAGAGCACTGATATTTGAAATACTATTTAAGTCATAAATATAAAAATATAAAATATAAAAAAAAATTTGTATTTTTTATAATTTTAGATCCTAGGCGGTTGGCTGTTTTTTTTTGACTTTCTGCGGTGAAAGGAACTTGTTGAGAAAGAAACTTGTCGAGGACTCGACCTAATTTTTTTTATTCTATTGGTGGAGTTTTTTCGTGTTAAATCTTTTCGTCCTTTTGATTTTTTTTTGGTCAGAATTTTGTACGTAATTAAATATTGTTTGTGATTGCATTATATTTGTGTGTATAGATATTATGTTCGCATGCATGCATGTGCTATGCTTTAGTTTAAATCTCGGTTGTTTCTTCAGATTCGAAAACGGTTATATTCAACTGGTCCTCGTTAAGTTTTCAACGTTGTTTTTTAAATTATCTATAAACATGAACCAACTTTTCAAAGAAATTTGGTAAATAGTTATTACCAAATAACTTTTAGAATTGCTTTACTAAGTGAGCAGAAACGTTTATGATAATCAATTCCAATATCCAAACAAACGGTACTTCACAATTAAAACTTTTTTTTATATCTCTACTAGCATAAGCAATTCCAATTCCCAAACAAACGCTACTTTACAATTAAAATTTTTTTTTCCTACTTGCATAAGCAATTTCAATACCCAAACACATGCTACTTTACAATTTTTTTTTTTTATCTATCTACTAGCGTAATGTAGATTGGAAACGGCTAACAATTGAGCCGTATAAACCGTTTGTAAATCCTCCATCAATTAATAAAAAAATGTTGAAAATAATAACCCCTAAAACTAACCTTCTTTCTTTTCTTCCATGTAAACCTAAACGCTGTCTTTACTTCATAGATATCAATAACAAATTATAATTAAAATATAAATAACTTTATAACAAGTTTTAATTAGATTATAAATACTAATGTATGGGTAGCTAAACACTGAGCTCTTTAAAAATATAGCTTAATTATTTAAGGGCCTTGTACTTAAAACAATCATAATTTTCTTTTGACGACATGGATAGGAAGTCACACTGAGCGATCCATTATGTGTTGACCATATCCATATCTATATCTAGTAAGTGAGTGGAGGAAAACAAGATTAGTCCTATCCTCTCTTTTTAGTATTCTTCCTTAGTTGGAAAGGGAGTAGTACCTGATCTATATATTCTTTTTAGAGGGTCCGTATCAAAGAAAATCTATGTTGAAGAGTGTGAAAAGTATAGCTTAAATGTCACACTTATCAGACTGATAAAGAAAGAAAGATTCATGAGGGGAAGGTCGGCAAGGCCCTTTAATATATATATGTATTGCCGCGTGCTGATCGACGTCGAATGTACGTGGTAGTTCTACGAACATAGCCAACCAACCCATCGACACAATTGATATATAGATAGACATGGTGATTGAAAGTTTAGGAGCGTACGACACTGCCAAGTGAGGCTCGACGTAGTAGATGACAACGTGCCACGATTGTGCAGTGATAAAAGGATGTTAAGACTTGAGACCTGTTTGGTTGTACGAAAGTATAGAAAATTATAAAAATAAAGCATAAATTGTAAGTTTCTAAAAGTTGTTTGGTTGACGGAACTAGAAAATATGAAAGTGAAAAAAAAAAGAGTTACATTGTTTGGATAATTACTGAAAGTGGAAGAAAAAATATGGTTCGATTGTTTGGATTGTTTGGTTGAAGATATTGCAATATAAATTTATGAAAAATTATTAATTATTATAGTTGACATATAATTATTTAATGTAGATTTTCTAAAATAAAATAAATTATCATAAAAGAACAAAATTTATAGTTCCAAATATGAAGTACAACATAGGGGGAAAAAAGCAAATCATTTAGTTCATTACTTATGTCTATCTTGGAGGGAGAAAAGAACAAAACACTCATCAAACACTCATTCTCTTTCTTTCTCAATAATTCTATCCCACCAAACTTTTCTTACGTCGATTCAGGGCCTGTTTGTTTGGATGTAGGTGCTTGAAAGTGTGAAAGTGGGAGTTTCTTGGGATTGTAACTCATTTGAGTTACAATACATTCCACCTTCCAAAAAGTGTTTGGTTGGCAAACTTTTTGTCCCCCCGCAAGTTGGCACTTGCAATGTAGTTTGTTTGGATGACCACTTGAAAGTGGCGTTGATGGACTTCGTGTGTTTGGTTAGGACATTGCAAGTGATATAATCACCCTCATGAAGAATGGTAAGGTTACCCACAAAAAAATTATGAAACATGTTCCCAGCAAATTGACATGTTCCCTGCAAATTGATATCTATTAATAAATTTTTCCAGCCAATATGATACATGTTCCAAACAAATATGATACATGTTCCCAGCAAATTGATATCTATTAAATTTTTTCAGCCAATATGATACATTTTCCCAACAAATATGATACATCTTCCCAGCAAATTGACATGTTCCCAGCAAATTGATATCGATTATATGTTCCAAACAAATATGATATATGTTCGCAGCAAGATGACATGTTCCCAGCATATATGATACATGTTCCCAGAAATTAATACATGTTCACAACATATATGACATGTTCCCAGCAAGTATTCATGTTCCCAGCAACTATGATCCATGTTCCCAGCAACTATGATACATGTTTCCAGCAAATATGATACATCTTCCCAGCAAATTGACATGTTCGCAGCAAATATTACATGTTCCCATGACTGGGGAATGTTCCCAGCAATATGACATGTTCCCAGCAATATGATACAACGAAACAAAATCTTGTTCACAAGGACAATATGGGCTCAGAGAATGAAAACTGAAAATAAATAAAACTTGTTCAGGAGAACATTATGGGCTCAGAATGTCGCAAAATGTTCTTCGAAAAATATCATCATATGAAGAACATATCAAGAAAGAAAATTCCTCTGTACAAAATATAGGTCCGGCAAACCAATCAAATAGGATACATGTTCTCTGCAAATATGATACATGTTCCCTGCAAATATGATACAGAAAACCAGCAATATGACATGTTCCCAGCAATATGACATGTTTCCAGCAAATATTACATGTTCCCAGCAATGGGAAATGTTCCCAGGCATATGACATGTTCCCAGCAATATGATACAACGAAACAAAATCTTGTTCACAAGGACAATATGGGCTCAGAGTATGAAAACTGAAAATAAGCAAAACTTGTTCAAGAGAACATTATGGGCTCAGAATGTTGCATTCTCATATTTGCTGGGAACATGTATCATATGCACATTGAAACACAATTCATCATAGCCCATAATGCATTCTCATCATCGCCCATATATTATAAGAAAATAAGACCAACAATGGAACATCTTCCCAGCAAATATGACATCCTCCCCATTTTTGCTTGAAGTCCATGAAAGTGGAGAAGAGAGACTCTTGAGGAACCTGGAGAAGTGCTCGCTGGGTCCGCTGGGAAGATGTCATATTTGCTGGTTTTCTATATCATATTTGTTGGGAACATGTCATATTTGTAGGGAACATGATATAGAAAACCAGCAAGAATACATTTACTCTGCAAATATGATACATGTTCCCTACAAATATGATATAGAAAACCAGCAAGATGACATGTTCCCAGCAAATATGACATGTTCCCAGCAAATATTTAAATGTTCCCAGCAAATATTACATGTTCCCAGCAATGGGAAATGTTCCCAGCCACATGTAGGACATTATGGACTCAGAGTATGAAATCTGAAAAAAAATTAAAACCTGTTCAGGAGAACATTATGGGCTCAGAATGTAGCAAATTTTTCTTCGAAAATATCATCATACGAAGAACATATCAAAAATGTAAATTCCTGCGTAACATAAAATTGCCACATGTATCATATTTGCTGGGAACATGTCATATTGCTGGGAACATGTACTGTTATTTGTTTCACATTGAAACACAAGTCATCATAGTCCATAATGCATTCTCATCATCGCCCACATATTATATAAGAACTGGAAGGAATAAGAAGATACAAGGAAATAGAAAGTGCCCCCAAATTCAGAAAAAATTGAAGTCACCAAGTTATGCATTGTCATCATAGCCCATATATAAGATTTCAAGAAATCAAAACTCATCACAGCCCATATATATGATTTCAAGAAAGCAAAACTCATCAAAACTGAAATCAGTTAAAAAAACCCAAACACAAGACTAAAAAAAAGTGATTGGCTCAAAGGATTCACCATCCCACTCATCATCGCCAATTTAAAAACTTGGCTACCTCCATCCATCACCAAATTGGTGGGGGAGGCCATCAAGTTTTGGTTCTCATCGTGGGGCACCTTCTTCATTTGTGTTGTCGGGACTGAAATGGCATTTTAGACTCAAAGGTTGCACCTTCCTCATCATGGTCTAAAACTAGGCTACAAGTTGGCTACCTCCGTCCATCACCACATTGGTAGGGGAGGCCACCAACTTTAGCTTGTAATTAGGATGCACCTTCGTAGCTCATTCGAAGACAACTCCTGCACCCAAACAGTACATATCCATTGTCATTACATTGTCATTACATTATAGGTGCAGACAAAAAGAACTTGGGTCTACACAAATAAGTTGGTTCTACATAAAATATATGCATACTAAAATCGATACAAGTAATGTTAGAAAACCCAAAGTGACAATAATGTTAGAGTGGAAGTAACCCATTGCCTCCTCATAATCTCGGCACTTGAAATAACAAGCGCCTTTGAACCCATTCACTTGCATGTGACATTCAGGCCAGGTTGTGTACACCCCTGGCTTTCTTCCTTTCAAAACAACGTAGAACGACATGCTACAAAGATATGAAAAGCATAGATGAAGCATTGAATTAACAGAAAACAGCACCATGCTACAAAGATAGAAAATGCAGTCGATTGCTACAAGACTACTTGTCTTGCATGAAATTATGTAGCCATGCCCGATGGAAAATGTACTCTCGGGCAACCCTATAAACATTATTTTTTTCCAATATTTTTCCCAATATTTTTTTTCCATTCCAACATACGATACAAAATTTCATATGTAAAAAAAGTGACAGATCCATAACAAAATTTGACAGATCGACCCATTATGTAGTGATTTTTCCCCAATTTTTTCCCGTTTTTTACATATGAAATTTTGTCGAATAATGAAAAATTCGACAGATGTATAACAAATGACAGATTTATACAGGAAAAGAAATCGACAGATATTGGGGAGGAAAATCACATATGAAATTTGCCATATGAAATATTACAAATAATTGATTTATTTCCCAAATTTTTTGGGAAAAAATGACAGATCTATAAGCAAATATTAGAATCTAGTGATTTTTGCCCCAATATCCAATTATTTGCCATATGAAATTTTGTCGAACAATGACAAATTTGACAGATCTATAAAAAAATGACGGATTTATACTAGAGAAAACAAAATCGACAGATATTGGGGAGGAAAATCACTAGATCCATAAGAAAATATACAAGAAATGGAAGATCTTTGCCAAAAATTGTAGATCGGAAAAAATTGGGATGAAATGAGCAGAAAATTACTAGATCCAGAAAAAAATTTACTAGATTAGGGAGGAAAATCACTAGAGAGGGAGGAAAACCACTAGATACGGCAACGGACGGCGGAAGAGCGCACCCAGCGAGCACTTCTCCGGTTTCTCAAGAGTCTCCCTCCTCCACTTTTATGGACTTCAAGCAAAAATGGAGCGGAACTCAAACAAGAGTTTTCGGAGGAGACAGGGACTGCGGAGCAGTCCCATCAACCACTTTAAGTCCATTTACTCAGCCGAACCAAACAATGAAACTTCCTTCACATCCGGTGAAACCCCACAAAAGTCCCCACTTTCACCTCAGTTGGACCCAACCAAACAGGCCCTCACTGGAAGTGAAGCGGATCCGGTCGGACATGTTCGAGATCCTCGTGTCCGAATCCGACAGATACGGGTCGGACCCAGATCCAATTGTCGACGACCTCGACTGTCATGAGGAGCTTCGAGAAAGAAATTGATATGGCGTCTCCGATCTAGTCTCGGTCCCGACTCCGCACCCGTACCAGCACCGGTCGGACTTTGGGTTCCGTCGGGAAGTTTCCGACGACAGAGCTCGAGCTCCTTCCTTCTGGATATAGCACAATCAATTCGACTCGACAATTCAATGCTAATAGAAAAGTCATGTTGTTAGATTATATTTGTAATGTAAATATGGCCCATAAGCCCAAATATAGACACTATATATATTGTAACAAACCCTAGCAAAGAGAACAAGACATTATTATTTTCTACATGGTATCAGAGCCTCCAGAAAAATCCTAACCGTCATATTCACCATCATCGATCCGATCTCTACGCGCCTGACGCGCCCGACGTCGGAGATGACGGACGCGCTCGATCTCTACGCGCCTGACGCGCCCGATCCGGTGCCGCCGACCCGACGACCCGACGCGCCCGCCGATCAGCGACGACACGACGCGCTCGCCGATCAGCGACGACCCAACGCGCCCGCCGATCCCGACGCGCAGACCCCCTCGCCAATCAGCGACGACCCGACGCGCCCGCCGATCAGCGACGACCCGACCTTGCACTGGGCCCCGCGCCTGACCGGCCGGCCCCTTCACGCGGATCCCGCGCCTGACCGATCCCGGCGCCCGACTGCACCGGCCGTCCCCTACGCGCCTGACTGCGGCAGACCCCGCCGCTCGCCTCTCCGCGCCAGATCCGGAGCCCCTGATCGCGGCCGATTCGCCGCCGACCCCGTCCATCAGCGACGGATTCGTCAGAGTTGTACAAAATTTTGTACACCCGACATCCGTTCGCCCCAACGCGCCAGATAAGACGCCCCTGATCGCGGCCGATTCGCCGCCGACCCCGTCCATAAGCGGCCGATTCGTCGGAGTTGTACAAAATTTTTGTACACCCGACATCCGCGATGGCAGATGATGCTGCATCCAGCTACTCCGTCGCGACTGGCGGTGGCGGTGCACACAACCCAAATTATCCTAATTCGAAGGATCCATTTTTTCTGAGTTCTGCTGATCAACCAGGAAATATCATTACTCCTATTCTTTTCCGTGGACCGAACTATGCTGAGTGGTCTCGGTCGATACGCCTCTCCCTGATCTCTAGGCGAAAGATCACTTTTCTGGAAGGTACTGAAGTCAAACCTGTTAATGATGCTAGTAAATTGTTTGATTGGAGATGCGTGCAAGCGCTATTGGTTCAATGGATTCTTAATACCATTGATCCGTCTCTGAAGAAATCTTTGCCGTACTTTGAGGAGGTTTATCCATTGTGGAACTTGTTGGAGAAAAGATTTATTGTTAGCAATGGCACTCGGAAGCAACAAATTAAGGTGTCTTTGGCTGAGTGCAAACAAACGGCTTCGATGTCTGTGGAAACCTACTTTGAAAATTTGCAGTCTTTGTGGGATGAACAAGCTGCTTATTTCCTATTGCCTACTTGTACCTGTGGTGAACTTGCTGCAAAGCTACAGGCTATGAGGGATGAAGACCACTTTCAGGACTTTATGTATGGGTTGAATGCTGAGTTGTATGGTCATACCCGATCTAATCTTCTGGCTCAGGATCCTCAGCCAAGTTTAGATCGGGCATACCAGGCAGTCCGTGAGGAGGAGGATATGCGAAAATCTCAGGTCCAATCTGCTACTGAGGAGGTGTTGGCGCTGGCTATCAAGACTTTACCTCGTCTTTCTACTGCTTCTAATAGTAGAACCTCAGATTCCAGGGACAAATCAGGTATGATCTGTACTCATTGTAAGAAAATAGGTCATAATATTGCCACTTGCTTTGCCAAGATTGGCTATCCAGAGTGGTGGGAGACTCGTCCTCGACGTGAGAGCGGACATGGTACTGGTGGTGGCAGAGGCCCGGCACCACAGCAGAGACGTGATGGAGGATGCGGTACTGGTGGCGCAGGGGTTGTTCATCATGTCGCCGCTGCTGGTAATGGTGTCCCTGCTGGTCTTGCTAGGAGTTCGACAGATATGATGAATGGAGGGTATCCTTCACCACTCTCAGGTGAACAATGGCAGAAACTGATGAGCTTGCTGGGTAACGACAATCCTTCCAAACCTGGTTCTTCAAACTCTGATCGTCTGATGGGTAAGAATTCTTCTGTCACTTGGATATTCGATACTGGGGCTACTCTTCATGTGACAGGTTCTCGTGACTGTTTAGTTGATTGCTTTGAGGGCCCTGTCTGTCCTGTAATTTTGCCTGATGGGAGCACTATTGAGGCTGTTCTGAGAGGCAAAGTATTTTTGACTGCTTCGTTGGTGTTGACGGATGTTCTTTATGTTCTGACATTGACTTACAACTTGATCTCTGTCTCACAATTGATTGGTACCAGAAATTGTGATATGTTATTTACTCCTGATTTGTATTTTGTTCAGGACCGAAGTACGAGGATGGTGATTGGAGCAGGTGAACAAAGGGGTGGACTTTACTTCTTGGAGGAGGTTTCAGCTTCTTTGGCTTCGGTGATCCTGGCATGTAGAGAGAGTGATTCCGAGGTTTGGTATAGTAGACTGGGACATCCTTCAAATAAAGTAATGCAGACTTTACCTTTTTTTCTGGTAGTAGTGTGTTTTCTCATAAGGCTTGTGATATTTGTCATCAAGCTAAACAGACTCGTGATGCCTTTCCTGATAGTAGTAGTCGTGCTTTGAGATGCTTTGAACTTATACACTGTGATCTGTGGGGTCTATATCGTGTTCCGTCATCTAATGGGGCACGATATTTTTTGACTTTGGTGGATAATTTTTCTAGAGCTGTTTGGGTTATTTTATTGACGGATAAGTGTGTTGTTTATTCTATGTTTCTTAAATTCATTGCTACGGTGAAGCGTCAGTTTGGGGCCGATATACGTCATGTGCGGAGTGACAATGGCACTGCATTTAATTGTTTACGAGATTATTTTTCATCTCAAGGTATATTGTTCCAAACGTCCTGTGTTGGGACACCTCAACAGAATGGAAGGGTGGAAAGAAAATATTGCCATATTTTAAATGTAGCCAGGGCATTGAGATTTCAGGGTTCTCTTTCTTTGGATTTTTGGGGGAGAATGTGTTCTGGGTGCATGTGATTTGATAAATAGAACACCTTCTAGTATCTTGCAATTTAAGTCTCCTTATGAAGTTTTATATGGTTCGGCTCCTTCGTATGATCAACTACGTATTTTTGGTTGTCTGTACTATGCGTATGATTTGAAATCCCGACATGATAAATTTGCTAGCAGGAGTAGAAAATGTATCTTTGTTGGGTATCCACTTGATAAAAAGGGCTGGAAACTGTATGATTTGGAGACTGGTGAATTTTTTGTGTCCCGTGATATTACTTTTTATGAAAAAGAATTTCCTGGGTGTGGCTCTGCTAGCGAGCTATCTTATGCGACACGCCATACATCTGTTGAGGTGCCGGGAGACGATATAGAGGCTTTTGGGATGGTGCCGGCTACGGTTGCTGAGGCCGGAGTGGTTGCTGGCGGCTCGACACCGAACGACAAGGATGCACAGGTAGCTGCAGAAGTATTGACAGGAGAGTCCGCTGGGGGTAATACGGATACTACGGATGATACAGGGGATACAGTGTTGGCAGAGGTGCCCGACGAGGTAGTATTGGGAAGAGGAATGAGAAAGAAATCACAGCCAGTACGATTACAGGATTTTGTGACGAATGCTGTTAGAAGTAAAAGTCCCCCCTTCACCACAGTTCATATGTTCCCGTCACTTCCTCAGGTACTTCGTATCCTCTAACACAATTTCTATGTTATGACATATTTACTGCTGGACACAGAGATTTTCTTGCAGCTATCACTGCAGGTGTTGAGCCTACTTCATATCGCCAGGCCTCGCGAGATTCAGGCTGGCGCACGGCTATGCAAACTGAAATACAGGTTCTAGAAGATAATGAGACATGGAGTCTTGTCGATTTGCCTCCTGGGAAAAAAGTATTGGGAAGTAGATGGGTGTACAAAATTAAGTACAACTCCGACGGAAGTGTTGAGCGCTTAAAGGCACGGCTGGTTGTCACTACCAAAATACAGTAAATTAGCGACGACACATTAGCGACAGACAACTTCCATCGACGTTAGCGACGGATTTGCGACAAATAACCGACGGCGTACCGACGACAAGCCGATACAATTTTTATTTTATTTTAAGGGGGAGAAAAGGTCGCTCATCCGTCGCTAGGGCGTCGGAGATATAGTGACGGATAAGTAGCCGTCAACATGCAGTCGATTATTTGGCGGGAATCGTTGAGGGAAATGGCGGGACAATTCTTCGACTACGTAGCGACAGATATTCCGTCGGCAAGTATCAAAAATAAGGACGGCCTAGCGACAGATACAAACTGTCGCTGGTCCGTCGCTAAATAAAGGGCCCAGGCTTAAATTGAAACGACGGAGAAAACTTTTCATTCCCCCATAATTTCATACTCTCTCCTCTCTCTCTCTCTCTCTCCCGCGGCGGTCGGAGACCTCACTCTCCTCTCTCCCTCTCCCGCGGCGGTGATCGGCGACCTCTCCTCTCTCTCTCTCCCAAAGGTAATCTCTCTCTCTCTCTCGGTGGTCGTGGGTGTCGTGGGCTGCCGGGGGCGTCGTGGCGCGCGCGTGGCAGCGCGGGGCTGCGGCGGGCGCGCGTGAGGATGCGGCGGGCCCGTGCGGGGCTGCGGCGGGCGCGCGCGGGGCTGCGGTGGATGGCGGGGGGCAGCGCGCTTGGGGCAGCGGGGTGCGACGGGGGTGGCGCGCGTGGGGCAGCACGGGGCTGGGGGGCGGCGGGGGGTGGGAGGGGCGGCGGGGGGTGGAAGGGGCGATATGACAAATCCGGGGCAGCGGGGGTGGCGCGCGCAGGACAGTGCGGGGTACAAATACAATGAGTAGTATTGGCGATATGACAAATCCTAGTTTAAGAAATAGGATATCGGCGATATCGGTAGTATCGACAGTTTCGGATCGGTAACCCAATACCTTATTATGCTTTTACAACCTTATTATGCTTTCAATCTAGGTTCACAATATCGGTAACCCAATACCTTACCCTAATAAGGTAACCTAATACCTTACCCTAATAAGGTAAACCCAATACCTTAGCCTACAATAGTCCCTGCAGGGGGGATGTAATGCCTGTGGTTCGTATTACGTATTTTTGGAATACGTGTACGTATTTTATCCTGTATTTGCATAATTCCTGGCTTAGTTTTTCTTCATGGCTTGGTTTATTCTTGGTTCGGGTTGGCTTGGTTCGGTTTGGGATTGCTATTGGTTCATTATGAACCAAGGGTGAACCCCCTACCTACCACCACCACTACCATTTATTAACCATTCTCTTCCTTCTCTCTCTTCATTACTCTTCTTTTCCTCCTCCATTAATTCTTCACCTACCAGAGAGAGGGAGAGAGAGGTCTAGGCAAGTGCAACTTGCTTCATGGAGGAACTCCAATTTTATTGCATCATTCTCTTCCTTACAGCATTTTAACTTACTTTAGCACTTGGCAATTTTACTTTCCATAGCTAGATTCTTGTAGATCTAAGTTTACTTTATTTTTAGAATTCTTAGGTTTTGATCTACTTAATCTTGTTATTTTTAAGTTTTGATGGTTCCATGTTGTAGAGAATTTCGTTCTACCCCATTTTGACCTAGGGAAGTTCGGATTTGGGCTCCGGATGATGGAGTTATGGAGCTTGAGAACTTGGCTCTCATGGTGTTCTTCTTCTCAGAAACTTGGAGAAGAAGAACAGTACTTGACTTGACTGCATGAATATTTCATGCGGCAAGTGATTCTCTTTTTGTCGCATGAATTATCCTGGCCGTATATGCCACTCTTCCAGCCGCATAGGTCTTGGCATAGTCCGAGCCGCATGAACTTGGTCCACTTGTGGCCGCATATAACTTGTATTCCCTCTGACCGCATAAGCTCCTGAATTGATCTGGCCGCATGGGTTCCTAACCGAGCCGCATGCACCCCCTTCATCTCCTGGCCGCATGAGCCCCCACTTGAGTTCAGCCGCATAAGGGCCAAACCCGGCTAGCCGCATGAGACCCTCTTGACTCCGGCCGCATATACCTGATTGATCGTCGGCCGCATGGACCTATGTCTCCGCCTGCCGCATATGCACAGCTTCTCCGTCTGCCGCATGCGCTCACCCAGCCAGCCGCATGAGCTGCTTTTGTTCCGAGCCGCATGGCTCTTAATTCACCCGACCCGCATGAACTTCTTTCCCCAGCCGCATGCGCCTGACCCTATTCAGCCGCATGGACTGTTCTCCTCCCAGCCGCATGAGATCCTTCCTGGCCGCATATGTCTGAGCCGCATGTCTCTCCTATAGCTCTGTGTACTGTTGTTTTATTACTATTTGCCCATACTTGAGTTCCTATGACGTGCACTTTATCTTTATTGTATATTTTTATGCCCATTTTATATCCTTACGTCTTTTGTCCTGAACTAGATAATCACGAATTTATTTAATATGTTTGGAAGTGGTAATTGAGCATGACATGACATGACCTGATAGTGGCCCGTCGTGGTGCACTCTTGACCAGTAAACTTGACATGATAGTCTGACATGATATATCTTGATAAGCCGTTGCGACGGCTACCTGACATGACCTGACCTGTATAAGTAACCTGGACACCGTGGGCGATTGTGCTTGTACAAATAATCCAGTCCTGTCTTGCATCATGTCTAGGAGGGGACTCCTGAGTACCACGGTCAGGAGTACCTACTGAAATGGACTAAGGTTAATGACTAGAATAAATTCACTAGACATGAAGAGATGTTCCCCAGTTACAGGCGACCCCGTTATTCCGGCCGTAAATGTTTGGACTTGTAGCCTGCCGACGAGTAGGACACATTTCCAGCCCACTGTTATGTGGGGCACCCTCTATTGTCACTCTAATGTATTGTACTCTCTCTGATTGTCGCCTTAATGATTGAACTCTCTAAATTATCACTATAATAATTGCCTGGATAACCTGGGTAGCTGCAGGGCCTGTGACTACTTGGAGCATCTCATTGCATCTTGCTAGTAACTAGGATTGTGATAACCCTAGTTAGTTATGTAGAAAGCCGTAGACGATGATTGCCCGTGATTGCTTGGATGGAGTCTAGTCCAGTATAGTATTGTCTAGAAGTGATTGATTGAAAGATTGTACCAGAATGATTGAATGATTGTCACTCCAGATTGTTACTATAATGACTGTACTCTATTGTCACTCTAGCGTATTAAACTCTTCATTGTCACTTTTATCATTGTACTCTCTCATTTTTTACCTTAATGATTGTCACCTTTAGCAATAAATGATCAGGGACTAAGTTCTGTTCAGGCGAAGGGTTACAATCTCGGTCCTTGTTTGGTTTAAGGATTGTAACCTGGCTTCCGGAATAGTACCTTCGTCTTCTCTTCATATATTGCCCAGCTATATTTTATTTAGCATGATTCTCCAGTTATCTTATGTAAATGATGCTTCACTTAATTATTTTCTCTGATTGGAACAAGTACATTGGTAGTGCACAAACCTCAATATGTGTTACTTATTGTTGTTTTCTTACATGTTGAATGCTAATGATTAACTGGTTTTAGTTCCTAAGTGAAGCCTCCTTTGTGGCACTTGCTCTTTCTGGGGTCTGATCCAGCTGGTTTTGTATGGCCAGATACCGGAGCAGCACCAAAGAATCTTCCTGCTTTCCAGCCCGATGGTGGTCACCAGGCGTAACCAGGGCATCGAGTGGGTTTCTTTTTGTTCTCCCACTGTAATATTGTAAATTATTCTTTTGAGGCGTTTAGCCGACGAGCAAGTGTTAGCTCGATACAGCTTTTACTTATTATCTGCCTACGGGCTGTAACGTGATTGACAAACCCCGGGGGTTGATCATGTATGACTGAACTCTTGCTAGTCCTCACATTTTGTAACGACTAGCTTCATGATCATTCCGAATATGTAATGTATGGGACGCCTTACTATTGTGTATTTGGTGGTTTGACATCTTGTAACTATTATTAGTTGATTGAGGTTGAGACAATAGGCTATTTTATGACCTTAAGAGACTGATGGATTGTAGTGAAACCCTCACATATCTAGACAGTCGTGACCGTATGGTGAGATAGATTCCATTTCATTATACGTAGCTGGCTATGTCTGCATCCGCTCTCCAGTGTTCTGGTTCTGGGGCGTAACAGGGGATGCGGGTGGTTGGGGGGTGAGTGGAGGGTGGCTGGGGGGTGGGGCAGGGGGGGCGAGGGCGGCTGGGGGAGGGTTCGGTTTAGGATTCGGGTTAGGGACATATAGTCCCTGCAGCCATTCTTCAGATACTATTGTACGACATGGTGATCGGGACATATAGTCCCTGCAGCCATTCGACTGGCGAAACAGAAACTATGGTACGACATGGTGATCAGGACATAGTTCCTACAGCCATTCGACTGGCGAGGCAGAAACTATGTAGCCGTAGATAAAGTTGACTGTCCTTCGACCCTCATCCCTCAGCAATGATGATACGACAACCTATCACTATATCTTATATAGTAGTAGATGATCTTTTAGTATTACATTATGTGAGTTCATCTTGATTCTGTTATATCCTTCAGATACTAGATACGATAAGAACATATACTACACCATATGTACAGAACATAGATGATTCACACTAATGTATGCTAGAATGAATTTTGGGTTGTGTTCTGAGCCATCCGTTCTCACACTTGGAGATAAATCAAATTTTTGCTATTTTATCTGACGCACAAATACCGCTCGAGTGAGCCAAAGGCATGCAGCCACTTCCCTCCCTCCATTCCCCCTCTCCCTCTCTCATGCTATCAACGTCACAACTTTTCCAGTGCTGCTCCCTCTAATGATGATGAACGCAAAAATCAAAGACCCCCTCTCCTTCCTCACTCTTCACAGTTCTCACAACAGGAAGGATCAGTGCTTTCTAGTTCTCTTCCATCCATCAATTCCTCCGTTCTGATCAAGCATCTTCCTTCTCCTCTCCTCCACCATGGCTCTGAACCCATCTGCTACTCCCTGCTTCCCTTCTTCTTATTTGACTCTCTCAGCCACATATGATATCCACCTCAAGTGTAGAGTCGGGGGTAAAGAAGTGGGCAGGAAGAGGAGGGGGAAGCAGCACAGCCGGCGGCATGACCCGGAGGAAGTACAGAGGTTTTCTTCAACATCCGTAGGAGAAATATAAGGATATATCTTTTCACAACATGTCACCTTGTCAAAGACCCTTAATGTGACAACCATGTTACCGTGGTATCGGAAAACTAACATGTCATAATTTTCTAAGCCGTGTGTTTTGACATAATCCTTCCAACTCTTTCCTCCTATGTAGTAATTACTACATAGGAGGAAAGAGTTGGGAGGATTATGTCAAAATACACGGCTTAGAAAATTATGACATGTTAGTTTTCCGACACCGCGGGTAACATGGTTGTCACATTAAGGGGACGTTTGGTACGCGGTATTTTTTTTTATTCCCTGAAAAATTTAAGATGGAAATCTATTACCACGTTTGTTTGGCTTATAAAAATTTTATTCCCGAGAATTATAAATACCCGGGTAAATAGTTTACCCACAAAACATGAGAATTCTATCCCTAGAGAATAGGTGGGTATTTTTTTTTTGCCCGGGAAAAAAAAATTGTCTAAATTTTTTTCTGCTTTTTTGATCAATTTTGATTAGTTTTGAACATTTTTTCTTTTTTTTGTCGTTTTTATCGTTTTTTTGTTATTTTTTGTCGTTTTTACCAATTTTTTTGTCATTTTAAGCGATTTTTTGTCGTTTTTACCCTTTTTTGTCTTTTTTTCACTTTTGATTATTTTTTGTCATTTTTATCGCTTTTTTGTCATTTTTTGTCGTTTTTACCAATTTTTTGTCGTTTTAAGCGATTTTTCGCCGTTTTACCCCTTTTTTTTTCTTTTGTCACTTTTTGATTATTTGTTGTCGTTTTTACCCAATTTTTGTTGCTTTTTTGTCAATTTTTGTCGTTTTAAGCGATTTTTTTGTCGTTTTTGTAACGTTTTGTTGTTTTTACCGATTTTTAGTCGTTTTTGTCACTTTTTAAGTCATTTTTACTGATTTTATGGCGTTTTTTGTCATTTTTGTCGCTTTTTGTCGCTTTTACCGAGTTTTTGTCATTTTTGTCGTTTTTTTTGGTTATTTTTTGTCATTTTAACCGATTTTTTGTCGTTTTAACCGATTTTTTTGTTGTTTTTAACCTTTTTTTGTCGTTTTTAACCGATTTTTTGTCATTTTTGTCGTTTTAACCGAATTTTTGTTGTTCTTTGTCGTTTTAACCGATTTTTTTGTTGTTTTAACCGATTTTTTTGTCCTTTTTTGTCATTTTTATCGATTATTTTTCGTTTTTGTTGCTTTTTGGTTATTTTTTGTCGTTTTAACCGATTTTTTATTGTTTTTAACCGATTTTTTTCGTTTTAACCGATTTTTTGTCATTTTTTGTCGTTTTAACCGATTTTTTGTTGTTCTTTGTCGTTTTTGACGCATTTTGGTTTTTTTGTCGTTTTTACCGATTTTATGACTTTTTTGTCGTGTTTTGGTTATTTTTGTCGTTTTTACCCTTTTTTTGTTTTTTTGTCGTTTATACATTTTTTGTCGTTTTTTTGATCTTTTTTGTCGTTTTAACCGATTTTTGTCGTTTTTCATCGTTTTTGTCGTTTTTCATCGTTTTTGTCGTTTTTTGTTATTTTGTCGTTTTTACCATTTTTTTTCGTTTTTACCTATTTTTTGTCGTTTTTACCGATTTTTTTATATTTGTTCATTTTTTTCGTTATTATTATTTTTTATTTTTTTTCGGGAATATTTATATTGTCACCAAACATGGGAATGTAATTTTCTAGGGAATTTAATTCCTTGGAATTTGATTCCCGGGAATATAGAATTCCCGGCTATATAGTATTCCGCATACCAAACGCCCCCTAAGGGTCTTTGACAAGGTGACATGTTGTGAAAAGATATATCCTTATAGTTCTCCTACGGATGTTGAAGAAAACCTCTGTACTTCCTCCGAAAAACCTCTGTACTTCCTCCGGGTCATGCCGCCGGTTGTGCTGCTTCCCCCTCCTCTTCCTGCCCACTTCTTCTCCCCCGACTCTACACTTGAGGTGGATATCATATGTGGCTGAGAGAGTCAAATAAGAAGAAGGGAAGTAGGGAGGAGCAGATGGGTCCAGAGCCATGGTGGAGGAAAGGAGAAGGAAGATGCTTGATCAGAACGGAGGAATTGATGGATGGAAGAGAACTAGAAAGCACTGATCTTTCCTATTGTGAGAACTGTGAAGAGTGAGGAAGGAGAGGGGGTCTTTGATTTTTGCGTTCATCATCATTAGAGGGAGCAGCACTGGAAAAGTTGTGACATTGATAGCATGAGAGAGGGAGAGGGTGAATGGAGGGTGGGAAGTGGCTGCATGCCTTTGGCTCACTCGAGCGGTATTTGTGCGTCATCTGGTGGCGCTCCTCCAGCTCCGGGTCCAGCTCCAGGCGATCAGTAGTTTCGTTTTTGCATTTTTGGACTGTACTATATTTTTGACTTTGTACGTATTTGGGAATATTCAGTTTTTTCGTTGAGGATACTGAGTTTGTACGTATTTGTGGATATTGATTTGGTTTGTTGAGGATATTATATATTGACATTGTTCGTTACGGATAGTATTTTTTCTTTATATTTTTTGTATATTCTGGAATGTATTGTGCGTGCCGGTGTTGAGTGTTCCACCGAGGGGGTCGGCGAACCCAGGGATTGAATTCTGTATTTTGTATTTTGGATTCTGTATTTTTGGCTCTAGCTACAGCTCCATTTGCATTAATCTACGGTACGACATGGTGATCAGAACATAGTCCCTGCAGCCATTCGGCTGGCGAGGCAGAAAACTATGTAGCCATAGATAAATTTGACTGTCCTCCGACCCTCATCCCTCGGCAATGATGATACGACAACCTATCACTATATCTTATATAGTAGTAGATGATGTTTTAGTATTACATTATGTAAGTTCATCTTGATTCTGTTATATCCTTCAGATACTAGATACGATAAGAACATATACTACACCATATGTATAGAACATAGATGATTCATACTAATGTATATTAGAATGAATTTTGGGTTGTGTTCTGAGCCATCCGTTCTCACACTTAAAATACATATAATTTAGTAGTGTGAGAGCGCCGGAGAGAGTGAGAGCGCCGGAGGGGGGGAGGAGAAAGAGTGAGAGAGTAAAATGGTACGACATGGTGAATTAGTACTGTATTTTGGCTCCAGCTCCAGCTCCATTTGTATTAATCTACGGTACGACATGGTGATCATGACATAGTCCCTGCAGCCATTCGACTGGCGAGGCAGAAACTATGTAGCCGTAGATAAAGTTGACTGTCCTTCGACCCTCATCCCTCGGCAATGATGATACGACAACCTATCACTATATCTTATATAGTAGTAGATGATGTTTTAGTATTACATTATGTGAGTTCATCTTGATTCTGTTATATCTTTCAGAAACTAGATACGATAAGAATATATACTACACCATATGTACATAACATAGATGATTCACACTAATGTATGCTAGAATAAATTTTAGGTTGTGTTCTGAGCCATCCGTTCTCACACTTGGAGATCAATCGAATTTTTGCTATTTTATCTGACGCACAAATACCGCTCGAGTGAGCCAAAGGCATGCAGCCACTTCCCTCCCTCCACCACCGTACCGCTTGATGTCTATTTTATATTAATTTGGTTTGGTCTATATGATTCTTGGATAATTGGTGTGCATTAAATTCGTATGTGCATATTTGGTCTATGTGATTCTTGGATAATTGGTGTGCTTTATATATTTGGTCTATGTGATTGTTGGATAATTGGTGTGCATTATATATTGGTTTGGTTTATGCATATTTTTGTGAACAGGGAAAGTGCTGCAATTTTTTTTCAAAAAAATCTCATTTAGCGACGGACTAGTGACCGGTTAGCGACGGATATTTCCAGTTTCCGACTACTTTTTGACAAAATTTCCGTCGCTAACTGGAGATTTGAAACTGTTTCCAGGTAGCAACGGGTGGTCGACGGAATATCCGTCGGCAACGTTCTGGTGGTATATAGTTCGACGAAATAGCGACGAAAAATCCGTCGACAAGGTTCTGGAAAAGCTTGACATTTTCAGAACATTGGCGACGGATAATCAGCCACAAATCAGTCGCTGTCTCGACGGTATCGCGACGGAAAATCCGTCGCCAAGGTTCTGGAAATGCCAGAACATGGTCGACGGATAATCCGTTAGTATTCCGTCGCTAATCCGTCCTTTGTTAGCAACGGCGATCGACGGACTAGCGACGGAACGATACCCTCTGATACACTGTTACGACAGTTTACCGACGGAATATCCATCGCTAGCGTCTACACAGTTAAGTATTTAATACTTGAAATGGACGAAAGCCCGTCGGAAAGTCGTCGCTAATGCATCGTATTGCGAAGACGAAAAGCCGTCGCTATTCCGTCGCTCTTCGACTACTTAGCGACGGATCATTATTAGCGACGAGCTGATTGCCGACGAATTATTTTTGTCACGACCCGCTCCCGAATAATCGGACACGAGTCGGACACGCCCAGCCTTCGTCGTTAGGCACGACGAAGTAAGCTGTATCAAGCTAGGAAAAACTAACCAGATAAACATGAAAGTATATAATCGCAGCATCTATAACGTATCCCAGAAAGATCACCATAATCCACAAATCCAGATATCATAATGTACCAGAATCAACAGGAATGAAAATTGCTATGAACTCTAAAGTCAATATCTAAAAGTAAAGCTAAGTAATCTAAACCTGAAGCCTCAAGCTAAGCCTCATCCTGCTCAGCTAAATCCTGGGCTCTGGCCCATAGAGTAGAACAATGTCCTGAAAGCATACCTGCAACATATCATATTCAGGAGCGGAGCAAAGTACAGTTCTAGGTAATGAACAAGACATCATGATATGAAAGTACAAGGGAACATGGTAGGTAAAGTACAGGAAAGAACATGGTGTATAAGCACATGAAACAACATGGTATGTAAGAACATGAAAGTACATGATAAGTAAGAACATGAAAGAACATGGTATCTCAGGAATCACAGGAAATAAGTACAAGGTATATCTCCTGAACATGTGTGTACAATATTTGAAATATAACTAATTATGTGACCGGCTAGGGGTAACCACATGAAAGCACATGAATGGTATGGCTTAGGACCCGCGTGCACGATGTGGGGTCTAAGATAAACACACTTGAGTTGTTTCTTGGGTTTGGCCACATAATAGTATATTTCCCCACCACAGGTACAAGTAATAAGAACAAGGAACATGAGCACCAAAAAGTACATGACGTGTTGTAATGTGTCAATCAAGAAAGCACAGGATATAATGAAATGCACAAGACCATAGAATGTACTTGCCTTGCTCCAGAAAAGTACGGGTGAAGATCGGGGCTAGATGTTCTCCTGTATTTTAAACGATGTGTACAAGTTGATTAATATCAAGACAATTTCACATTGGTTATTACTAAATCATAATCTTGATTAAAATACACTAATCAATCTTCTACTTAAATTTATCCTATAATCCAGCTTCCTATTAACTACTCAAAATCTAAATACAATGATCATTAAATACCATTCCTAGTTGTATATAACTCAAGTAACAACTCCTTAAACTATTATACCTAATCCTCCTTAGTTAAATCGAACCTCTACTTGTTAATGAAGAACATGAATTAAACTATAATAGGTTTGTACTAGTCTATTTCAAAGAAGTGTTTGAATAACCAGGTTCTAGACATTCAAACCATAGGATATCAAGTCACAGAAATTCAATTCACTGGAATTTCAATCACAGAAAATTCAAGTCACAGGAAATATGAATCTCTGGACATTCAAACACAGGAATTTACTAACTACCTGAACACATAACATTCCAAATTGGGTTGAACTTGGTTTAAGTACTTAAGGTTCATAAAATTCATCCCACTGAAACATATGGCTAAACAGGACAGACAAGGAATTTGGATTAAAATCAATGCCCTTCAGTCTTACTGTTGCTACAAAGCTAATGATCCAAGGGTCCTCTACCCATTCTCAGTTTACTGACTTGCATCCTGCTTCTGGTCAGTCTCTTCTATTGCACAGTTATATCAAACAGTTATCAAGATGTAACCTGGGGTGTAACCACCATTAACCAAATGGCTCAACTACCATACTCTATCAGTCAATACAAAACCCAAGTCTCTTTGGCACAAGGACTGTACAGATGATTAAATCATAGCTACAGACATCAGAACCTCTTAACCTACCACCCTGCCTCATACCTTAACTAGCTCCTGCCAAGTCCTCAAGCCACCCAACTTCAGTTTCAGGCTCAAAGTAAAGGAAATTAACCTAACCTTTAAGCTACAGACATCATTTAGAACTTTAATTCAGGGAACCATATGGGAATCAGTCAATACACTCTAAACTTGTTTTCAGTTACTCAATCAACTATAGGAAAATACTCCAAGGTTAAACTGGGAACTAATCCTTTATTGATGAAACAGTCCACTCAATAATCAACATTTACTCTCTATAGGCTAACAATTTCAGGGCAATGCTTGCAAGTCCCTGATTCACTTATCTATTCCACGTTTGCATAGATAGTTCATAATCTATTAACTGAATAAAATTGTGTAGTTAAAATCAGTCCACAGAATGAACCAACATTACTCAAAACTTCCATTCTTACCTGAACCCACTACAACCACACCCAGGTTGACTGTTTGGGATCAACACTGCTATAGGAACCATATCAGTAATCATATAATCCCCAGTTACCAGAGTATAGCCCAGGACTTTAGCACTGAGGTATGGACTTCAATCGTAAATTGAACTAAGATAAGGGTTTACAGACCCTTGTTCATCAATGGCTAAATATGAGTGTGGAGTCATTTGAGACTACACTGATATTATATGCCAGCTCCCAACTGCAGTGAATTGACTAAGGAAACTGCAGATACAGTTCTAAATTTAGTCAACCCCCAACCCAACATCCTGTTCAATTTACCATTAAACTCCCAATCATTTGAAAACAGAGTAATCAATGAAAGCCATAGGTAACAGGAAATCTGCAAACATGATTTCATTTCCAGATGCATCCAATATACTCTTAAGCACTGAGGTATCATGAACTGATGATATCAAATGCAAAATGTAATTTAATGAAGGATAACAAAACAGTACTACAAGGCACTCTTAATCTCTGACATGAAATCCCAACTATCCTGTTCAATTGCACATATGAACATTACTAATTTCAACTGGGAATAACATAATCAAAAGTAATTGATAGTAGTTATTAGTCCTAGCATGCATTATGTCATTAACTTAGGCTGAACCTAACTACCAGGTTTAAAATAAACCATTAATATAAGGTATTTTGAAAACTAAACTGTAGGATCTAATTTCCTTCATAATAACATCCTGATCTATCCTAATCACCTATGCTTACGATTCCAAGACAAAATTGCATTCCAAAACAGAGATCACCACACATCAATTATCCAGAAAATCAGGCCAACACTTAAGGATTAGCTAGATGGGTTCAGTCGTTACCTGAAGAATTCGATTGGAAAAAATATCTCTTGACACAATCTCGTGTATTCCAACTCCTGAGTCCTGATTCCACGAATTCCACACAATCAACACGATCAATGATTTCTTAAACTTCAAGAAGCATTCCCACAAACAGTTGTAAAGCAACAATTTAGTTTCAAAAAATGGAAGATCGACAATGCCTAAACATACAGAAATTCCAGAGATGAAATACTCACTGAATTCTTCCCCAACCCGTCCTAAATCCCAGAAATCAAATTGATCTTTAATTCTGTTCAAGGAAGATGCACACAGTAGATCAAACGATTGATCATACCAGAACGAAATAGGCAAGAACTTCAAATCCAAAACTCACCAGAGTAGATCTGAGCGATTAGAAAGGAATTTTGATCGTTCGAACGATCTGAAGACGAGTCCACTGTTGATGTCGAAGAAGAAGAACTACAACCGGCTCAGTCATCGTGAAGCTCTCCTGTAACCGTCATGGCCAGCTGTACGATCCAGGAATAAGAATTTTTTGGAGAGAAGAAAGGAATTCTTATCAACAATGAGGATGGGGAGTAGTTGTTACATAGGCCGATCGGCTAATGGTAGCGTGAAAAGGAAGCAATTGGCGAAAATTGAAGCTACAGTGAAAGTTTTTACACATCACTGCAACTGAATTTTCAAATAGAAAGCAATGATATGAATCTGTACTTCCATTAAGAATAATAGAGAAGAGGCTTAGTTAAAATAGGCCATTACTCTAATGGGCCAGGCCCATTGGAGTAGCCCATGGGTTATTTGGAAAAATGATAAAACAAATCCTTAGCCCATTCTTATTTATCAATTTAACAATTTAGGTGAAGTCTAAAACATTATATATATAAAAAAATGTAATATAAATTTTAAAGAGGTGGGGTTACAAATCTTTCCTCCTAAAAAAAATTCGTCCTCGAAATTCGAAGACCAAACGAAAAGAAAAAAAATCTCAGTAAATCACAAAGGATCCAACTCCAGTTATTTATTGAAAATGGAATTTCAAAAGAACAGAGTACAATCAATCAACAGATTGGGATAGCGCTCCCGCATCTCATCCTCGTGCTCCCATGTGGACTCTCCCGGAGAGTGATGTCTCCACATGACGCGGACAAGAGGAATGGTCTGGTTCCGCAGACGCTTCTCTCTCCGATCAAGGATCTCCACTGGATGCTCCTCGTAGGTCAAGCTCGGATCCACCTCTAACTCTGAGTGGTCCACCACATGGCTTGGGTCTGGAATGTAGCGTCGGAGCTGAGACACATAGAAAACATCGTGCACTCCCTCCAAGCTGGCTGGAAGCGCTAGTCGATATGCCACCCCGCCAATTTGTGCCGTCACGTCGAAAGGCCCGATGAATCTCAGACTGAGCTTCCCGCCTCTGCCGAAACGAATGACTCCCCTAGTCAGCGAGATCTTCAGGAACACTCTATCTCCAACTGCGAACTCCAATGGCCGTCTGCAGCTATTGTCCAGTACTTCTGCCGATCCTGTGCAACTCTGAGACGCCCTGAGCCTTTGAGATCAAATACAATAATTACACACAAAAATAATACGATCTAACAATGGTCAAGGATTAAATAGGCACGAATGGAATGAAGTTCAATTACATCTTAGAAGAGCAAAATTATGAAGACACAATTATTAAATACGATCAAAAATCGATAGTTTAACACAGGTAGACTAGAACAAGATAGAAAATCATGGTCAGATAGACATGACTTAAGATCGAAGTTTAGACAAGTCACAAACGAAGTACGGAATCACAATATGGTAATATACAATTTGAGGAATTCAATGATCTAACGATAAAATGCTAGAAAGAAAATTTAGCAAGGGTTGACTGAGGAGGCGTACACAATACTCAGGAGATACGGTATCAAATCAGGATGAACGTGCAAGGATATGTGATTCTCGAAAACCAATAATCATATAAAAAGGGATATAGTTTCCATGGTGTCCGGGAACATATAGCTATTTAAAATCACTTTGCCTAGAATCCCTACCCCGCCAGTATATATCTGACTGCAGTAGACTTTCGCCTCCGTGACTCAAATAACAATATGTTATCGAATAATCTGTCAACTTTATCCATTTTCCAACAATCATTGACGAAGCAACTCAAGAGATCATGGTATGAAGAATATGATAAGTCTCGACAATACTCGAAAACCTATGGGTGTCTGAAATTACTTCAACTTAGAGTTCCTGCCTCGCCAGTGCGCTACTGGCTGCAGTGAACCCTCAGTCTCCATAATCCAGCTAATGGCTACAGCGCACAACTGTCATGCCATAGTAGGTCATCGAATAGACTCTCGACTTTATCCTTAGGAATTTCAAAAGAGTTCAAAATGAGTTTCAGTAGTCCAAGTCACGGAAATGGTGAAGTTATCTGACTGTTAGAATTACAAGGATTTATTAGGTATTAAGAGACGACAAAGGATCCCATCGGTGAGTACAAAAGGGCAACCAGGGAGATTTAAAATTTCAGGCAGGACGAAGTTTCAAATTATGACGGAATATCAACTGATATCTGGAATGGTAACGAGATTTAGTACATGGACTTAATCCCAGATAGGTAGCAAAATCTCAAGGTGACATAAAAGCAAGATACTAGATAGGAAACAAGGTCTCGAAATAATGAACAAAATCCTTGTTCATGAATCAATGTATAACAAACTCACGAATAACGAAGTCTCAAACACTACCTCGAATGGAAAGGAATTTCAAAACAAATCTTAGATAGGAAATCAATTATCAACAAGGTCACGAATAGGACACAAAATCTCGAATAGAAATCTCGAATAGAAAGCTAGGTTACGAAGAGTGAATGGAAAGCATGTGTCATTTAGTGAATGGAATACAAGGTATTGGATCGTAAATATGAGACAAGCAAATCTCAAATAAGTATAAAATCAAGAATAGGAAATAGAATCCCAAACAAGCATCAATAGAAGCGAAGGTTCAAGCAATGTTTCAAAATGATATTTCGAGTAGGAATAATTCTCGAATAGTACACAGTTCAAATAGGAAACAAAATTTCAAATAAAACCAATAATATAAAACAAAGTCATGAAAATGAATATAAAAACATGGTACTAGATAGCGGATACGAAACAAGTGAAATCTCAAAATACGAGGCAAGATCAACAAGATCATGAATAGAACGAAAAACAATTCACGAATGAGAAATAAAATCTCATAGGAAACGAGTCAAAATTTTAAGATAGAAAACAAAATCTGCAAATAAAATCTCGAATAGAAGCAAGATTAAACAAAGTTTTGAATGGCCTAAGTTTGAATAGGAAGGTAATCCCAAAGTAAAGTCTTAAATATCAACAGGGTCTGAATGGGAAATAAAATTCGAGTAGAACCAGATCTTGAATTAGGAAATAACGCCATAGGAAACAAGTTATCGAGCAGGAAGAAAATCTCGAATAAGACCAGAGTTTACGAACAAGGATGGAAACAACTTTCAAAATACATCTCGAATAGCGACCAAGGTTTCAGAATAGGAAATAAAATCTAATAATCCTTAAATAGGAAACAAGGAAGTTCTAAGAAACAATCTAGGTGTAAGAGGAATCTAAGGAAAAACTAGATTATGAATCATGATCCATGGTTTCCTCCAACCATACAAAAGAGTCTTCTGTCTTCAGTCTATCTTCAGTGTTTCTCCGGGACTGGAATCACTTCAATTTTTTCAGTTGTCCTGATATAGGCTGGTCCTTGTGGTAGTGCTCCATGCTGTTGCTGAATCTGGAGAGACGGGTCCTTCTGTGATACTGGTGCTCCTCGTGCTTGTCCTTGGGCAGTGTGATCAGCGGTCTCCAGCAGTCCTTGACTTGGTGGGTATCACCCCCAGTTTTCAGAAATAGGGGTATTTTTGTCATTTTTTATTTTAGAATTATTTTGGAATTATTTATTTATTTATGATATTATTTTGGGGTTATTTGAGTCGGGTTCGAATTTCGGCTCAATCCGACTTGAAACGGGAATCCGGGGTAGTTTTGACTCTAGTGGACCCACACATTAGTTAGCCATGGCCCACATAATAATATTTTTAGTTAGTGTGTTAGAGTAATTTTTCATGGATAGGTTTAGTTAATTAGAGACTTAAAACTGGACTAATTTAGCCTCAACCTAAAGCCTTTTCCTAATTTAATTCATATGAGTTAGTGGGGTATTTTAAACATTCACCAATCGGGACACCTAACCCACACATGGCTGGCCATAGAGGAGGGGATAGACTCATCCATTCATTTCATTATTTCTCCAAACTTTCTCTCTCTTGTTCTTCCCCAAATTAATTTCTAGAGAGCAATCCCATTGATTTCTCCACCAAATCAACCTCTTCTTCCACCAAATCTTCTTCATTTCTCCTCTACTCCATAGTTAGAGGGTGCTAGCCAAGTTTGGGAGGATTCAGAGCTCGTTCGTGTCCATATGGAATCTCTACGTGTCGGTGTTGGGTCGGAAGGCTTTTTCCTTTGAATCTCTCTCCCGGAAGGTATAATCTCTCCTCTAATCCACCCCAACATGCATATAGGAATATTTTGAACCCGTAGGAATGACCCCTATGGTTGTATCTCCATTTGTGTCCATTTTATGTCCATTTGGAGGTCATAGGAGTGTCCTTGTGTGTAGGTTTGTGTCCTAGTGGGAAGAAACCTATTTGGACACTTGTTTTTATTATAAATATATTGTGGATGATTATTTAGAGGTTAAATCTCAGATTTCTAATAGTTTAGAGGTGTTTTTCAATGTATTATATTGTAATCATATTATTAAATCTATATATGTATATATATGGTTGTATATACATCATTCTCTCTCTCTCTCTATATATATATATATATATATATATGTATATATATATATATTCTGGCTCATATATATATATATATATATATATATATATATATATATATATATATATATATATATATATATATATGTGTGTGTATATATACTATGGTATATAATATGGTGTGTGTGATTTTGTGTTTGGTTTGGGGGCATGAGGATTTCGGCCAAGTATTGGAGAGTGCTTGAGAATTTGTGTGAGTATGTGTTAGAATTGATAGTGAATGAGTGGTGTTTGAGAGTGGGTGTGAGAGAAAATTGAGAGGAGTTATAGTGTGGAGTTTAGAGAGGGGAATAGATAGATAGAGAGTGGTGTTAGAGGGGGGGACACATGGTTTTGCTGTTTCAAACAGCAGCTATTGCTGCCTCAATTTCAGTCCACAAACCCATACTTGGCTGTCCAATTTCAGATCTTAGCACCACTTGTTGGCTGCCATGTGCAGTCCAGTTTTCAGCCATGAATGCAACCCCAAAACCTGTCCTTTACTGCCCCACATTTCAGTCCATGTATGTCCATGGTTAGCCCCTTTGCTGTCCAAATTTCAGTCCTAAACACACCCACTAAATGCCCCTAAACTCAGTCCATTTGCACCCGCCAAACAGGGGACTGTCCTGCTGATTGGCAGCTGCCAATAGGCAGCTATGTATGCTGCTGTTAGGCATCAGTTGGAAGGGGTTTAGCCCCATTGACAGGTCCCATAGCACCCCTATAACCTGTCCATATGCTGTCCCATAGCAGCCTTAAAACCCATCCTTAACAGCCCCTCATAACCACCCTTACACAGGCCCAAAACAGCCCCCATATAACCCATTTCAGTCCATCAAAACCAGTCCATAATTGACAGTAAAAATCAGTCCCTTACCTGTCCATTTCAGCCCCTTCCAGCACCCTATAAATCAGTCCCTAATCCAGTCCCAAACTCAGCATAGTAGCAGTCCTAAACCAGTCCTTAACTGGTCCTAAATTCAGTCCATACCTGTCCCAGTTCAGCCCCAATCCAGACCTCAATTCAGTCCTTAGCAACCCCATACCAGGCCCCCACTTGACAGCCTATAGGACCCCTTCACAGTCCACATTAGCTACCCTTATTTAGCCCTTAGATTCAGCCCCTTATTAACCCCATGTATCAGCTATAGGACAGCCCATAAGCAAGCCCAAACCAGTCCCTTTATTAGCCATATTGGCCACCATAGGACAGCCCTATATGTATATATGTGTGTGAGCTATTGTGTGTGTGTGTGTGAGTTTAAATATGAGTATGGTATGTGAACCTATGTGTTATAGGTGTGAGCCTATAGGAGAACCTATGTGTGAACCATATGTAAGTGAGTGAGTGAGTAAGTATGTGAGTGTGAGTGGTTAGTTAAGTTAGAACATGATATAGGATAGGGTAATGAGGATAAATCCCATGTGTCCTAAGATGGACTAGATATCTAGGAAACCTATAATTCTTGGTAGGTAAACCATATATAGGATAGTATCTAGCTACCCTAAGGAGCCTAGGCTAGTATCTTGGGTATTAGCGGGATTTCTTTTGTATTGGGCAAGGTATCGGGATTTACCTTGGTAAGGGTAATGTAGGTTTTACCTAGAGCTGAGGTATTTGAGTTTAGAGTCTAAGACATGGTTAGAACTTGGTTCCCTTGGTGGGTAATGATCAAATATAGTGCTCTTAGACTAATTTTGACTTCGGTTGACCATTTTGACCAAAAGTCAACAAAAGTCAACCGAGAGTCAAACTTAGCCTTTAAGCGACTAGATTTGACCGAAACCAAACCAGAGTTGACCAGTTGACTGAAAGTCAACAGTTGGTCAATATTAGACTAGTTTGACCTAGAGTTGACTAAAGTTGACCAGAGTCGACCAGAGTTGACCAGGGTTGACCAGTTGACCAAAAGTCAACTGTGAGTCAACCTTTGACCCCGTTTGACCTAGTTTGACTTGGATTGACTCCCAGTGACTTGGTATGACCTAGTATGAACCAGTATGACCTAGTATGACTCAGTTTGACCTAGATTGACCTAGTTTTGACTTAGACTTGCATTCATGACTTAAATTAGTTTCCTTTTCAGTATTAAACCCTGTTTGACATATAGTATCTCATTTTAGGTCTGTGATTACTCTGAGCGTCTGTTCACCTTATCAGCTCAGGACCACAGGCGAGTACATTTACTGATAGTTTTCATTGTCTTGATATCTGCTATATCCGATTCAGTTGTAGTGTCTTACTCGATTTCTAGTCACGATAGTTCACGGACTAGTATATGTTGGATCATGACATGGGATGTTGTTCCTAGATTTTCATGGTATATTGGTACATATTCTGTCTTATTTTTGTGTATTGGTATAGACACCGATTTCAAAAGGGGACTTGCTACCCTCTTATGGAATCCCGTGTCATGACGTGTCATGTCCAGATCCATTATGCTATTCGGGAATGGGGGAGTTATTAGTGGTTGTGTGATCAAAATTCCTACATTGTTCTATTGTACATATGGTTCATAGCTATACCCTTGTCTCACGACGGGTAAAGCCTTACCCTACATTGTTCATAGCTTTCCATGGTGGCCGGCCTTACCGTTCTATTGTATACATTGTTCATAGCCGGTCGGATGGAAAGCCTGGGCATATTTTCCTAAGACGATCACATAACACACTAATAATTCAAGGCACCTTTTATATTTATTATCGTTGGAGACTAAGTTCTGTTCGGGAGAAGGGTTACAGTCCCGGTCCTTGTTTGGTTTAGGGGTTGTAACTCAGTTTCCGAATAGTTCCCAAGTCGTCCTATATATATATATATATATATATATATATATATATATATATATATATATATTGTCGTCCTATTCAGTACTCACATCTCGATATATATTTCCTGTTGATTTTGTCTTGTATTTCATTACACTATCTCTTATAGAATTTGTCAATTCATATGGAACTGCTATTGGTGTTTGTACTTGTTCATTTTCCTGATAGGATATCGTTGACAAATTTTACAGATGATTTAGAGGCAGATTGTCCGACCTATTATGGGGTCGAGTCAGATGGAGTAGACCCGGACTGTGGCTTGTTAGTAGAGCCACTAGACTTTGCTCACCCTGAGTAGTGTAGCTTAGTTAGGTTTGCCTGGCCTGCGAGCCAGCTAGTACTTTTTAGACTGTAGTAGTTATATATATTTTCTGTGACTCTGTGATGTTATGTATAGCTCTGAACTTGTGTGGATATTTGACTTATTTTCTGCTTCATCTATCATATTTCCCTTCTATGCTATCTACCTTAGTTTTGTATTTGTGATTGAGACTGTATTGCTATGTCACCTCCATTCGGAGAGTATATACTGTACAGGTACCTTTATCTGTTTTAGTCGTAGTATTTACTGACCCTATATACAGCGTTCTACCGCCGATACTGCGGCGTAGGCTGGACGTAACCACGTACTCGTGCCCCTAATCAGGGTACGGGTTGTGACAGTGGGCAGGCGATTAGCAGTACAAGCATAGCCTTCGTCTTTTGCGGCACTCTTCGTAGTGGTGTCCTGAGCTGCGACAGAAATACAAATGACCGTCGGCTGAATCTGAATCTGAATCTCCCGCTGGGCTGAAGAAGCATTGTCTGAGTGTGTTGACGCTTTACGGATCCACAGTAGTTGCTATCTTCATCATAAGTCTTCATGTTCCTCCTGAGTTTCAGCTTCCCGTTGGGTCATATTGTCTATGCTACATTCTGGATCTCCTGGCTAGTAGCTCCAATCTTTCAGAGGAGTCGAATCCTCCAAGTCTTGGATAATCTTCAGTGGCGGCTTCAGGTTCTCGATCTGCTCCCTGGTGCAAGATATGTGCTCGGTGTCAGAAAAGTCCAAATGTCTGAGAGTCTGGAAATCAGAAGTCCTTTCTAACTCGAAAAATACATTTGCAAGTCTGGATTGGAAAAGGACGGCTTACTGGTGTCAAGGAACTCTTGAAACGTCTCTGTCAACTGCGTACTACCCATGGGGATAGTAGTGGCGATAGAAGGTAGTGGAAGCTCGAAACCTTCAAATGTAGGTGGATCAACAGTTCTGGTGTCGCATGCTTTTGAACTATCTGTAAAACAAAAAACTGTTAAAATAACCTAGACCAAAATACAACAAGTGTCTATAGAATATCAATATACCTGATATACCTGATATACCCTTATTTTTTGTCTTTTCCTATGCTGTGATCAAGTTTCCCTAGTGCAATCAAGTCCCCCAATAGTACTCTAATACCTAGGTACCATTAGGATAGACCTGCATGGGCCACCACTAAAAACATGTCACGACCCGCTTCCGAATAATCGGACACGAGTCGGACACGCCCAGCCTTCGTCGTTAGACACGAGGAAGTAAGCTGTATCAAGCTAGGGAAAACTAACCAGATAAACATGAAAGTATATAATCACAGCATCTATAACATATCCCAGAAAGATCACCATAATCCACAAATCCAGATATCATAATGTACCAGAATCAACATGAATGAAAAGTGCTATGAACTCTAAAGTCAATATCTAAAAGTAAAGCTAAGTAATCTAAACCTGAAGCCTCAAGCTAAGCCTCATCCTGCTCAGCTAAATCCTGGGCTCTGGCCCATAGAGTAGAACAATGTCTTGCAAGCATACCTGCAACATATCATATTCAGGAGCGGAGCAAAGTACAGTTCTAGGTAATGAACAAGACATCATGATATGAAAGTACAAGGGAACATGGTTGGTAAAGTACAGGAAAGAACATGGTGTATAAGCACATGAAAGAACATGGTATGTAAGAACATGAAAGTACATGATAAGTAAGAACAGGAAAGAACATGGTATCTCAGGAATCACAGGAAATAAGTACAAGGTATATCTCATGAACATGTGTGTACAATATTTAAAATATAACTAATTATGTGACCGGCTAGGGGTAAGCACATGAAAGCACATGAATGGTACGGCTTAGGACCCGCGTGCACGATGCGGGGTCTAAGCTAAACACACCTGAGTTGTTTCTTGGGTTTGGCCACATAATAGTATATTTCCCTACCCCAGGTACAAGTAATAAGAACAAGGAACATGAGCACCAGAAAGTACATGACGTGTTGTAATGTGTCAATCAAGAAAGCACAGGATATAATGAAATGCACAAGACCATAGAATGTACTTGCCTTGCTCCAGAAAAGTACGGGTGAAGATCGGGGCTAGATGTTCTCCTGTATTTTAAACGATGTGTACAAGTTGATTAATATCAAGACAATTTCACATTGGTTATTACTAAATCATAATCTTGATTAAAATACACTAATCAATCTTCTACTTAAATTTATCCTATAATCCAGCTTCCTATTAACTACTCAAAATCTAAATACAATGATCTTTAAATACCATTCCTAGTTGTATATAACTCAAGTAACAACTCCTTAAACTATTATACCTAATCATCCTTAGTTAAATCGAACCACTACTTGTTAATGAAGAACATGAATTAAACTATAATAGGTTTGTACCAGTCTAGTTCAAAGAAGTGTTTGAATAACCAGGTTCTAGACATTCAAACCATAGGATATCAAGTCACAGAAATTCAATTCACTGGAATTTCAATCACAGAAAATTCAAGTCACAGGAAATATGAATCTCTGGACATTCAAACACAGGAATTTACTAACTACCTGAACACATAACATTCCAAATTGGGTTGAACTTGGTTTAAGTACTTAAGGTTCATAAAATTCATCCCACTGAAACATATGGCTAAACAGGGCAGAAAAGGAATTTGGATTAAAATCAATGCCCTTCAGTCTTACTGTTGCTACAAAGCTAATGATCCAAGGGTCCTCTACCTATTCTCAGTTTACTGACTTGCATCCTGCTTCTGGTCAGTCTCTTCTATTGCAAAGTTACATCAAACAGTTATCAAGATGTAACCTGGGGTGTAACCACCATTAACCAAATGGCTCAACTACCATACTCTATCAGTTAATACAAAACCCAAGTCTCTTTGGCACAAGGACTGTACAGATGATTAAATCATAGCTACAGACATCAGAACCTCTTAACCTACCACCCTGCCCTCATACCTTAACTAGCTCCTGCCAAGTCCTCAAGCCACCCAACTTCAGTTTCAGGCTCAAAGTAAAGGAAATTGACCTAACCTTTAAGCTACAGACATCATTTAGAACTTTAATTCAGGGAACCATATGGGAATCAGTCAATACACTCTAAACTTGTTTTCAGTTACTCAATCAACTATAGGGAAATACTCCAAGGTTAAACTGGGAACTAATCCTTTATTGATGAAACAGTCCACTCAATAATCAACATTTACTCTCTATAGGCTAACAATTTCAGGGCAATGCTTGCAAGTCCCTGATTCACTTATCTATTCCACGTTTGCATAGATAGTCCATAATCTATTAACTGAATAAAATTGTGTAGTTAAAATCAGTCCACAGAATGAACCAACATTACTCAAAACTTTCATTCTTACCTGAACCCACTACAACCACACCCAGGTTGACTGTTTGGGATCAATACTGCTATAGGAACCATATCAGTAATCATATAATCCCCAGTTACCAAAGTATAGCCCAGGACTTTAGCACTGAGGTATGGACTTCAATCGTAAATTGAACTAAGATAAGGGTTTACATACCCTTGTTCATCAATGGATAAATATGAGTGTGGAGTCATTTGTGTTGGCCCAATGATTACATCGTATTTTTGAATATGGCTAATCAGTTAAGTTTAACAAAATGATGTCACTAATATTCATATACTCACTATCATGTTGCTACTTAAAACTTAGCATTGTCCTAATTGTCCTATATTATATTGCTATGCTTGTAACGTATTGCAACATATTTTGCTTAGCATTGTCCTAATTGTCCTATATTATATTGCTATGCTTGTATCGTACTGCAACATATTTTGCTTAGCATTATCCTAATTGTCCTATATTATATTGCTATGCTTGTATCGTACTGCAACATATTTTGCTTAGCATTGTCCTAATTGTCCTATGTTATATTGCTATGCTTGTATCGTACTGCAACATATTTTGCTGGCCTAACATGTATTTGTAGACATGCAATAAGCATGATCTAACATGATCAAACCAGGACATAGGCAATGAAGAATTGATGATGGAACAAAGACGGCGTCATACAAAGAGATTTCTCCGAACCGCCTAGCGACCTATCCGGGGACTCGTATCGGGGGTTCCGCTGAGCGACCTATCTTTTGGACGACTGCTGTCAAGGAAAAAGACATCTTCAGGGCTACTCAAATATCAGAAGAAAGGCATCATCAAAGGGCTCTTGGTTTTCCTACTTGTTCCAAGTCTGTAATCTTCAATTTATTGAGTCTAGGAGAATGTGTACGTTGAGTCGTACTGAGTCATCTCAACCCCTAGACATATCTCTCCAAACTCTACCATACAAACAGACCAATTCCTGAACCAAGCCCAAGCTCCACAAAGCCCAAAAGCCCAATGGACCAATTCTGTCTTCTGGAGACAGAGTTCGGGCCGAACTCTGCCTCCACACAGAGTTCGGGCCGAACTCTGTCCCCTGATTTCCAGTACCCTGATTTTTAGGGCCTGCTTGCTACAAGCTGTCCAACGGCCAAAAATTTGAATTATTTATACCGAATTCTGGCCGAATTCTGCATGTCCCGAACCCTATAAATAGGCCTTGGTTTCTCTCATTTGAAACCATCCACTCTTCTATTCTTCTTCGCTTACATAGCCTATATAGTCAAGAGCTTTACTCTTCCAATCTACTAGCCACAAAACTTCCTAAGCCCCAAGGTGCTCAAGTGCGATTCAGCTAGAAGTTTTTGTGCAAGAGTTGAAAAGAAAAGTCACTTGGACAATTCCAAGTCGCTTGGAAAAATCTAAGCAAATCGCCACTGCGATCCTCTGTAAGAAGTTGACGTGCTCTTCTGAAGAAAAGGCACGGGTTATAAACTACTATTTCACAAATAGTGGATTTGAATCCTGAGCTAGAGTTCTCAGGCCTGGACTAGTCCTCCACGAGGGAAACCAGGTTAAAACTGCTGTGTTTGCGTATGCTCTTCTGATCTTTATTTATTTCCGCATTTCCTTCTGATTTATTTACTATCTTGATAGTTATTTTGTGGAGGTGATATAGAGTTAATTTTTATTTGGTGATTATCGACACAAACTCTATTCACCCCCCTCTAGAGTTGCCTACACCTGTATTTTCAATTTGAGACTACACTGATATTATATGCCAGCTCCCAACTGCAGTGAATTGACTAAGGAAACTGCAGATGCAGTTCTAAATTCAGTCAACCCCCAACCCAATATCCTGTTCAATTTACCATTAAACTCCCAATCATTTGAAAACAGAGTAATCAATGAAAGCCATAGGTAACAGGAAATCTGCAAACATGATTTCATTCCCAGATGCATCCAATATACTCTTAAGCACTGAGGTATCATGAACTGATGATATCAAATGCAAAATGTAATTTAATGAAGGATAACAAAATAGTACTATAAGGCACTCTTAATCTCTGACATGAAATCCCAACTATCCTGTTCAATTGCACATATGAACATTCCTAATTTCAACTGGGAATAACATAATCAAAAGTAATTGATAGCAGTTATTAGTCCTAGCATGCATTATGTCATTAACTTAGGCTGAACCTAACTACCAGGTTTAAAATGAACCATCAATATAAGGTATTTTGAAAACTGAACTGTAGGATCTAATTTCCTTCATAATAACATCCTGATCTATCCTAATCACCTATGCTTACGATTCTAAGACAAAATTGCATTCCAAAACAGAGATCACCACACATCAATTATCCAGAAAATCAGGCCAACACTTAAATATTAGCTAGATGGGTTCAGTCATTACTGAAGAATTCGATTGGAAAAAATATCTCTTGACACAATCTCGTGTATTCCAACTCCTGAGTCCTGATTCCACGAATTCCACACAATCAACACGATCAATGATTTCTTAAACTTCAAGAAGCATTCCCACAAACAGTTGTAAAGCAACAATTTAGTTTCAAGAAATGGAAGATCGACAATGCCTAAACATACAGAAATTCCAGAGACGAAATACTTACTGAATTCTTCCCCAACCCGTCCTAAATCCCAGAAATCAAATTGATCTATAATTCTGTTCAAGGAAGATGCACACAGTAGATCAAACGATTGATCATACCAGAACGAAATAGGCAAGAACTTCAAATCCAAAACTCACCAGAGTAGATCTGAGCGATTAGAAAGGAATTTCGATCGTTCGAACGATCTGAAGACGAGTCCACTGTTGATGTCGAAGAAGAAGAACTACAACCGGCTCAGTCGTCGTGAAGCTCTCCTGTAACCGCCATGGCCAGCTGCACGATCCCGGAAGAAGAATTTTTTGGAGAGAAGGAAGGAATTCTTATCAACAATGAGGATGGGGAGTAGTTGTTATATAAGCCGATCGGCTAATGGTAGCGTGAGAAGGAAGCAATTGGCGGGAATTGAAGCTACAGTGAAAGTTTGTTACACATCACTGCAACTGAATTTTCATATAGAAAGCAATGAAATGAATCTGTACTTCCATTAAGAATAATAGAGAAGAGGCTTAGTTAAAATAGGCCATTACTCTAATGGGCCAGGCCCATTGGAGTAGCCCATGGGTTATTTGGAAAATGATAAAACAAATCCTTAGCCCATTCTTATTTATCAATTTAACAATTTAGGTGAAGTCTAAAACATTATATATATATAAAAAAAAGTAATGTAAATTTTAAAGAGGTGAGGTTACAATTTTGACCAAGATCCGTCAGTTATCGGTTGCTAATACTGATTGCCGATGGATGGGCGACGGATGTGGCCGTCGCTAAATGAACATATTTTGGTAGTGTGTATTCGGTAATCATCAGGTTGAGGAGATCGACTATTCAGAGACTTTTGCCCCGGTTGCTAAGATGCCTACAGTTCGGACATTCTTGGCTGTTGCAGCTGTGATAGACTGGACTTTGCACCAGATGGATGTGCACAATGCTTTTTTTCATGGAGAACTGACAGAAGAAGTGTATATGAAGTTGCCGCCAGGTTTTTTGTATAGTGAACCCAACAAAGTGTGTCGCCTGCGTAAGTCTCTATATGGAATGAAACAGGCACCACGTCGTTGGTTTGCTAAGCTTGTTGCTTCTCTAATATCCTATGGATTTAATCAATCTCATTCCGATTATTCCCTTTTCTCTCTTTTTAAAGGGAAGGTAGAGTTGCATGTTTTGATCTACATGGATGATATGATTGTGTCTGGTAATGACTCAGGTGCTTTAGACGCTTTCAAAAAGTACCTTAGTTCTTGCTTTCACATGAAGGACCTTGGTGTGTTGAAACTTTCTTGGCATAGAGGTGGCTCGAAGTGCAGAAATAATTTTCTTGTGTCAAAGGAAGTATGCTTTGGACATCATTTCAGAATATGGCTTGATGGGTCTCGACCTGCTGGTTTTCCCATGGAGCCCAATCATAAGCTGGCTGAATCGACTAGTCCAAAGTTGGCGGATACAGAGACTTATCGGAGGCTGGTTGGGAGGTTGATTTATCTATCATTTACTCGCCCTGACTTAGCCTATGCTGTGCATATCTTGTCTCAATTCTTACAGGAGCCTCGACAAGATCATTGGCATGCTGCTTTGAGAGTTGTCAGATATCTCAAACATGCACTGGGACAGGGTATTCTTTTGAAAGCTGATTGTGATCTCCGTCTTTCTGGTTGGTGTGATTCCGACTGGGCAAGTTGTCCCTTGACTCGCCGCTCTGTTACAGGCTGGTTGGTGTTTCTGGGAGGGTCTCCTATTTCTTGGAAGACCAAGAAGCAACCAACTGTTTCCCGATCTTCCGCTGAAGCTGAATACCGATCTCTTGCTGCGCTTGTTTGTGAGTTAAAATGGTTGAAAGAATTATTGGTGTGTTTGGGCGTTCGCCAGGAGTCTGCTATGTCGGTGTATTGTGACAGTCAGTCTGCCCTACACCTGGCTCAGAACCCGGTATTTTATGAGCGCAGTAAGCATATTGAGGTGGATTTGCATTTTGTTCGCGATGCTATTCGCGATGGCACCGTAATAGCCTCGTATGTTCCTACTTCTTCTCAACTGGCTGACATCTTCACCAAGTCCCTTGGAAAGCATGTGTTTGATCCTTTACTTTCCAAGTTGGGCATTTGTGACTTGCATGCTCAATCCAACTTGAGGGGGGGTGTTAGATTATATTTGTAATATAAATATGGCCCATAAGCCCAAATGTAGACACTATATATATTGTAACAAACCCTAGCAATGAGAACAAGACATTATTATTTCCTACACATGTACTGTCCGGAGTTGGTACTTAATATTGGGTGGATCTCAATATTTCTTCTCGAGTTTAACTCAAAAATATATCTTGACTCCAAATTTGTAATAAAAGAATTAATGTAGAATAGATTTAGTTTATATGAAAATAGTAAAACAAATAAATCTTGTGACCCAAATAAAATGGATATAGATCCATGTGTCATTCTTTTCCTCAAAAAATATAAAATATATAATCTTGAAATTAGGGTTTCAAGTTGAGTCTTATTGTTCTACAAAATAAATTCCTACATTATAAATGTAAAAATTCTGAGGCCCTAGCTGATGTGACTGGGACGAAATTATTATGGAACCCTAATTAAATCTTATTATTCTATAAAATAGATTCATACATTCTGAATCTAGAATATAGAAATTGGGATGAGCCTTACTATTACTATTGATGCTCTAAGCACAAATTTTTTTTTTTCCATTGGTAGAGTTCTCTACTCTTAATATAATTTTAATCTCTTCCTTTGAGATGGGAAATTTAGGTATATGTTAGTGGATTAGTTCCCCAAAGATAGACATGTATTATTTTTTTATATCATTTATTAGCAAATTAGTATTTTTCCATTTTATTGAATCCACCCAACCATAATACTTATTTCTGCACCTCCTTGTTAGGGTATGCTTGGGTATTTTCACCGGTTCTGGGGTACTTTTGAATCGACCGTTTATGAAAACTTTTGTTTGTTAATTTTTTTGAGCCACTGATTTTGATCGGCTCAAAAATTCTCCAAAATCGGTGTAATGTAATTTTCGATGACTTTATAAACATCCTAAATCGGTAGATTTTGAACGACTTTATTATTTTATTCCATTTATATCGTAAAAAAATATATAATTATAAATACTGATACCCTTCACTATTTAATTTTATTCGTGTAAAAAAAATTTCAGAACCATTTGTTAGTGAATTACCAAGCATAAATTGGACTGATTTAAAAACCGTGACTTAAAAACCATCCAAAATCAGATCCCTTATAACCGCTCATAATCGATACTCTAAAATACTCATAATCAATAGTCTAAAAATATCTTATATCCGTTATCCCTACAATTGCTAAGCAGGGCTTTAGTAAAGGCTCATCTAGACTAACAAAAAAATTATTAGATAGTAAATGAAGTTTGAAGTTGAGAGTAAAAGTACAGGTGTGTCAGAAACAATTAGCGAGAGTTCTGTGACTGGCTCAGCATATCTATTATCGGACCACGGGATTAACCAAAACTAATTTTAGTTTGTCTCTTGAACCTTATTATGGACCAATTCTGGATGGTAAGTCGTGACCCCGACCATTTGAGGGTCATGTTGAGACCAAGAATTGCCCCAGGCGGAGAGAATTATCAAAGTTCGAAGTCTTGTCTGATTTACCTCTAGGTCGGTTCCGAGCATTCCTGCACTGTGAATGATGTCAACATGGCCGGTCCGGAGGGTTAGATTGTTCTATCCTTGACTTAATTTTGGTTGCCCCTTGTCCCTTATTGTCAGCTGGTCCTAATGGTCATCCGTGATCCTGACGTTCGGTGGGATCATACTGAGTCTGAAGAGTTGTCCTAGCAAAGGAGGTTGTCCAAGTCCCAAGACTTATCCGACTTATCCTAAAACCGGCCCTGGACGCCAAGTTGCACAGAGGGCACGCGGCGACCCTCGAAGGGTCGGCAAGTGGTGGAGCCCTTCGGCTTCGTGCCGTGGCCTATCAAAGATTGGTTCGTCTGTCGGTCGATGTTGATCCATCACGAGTTATTTTGTGGACATGGAAGGATTGGCGACATTTTTCTAGCAATTCTGATATTATATATGGCCGTTTTGCTTTTGCTTCACATGCAAGTTGAAAATATCACAGGTGGAATTAAGACCACGATCCTGATACTATCATGTGGTTGGTGATGGGTAGAAATTGCGGCAGGGCAGAACTAAACTAAAAATCTTGGACGGTAAAAATTATATTTTTAGAATAACAAATTATATTTTAGAGGATCAAATTATATATATTTTTTCTTTTTTAGATATCCGACAATACGCATTGGACTTAGTGCATGTTATACTACATATTTGTTGGACCCACTGTCTTCAACTTCCACCAAATAAATAAAAATAATAATAAGTCAAACGTGACTCGATCCACTGATTTTTCGTCATTCAGTCGGAATCTTATATCTTTTTTTTCGGTAACCTCAAGTGTCACTCGAGTTTGGTGTATGATAATGAAAGTTGAGGACTGTGTTTGTATGGAGCTGCAGAATGATAACCTATTCGGTGGATCAAATTATATCTTGGAGGTGATAATATCTAAATTTTAATTTTTTATAAGAAAATAAAACAAAAGTTTAGAGGACCATGGCCTTTTTTAGTCCTCAATAAATTCCCCCGCCGTCTAGAAAGATGTATAATGAGGGGTATTCTAAAAGGTAGGACCAACCCTGGCTTCAAAGTGCTTTTACTTTATAAAATTATGATCGTGATCATGATCTTCTAGCATTCACAAAATTTTATATAGGTGAATTTTGGTGGATTAATTTGCAATAAAGAAAAAATATAGAGGAATGAGATGTCACTAGAGTTGACATCCCCAAGGAGATGTTGGGGTAGAAGCTTCGTGGAACAGAACTCGGAGTCGTTGAGGCGTGTGAATCACTGTCCTCAAGAAAAGATTCGCCCCTTATCGATACTGTAAGGTTCGAACGGCGACTTTCCTCCAGGATACAACAACGAGTTACAGATAGCAGTACCTATCTGCAACCTACAGTCGAACAGGGAAGAAGACGAACGGCAACGATTCAGTTCTTTCTCTATTTGGTGGTTTTGGATCTCAGCGGTGTGTTCTTTCAATGAAGAACGAATGAATATATAGAGTTGCAAAACTCTAATACTGTTAGATCGTGAACCAAATCTCAGGAGAAGAATCAGGAACGAGAATGAGTCGTGTTGAATGAGTAGGGGCGGTTACGCATAAATTGCGGGCTCACTTACCAAGAGAAAATGCAAAAAGTAGGGTCGTGTCCCACCTACGCGCGAGGCTAAACAGCCTGGATTTGCACCCCCCCTGCGCGTGCGACGTGCCCGCACATGCGCATTAAGATTTTCTGGAGCTTTCCTCCAACCCGGGTGCATTCTAGCCCAATGCCCCCGGGCGCGCGAGCACCCCTCTAGCTTCCCACTCATCACAACCATGTAGAAGGTGTAAACATATATATACCCACTCTCAAGTGTGGGTTTTAAGCGATGTGGGACTAAACAAAAGTCTCTTCCCTTTTGTCTATGGTGTATTTGAAATATCTATAAAGTGGAACTCAAAAAACCAAAAGTTCCAACAATCCCCCACTATTTCAAAATACACCACACATGCTCTGTCTATACCGACTACACCTCCCCCACATATTTTGAAATATGTGGTTGTCTCATCTGCTAGCCGTAGCACGAACACAATGCCTAAGTACTGGTGCCTTTCAGCTATGAACCAGCCATTAGGATGGCAAATCTTGTTCACAGGAGGTTGGTGAAATAAATTTCTATGAACCAACAACCTTAAATGTGAACAGAGGACTCGCATCCACATTATAATTCTTAGTACTTCAATGTTCTGCGGTTTTGCGCTTTTTGGCCCTGCGCTGATTCCTGGTTTTTCATGAGTGCTTTAGAAAGCCTGCCAAAGGCTTTCATAGGAACCGATCCAGTTCCTCACTCGTATAGGTAGATTTCCATCAAGTGTGTACTGCAGTTTAGACACACCACCTCAAGATTTGGGATATGGATTCTATTAAGAGCAAAGCTCAACCTTCTCACTGCAGTAGTTGTATTCATAAATACAGTACTATCTAGTCATAGGAATGGAACATCTCAAATACAATAGTCGATAGTACACAAAAACAACCAGTGACTTGTTCTTACCCCTATGAACCTAAGTCATGGGATCACCAATCAAATAGGTGGGGTTACCATCACTCTTGTTTTCTGTTTTAGGCATAAGTCCCATTCCCCTCGACGTGTCTTCCACTTGCCTCCTATTAAGTGGTTTGGTCAGAGGATCGGCCAAATCCAACTCTGACCTCACATAATCCAAGGATATAACTCCGGATTTTAACAGCTGTTTTACCACTGTATGTCTTAGACGTATATGTCTACTTTTCCCATTGTAAATCTTGCTCTTTGCTTTTGCGATAGCAGCTTGACAATCACAATGCATAGGCACAGGAGGAGGAGCATTTACACTAATAGGAAGATCCGCTAAGAGGTTTCTAAGCCACTCAGCCTCAGAACATGCCTTCTCTAAGGCGATTAGCTCGGACTCCATGGTTGAACGAGCTATACAAGTTTGCTTGGTAGATTTCCAAGACACTGCACCCCCACCAAGGGTAAACACATAACCACTAGTGGATTTGATCTCATCTGAATCTGAGATCCAGTTAGCATCACAATAACCCTCTAACACAGGTGGGGACCCTTTGAAAGATATCCCATGATTAATGGTACCTTTTAAGTACTTGGCTAATCTCTCAATGGCAACCCAGTGTTCCTTACTAGGACTCTGAGTATATCTGCTCAGTCTGCCAACAGCATAAGCTATGTCAGGCCTTGTACAGTTCATCAAGTACATTAAGCTACCAATAATTTGGACATATTCTTTCTGAGAGACACTATGTCCTTTATTTTTCTTAAGATGGATATTAGCATCATATGGCGTCGACACCCTCTTACAGTCATAATATCCAAATCTTTTCAAAAACTCCTCGACATAGTGTTCTTGACACAATGTAAGACCATCTTTTGTCTTTACAACTTTAATACCTAAGATTAAATCAGCTTCACCAAGATCTTTCATATCAAAATTTGAAGCTAAAAATCTTTTGGTCTCATTTATAATATCAAGGTTAGGTCCCAAAATAAACATGTCATCCACATAGAGACAAAGCATAATATAAGAGTTATTAAAAGACTTATAGTATACGCATTTGTCTGCATCATTGATCAGGTATCCATTAGACAACATCACAGAGTCAAATTTCTCATGCCATTGTTTAGGTGCCTGTTTCAACCCATATAAAGACTTAACTAGTTTGCATACTTTCTTCTCACTACCCGGTACAATAGTACCTTCTGGCTGTGACATATAAATCTCCTCCTCTAAATCACCATTTAAGAAAGCAGTTTTCACATCTATTTGATGGATAATTAACTTATGAACTGCTGCCAATGCAATTAAAATCCTAATAGAAGAGATTCGTGTCACAGGGACGAAAGTGTCAAAATAGTCTATGTCTTTCTTCTGGGAGAATCCCTTCGCAACCAACCTAGCCTTGTATTTCTCAATAGAGCCATCTGCTCTTAGTTTCTTCTTAAAGATCCATTTGCAACCTATAGCTCTAGCACCAGGAGGTAAATCAACAACTTCCCAAGTATGATTAGACATAATTGAGGTTAACTCACTGTTGATTGCTTCTATCCAGAAAGGTGCGTCTCTAGAATGCATAGCATTATCATAGGTTATCGGATCATCATCCACAAGAAACATGTGAAAATCATCACCAAAATTGGTGGATATCCTCGCTCTTTTACTCCTTCTCAATTCAAATTCTGAATTTTCAGGAGTCTCAGAGATACGTTCGGTAGTCTCAGAGATACGTTCGGTATGGTTAACAGTTCTTTCGAGACCGGATTTCCAAGGAAAAATAGTTTCGAAGAAATCAACATTTTTGGTTTCCAGAGTAGTATTGACAGTAACCTGGTCAGAGTCACTCTTAACCACCAAAAATCTATACGCAGCACTGTTATTAGCATAACCAATGAACGCACAATCAACAGTTCTAGAACCTAATTTTGACTTTTTAGGTCCTACTAACAGAAATTTGGCGAGGCACCCCCACATTTTGAGATATTTTAGGTTAGGCGTATAGCCTTTCCATAACTCATAGGGTGTCTTGCCAGTTGCTTTATAAGGTATTCTGTTCTGAACAAAACAAGCAGATAGGATGGCTTCCCCCCACAAGTTCAGGGGTGCACCTGAACTAACCAGCATAGCATTCATCATCTCTTTCAAGGTTCTATTCTTTCTTTCAGCTACCCCATTCGATTCTGGTGAATATGGAGGGGTAGTCTCATGAATTATGCCAAGTTGTTCACAATGGTCAGCAAAGGGATTAGACTCATATTCACCTCCCCTATCTGACCTAAGCCTTTTAATTTTCCTATCTAGTTGATTCTCAACTTCAGCTTTATATTTCAGAAACATCTCACCTGCTTCATGCTTGTTTCTAAGGAGATATACCTTCGTGTATCTAGATTAATCATCTATAAAGGTAATATAATAATATTTCCCTCCTCTATACATTAAGCTTCTAAATTCAGCAAGATCGGTGTGAACTAAAGAAAGCAAATCAGTATTATCTCTAGAAACAATAGGTAAATAACCCTTTTTGATAGCTTTAACTTCAGCACATACTTCGCACTTATCATTCGTTGGTTTAGTGATGTTAGGCAATAAACCAGTTTTTCTCATTTCCTTAATATAAGGTGCAGAAACATGTCCTAGTCTACCATGCCACAAATCAAAAGAGTCAACCATGTAAGCAGAAGAAGCAGAATTTTCATTAATAACAGTTTTGAGTACATTCAGAATAAATAAACCCTGGTTACAATACCCTTTTCCTATGAATGCCTCATTCTTAGAAAGTACTACCTTGTTGCATTCCATGTTCACTTTGATTCCAGCTTGAACCAACAGCGACACAGAGATCAGATTGCAGCGAATGTCAGGAACATGCAGTACATTACCCAGTGAAAGGATTTTCCCTGAAGTCAAGTTGAGAAGAACTGTGCCTTTTCCCAGGACGGGTACAGGCCTAGAGTCACCCATATAAACTCGTTCTTCTCCATCTTTCACTTGGGTGTACTCTGAGAAAGACTTTAAGTCACCACAGATGTGACGGGTTGCTCCAGAATCAATAACCCAGTCTTTTTTCTCAGCCACCATGTTCACAACAGAGACAACAGCAGCAAAGACATCATCCTTCACTATATTAGCTTTCGGAGTGACGTCTTTGTTGTCTCCATCCTTCTTGTGTCTGCACTGAAAAGCATGATGTCCGGGTTTTCCACAAACATAACAATTTCCTTTATTCTTCTTAAAAGGACGGGAATTGTTAGTCTTCGGAATAGAAGATTTCTTATCGGTTTTCTTAGGATTTCTCCTAAACCGATTAGAAGCAGAACTGGGATTACCTTCCACAATATTAGCCTTAGAGTCAAACTCCGTAGCTAATCTTGCGTCAAGTTTTCTGTTTTTCTCTTCAATCTGGACATGAATAATCACGTCTTCCAGACTCATCCCTTGTAGTCTTTCCATGATTCAGGTAGTTTCTCAACCAAACAACCAGAGACGAAAGCATCAGGGAGTTCTCCTCAGTTTTCAAATCATTTAAAAGAACTTGAAATTCAATGATTTGAGAAGAGATATCTCTAGAGTCAACAAACTGGAATTTAAGATAATTCCCAATAGCGTACTTTTGAGTACCAGCATCTTCGATTATATACTTCTTATTCATATTTTCCCAGATTTCGTAAGCTGATTTATATGAATAGTATATATCGAAGATCTCATTCGACAAGGTATTTAGAATAGTGTATCGGCATACCTTGTTTCCTTGCTGCCACTCATCGTGCAGCTTTTGGAAATCATCGAAAGCGTTTGCAGCATCTTCTATGTTAGCCGAATCGAACTCCATAGCCGCCGGCTTTTCAGGTTCAGGTTCAGTCAGGTACTTCGCATAGTTCAGCACGTCCAGGCAGACGTAGATCCTCTCCCTCCAGCGTTTGAAGTGGGTACCGTTGAAAACTTCGATCTTCGATACGTCAGGTAGCCTTGAACGAGATTGAGCGGATCCAGCAGTAGCGAGATCATTGTTCTGAGAAGCCATCTTTTCTTGAGATTGTTGGGGTAGAAGCTTCGTGGAACAGAACTCGGAGTCGTTGAGGCGTGTGAATCACTGTCCTCAAGAAAAGATTCGCCCCTTATCGATACTGTAAGGTTCGAACGGCGACTTTCCTCCAGGATACAACAACGAGTTACAGATAGCAGTACCTATCTGCAACCTACAGTCGAACAGGGAAGAAGACGAACGGCAGCGATTCAGTTCTTTCTCTATTTGGTGGTTTTGGATCTCAGCGGTGTGTTCTTTCAACGAAGAACGAATGAATATATAGAGTTGCAAAACTCTAATACTGTTAGATCGTGAACCAAATCTCAGGAGAAGAATCAGGAACGAGAATGAGTCGTGTTGAATGAGTAGGGGCGGTTACGCATAAATTGCGGGCTCACTTACCAAGAGAAAATGCAAAAAGTAGGGTCGTGTCCCACCTACGCGCGAGGCTAAACAGCCTGGATTTGCACCCCCCCTGCGCGTGCGACGTGCCCGCACATGCGCATTAAGATTTTCTGGAGCTTTCCTCCAACCCGGGTGCATTCTAGCCCAATGCCCCCGGGCGCGCGAGCACCCCTCTAGCTTCCCACTCATCACAACCATGTAGAAGGTGTAAACATATATATACCCACTCTCAAGTGTGGATTTTAAGCGATGTGGGACTAAACAAAAGTCTCTTCCCTTTTGTCTATGGTGTATTTGAAATATCTATAAAGTGGAACTCAAAAAACCAAAAGTTCCAACAGGAGAGGGTGGGACGCCAACTCTGCTGACGTCTCTCAGTAAGAGAGGAAGCAAGACGTTATTAGAGTTGGCGGCCCCTAGGATTGAGGGTGTGGAGCACAAACTCCACTAGCGCACTCTATATTTTTTCTCAAGTAAACAATAACGTTCGAATTTTCGGACGTTGCAGATTTCAGACTATATAAATGGGTGTAAGAAGCTATTTTATTCACACAACAAACTCAACCCTTCCTCACTCAAAAGTTCTATACTCAATTTTAAATATAATTTATAGAGGCTTGTAAATATTAATTATAGGGCTTGTTAATATAACAAATATAATTTAATTTACGCAAATTGCCTCTCAAACAAATAACAAGCGATATATGTGGTTCTCACATAGCTGGATCTCTTGCCCACCAGGGATGCGTCCGTCATTTTCGTCGTTCATCTATAAAATAATCTTTAAATTAGAATTAGGGTTAAGATTGGGGTTATGGTTGGTTAGTTTAGTATTTGACATCATGAAAAGGGTTAAAAATAAATAAGAACTACTACAAATTAATAAGGCGAGTGAATAAAATAAGAAACTATTTACCTTGGTCCTTGCAGCTACTCTACATCCCTCCTTTGCTGCCCCCTTTCCTCCGATCAAAACTACAATCAAAATTCTAAATTTCTACCAATCAGTTTTTTCTATTTTTAAAAAATCATAATCCATGGGGCGCCACTGGTGTTGGCATCCTACACCCTATATTTCTAATGGGACGTCAACTACAGTGATATCCCACTAGTGCACCAATATTGATGGTGTCTTGTGGAATTTTGTTGAACTTCTCGGATAAGGAGCGTCATTGTAGAGGACATTTTCAGAAATTCGGCAACTTCAGTGGAGTTTCATCTCTTTTATGCAAATTAACCAAATTTTATCCTCCTATTTGAAATTTTCTGTCTAGCAGTATATATTTCATATTACAAAGACAAACTCACAATTCAATTAAAAAAAAAGCATGTATGTGATAATATTTGGAGGCGCAACTCATGTTAAAGAACGTTGACTACTGAAGTCCATAAAATAAAACACACCGATCACGATTTCCTTCTCCTACAAAAAAACCAAGCCCAAATAGAACACACAATATATGATGGATATGGTCTTTTGGACAAGTCTCAACCTTTATTTATCTAAATATTTCAATTACAATGACTGTCGGCTCCTGTACCCCAAGAGTCGGCTCCTGTACAACCTATTAAGAAAAAAAATACAAACTATAATAAAATCGTAAAATAAATCGTAACTCCAATCTTCTTGACGAAGTAGACTATCCTCCAATCAAAGGTTTTGTTCTATTTTGAACCGTTATATAGTACTATAGTACTATGGGATATGCTTGGTAACGATATTTTTATCGATTCTGGAATATTTTTGAACTGATCGTTTATGAAAATTCATATTTGTTAATTTTTTTGAGGTACTAGTTTTGATCGGCTCAAAAACTCTTCAAAATCGGTGTAATATAATTTTGGGTGGCTTTAAACATCCCAAATCGGTAGATTTTGAATGGTATTATTATTTTATTCCATTTATATCTTCACCAAAAATATGTAATTGTAACTACTAATACCCTTCCGTATTTAATTTTATTCATGTAAAAAACTTTTTGAGCCGCTCGTTAGTGAATTACCAATCATGAATTGGACTAGTTTAAAAGTCGCTACTTAAAAATCATCCAAAACTGGACCCCCCATAACTGCTCATAACCGTTACTCTAAAAATACCTCACAACCACTGCCCTTACAACAGGACCGGCCCTGAGCTGATGGGGGCCCGAGACAAAACATCCAAAATGTGCCCCCATACATAATTTAAAAAAAGGTATAAATAAATAAAAAATTATTGTAGTCAAGATTTGAACCAAGGACCTCTTAAATATATGTCTAGCATTATAACCACTACATCACAATATTTTTTGTTAACAAAAAGGCACATAATACATACTAGTTCTAGTTAAAATAGTTCCATGTTGGTGCCCCCTTTCGTCGGGGGCCCTGGGCTGTCGTCCGGCCTGCCTTGGGCCAGGACCGCCCCCTGCCTTAGCAGACCCTAAGTAACTTGGAATTTTCTAGCCCAACAGATATGGGCCATTGATATCTAATCAAAAACCTGTCCAAATCATGCTGAACCGGTTTAGCCAATTAGTACATCGAGTGAGCAAAAAATTTATGCACACTTCGCACAGAAAACCGGTTGGGTAAGTATTACACCTATCAATTGGGCCAGACTGGCCCAGCCCAGCAGAGTCCAACCCAAAAAAATAACTTGTGTGTCGACGCTGCCCGAATAATCTTGGGCCCGGCCCGACCTGGCCTGGTCCAGCCCAAAATATTGGGACGTGTCGTGTCTCGACCCATAAGACGGCCCGTCTTGGCCCGAATTCCAAGTCCGTTCCGACCCGAGGACCGATCCGGCTAGTCCCGACCCGAGACCCGGACTGGCCCATCCCGACTAACCTTTGCTCTGTGCTAATACATATATACTGCAATGTGCATTATACTACTAACCTTTGCTCTGTGCTAATACATATATACTGCAATGTGCATTATACTACCAACCTTTGCTGCTCTGTGCGAATACATCATTTGGCTCTGTGCATTATATCCGCACGACACATATTATTGCTTTGCAGCTGTATTTGCACCGCCGAATGTGGTCGTATTCGCACAACTTAAGAAGTCACTGTGCCATAATGGAAGTTGAGGACTGTGTTTGTATGGAGCTGTAGAATGATAACCTTATCAAATTTTATAAATGGGACAGGAAAAAAAAAAGTATCAACGATAACGAAATTTTACATTTTTTGCATTCAGTACCATTGAAAACCGAAATGGATCACAAAGTTTAGCATCCTTTTGATTATGTTACAACTGCTAGAGCAAGAAAGCAAACAAATCCACCTATTTGATCCTGATTGAAAAATGGTGCAGAGCATTCTAACATATTCTTTCTACATCGAACACTGATGGAAATTTATGTGACACGACTACATTTTGGCAGATAATTCATGTGATATACTAACACATTTCTTGGCTCTGTATATTACATGCTAAATTAAGCTGGATGGAGGAAAGCTTCTCCGATCCGCGGCCCGGTTCGGTCCGATTCAAAATCCACCGGATCATGGACCACGTGCCGGACTGGACTTAGATTTTCACCCTTAGGTCCCGTCCGGCCCGACCCACTAAAATATATAGGTCTAAGAAGTCCGGCCCAGGCCTGATCCGATACACTTGACAGTTCTAATAAGTATTGGCCCCGGTCTTCTCGTGGACTCGGTGACCTCCACACTCCGCAGTATGGAATACTGAATCAATCTTTGGCTTGTGAACCGTGGCGTGCCCGTGTCCCTTATATGTATGTTTGCAGGATTAAGGTTTAGGGGCTGTTTGGATAGATGTAACTCTTTGAAAGTGTAAAAGTGACACTTACGTCATGATGAGTTACAGTTGAAAGTGTGAAAGTGGCACTTTCCAAAATGTGTTTGGATGTAGTATTTTTTGTCTCCTGCAAGTGGAAGAAAAATAGATTTGGTGTTTGGATGGTTGTTGAAAGTGGAAAAAAATGAGTTCGGTTGTTTGAATGGTTGTTGAAAGTGGATATTGGAATTGTAGATATGATAACCCATAATTAAATTAATTCTGGAATATTTTCAAAATAAAAATTATCAAATAAATATTAATTATTTTAATTGATATTTTAAATTTTATAAAATAAAAGAAAATCTCATAAATTAACAAAAAAATATATTAAAAACAAATTAAATTAATTATCATAATTAAATGAACAAAAAAAGTAAATTGAAGTAAAAAACTTAATTATATTGAATTAACAATCATAATTAAATTGAAGTAATTATCATAATTAAAAGGGAACAAAAACTATCTCTTTTCCATTTCCTAACACTTTCTCCTATCCATTTCTCCCAGACTTTTTTTTTCTAAATTCCTACACCCACTCTTTACCCCTCTCTTCCAACCCCATTTCAAAATCCAGCCAGTGCCATCCGTACGTCGGCGAGAACGATCTCGCGTGCAGGAAAGGGACGACCAGCCTCGAGAACCTCGTCGATCCGGCGTGCGGGAAGGAGGCGACCTACCTCGAGAACCCGCACGGGAACAAGGCGAGCGACGGTGGAGAGGTACGAGGCCACCGGATCCAATGAGCTCTCGCCGTTCATTTTTGTCGCTCCGCCGTCGACACGGCGGCTATCGGCCGTAGACAAGATGGGGGTGACTACAAAAACGTCCGCGGTTTTCTCCTCTTCCAAATTTTTGCTGTCACTTTCTCTCTAGACTTCCTACAAGTTTCAACCAAAATTTGAAAGATGTGAAATTGAAGAAACGAATGGGGAGACACGAACTGCAATGCCATCAAATCAACAAAATAATGAAAGTTTCAATCTACAACCAAATAGCCGAACTCTCATAAGTTCAACTGAGTTCAATATTTTCCTCAACTTTCAATTGAGTTCTCTCCTACCAAATAGCCCCTTAAACTGGCTACTGACTGAGCTGCATCAAAAGACGCGAGTAGTTTCAATGCGAATTTTGCACTCATTAATCTGTATCCCTGAAATTCTTATTATAATAATTCAAACTTCAAACTTTATTCAAAAGGCTCATATATATAACAAATGGTCTGAAGTATATATATTTTTGGAGCACCAATTTTTTACTTGAGATGGGATTCTTCTTCCTATCTTTCAGTTGTGACGAAGCAGGATCATTAAATGTTCGTCACTTAGTCCAATGTCAGACCTATTTAGACTTTGGACACTAAATTTATTCGTTGATAGATTTTGGTAACCGAAAATTTTTTAGTGATACATTTTTGTGACGAACATTAATTATTAAGAGATTCATTTCGTCTCTGAAAGTCCAATTTCGTCACTAAAATGTATTAATAAAAAAATTTAGTACCCAAATCCATCAACGTACAAATCCAATATCCAAAATCTAATTAAATCTAAATCTGATATCCTTATACAAAATAATATTTCTAATAAATAATGGACTCACAATATGCTTACTTTTACCCATTAGAACATCAACAGTAGTGCTTAAAGTAGGCATCTCATTTGATACATTTGTGATCCAATTGGAACCTATTATATTTATACCTTCTGGATAACATCCTTATCTGCAAGAATCAGGGCAAATACCTAATCTTACGATTTGGTACTAAATCGTCTCTTTCGACACGTACAATATCATAAGAATGACGCTCGAGGCCTTTGGAATTTTTTAAATTACCATCTAGAAGGTGGTCTCATATCCATATGTCAAATTCCATTCCAGTTTAATATCAGATTTTTTTTTTTTTTTGATTTGCACGTATAGTGAGTGATAGCCATGTGGTTGGTACCGTGAGAAGTTTTACAAGAGGGCAATTTTCAACTTTTCTAAGAAATATTTAATTTTGTCACTCATTTCTTGCTGCTTCCGCTAGACCTAGCATGATTGGTTTAATGTGCTTCTGTTAGTCCCGGGATTTGATCAAAGATGGTAGACTCGATGTCGAGATCAGAGGTTCAACAAACGTTCACCTTCTGATTATTCTCGAGATCCAGGAGGAACACTATAATATAAATCTGATTACAAAAGCAACAATAATCAGAAAGAAAATCTCATGTTCTTCCTCGCAATCGCAGTTGCTGACGGACAGAACTGAGTTCAGAAAATAAATCTCACGTTCTTCCTCGCAATCGCAGTTGCTGACGGACAGAACTGAGTTCAGAAAATAAATCTCACGTTCTTCCTTGCAATTGCAGTTGCAGACGGACAGAACTGAGTTACAACTCAGATGAAGGAGAAGAAAGAAGAAAAAAGAAGAGGAAAGGTTCTTGCTGGGGTGATTAAGATCACCGTTGCTCAAAGCAAGATTCGTCCCAACACGATCTGCTCCCAGGAACCAGCAAGTTTACAAAGAACTTCTGGAACGCTCGTAAGTCAATATTTGAGACTTGAACGGGCTTCCTGGACTTTACAGACTCCCTTAACTCTCTTCTTGGTCCATCTTTCAAAGGAGGCCAAGGGGCTCTATTTATAGAGTGGAGTTGAGACTTCACCTCTTCTCCTATCCGATGTGGGACTAAAATACCAATACTCAAAAATAGAGTTTGATATTTTAGATCATCCCACAATCAGCATAGAAGTGTGCCAGTCCACGCCTACCCCCCGAACACTTCCGTGCATGCACGAGACATCCTGGAGTCCGTGTCCGAGTCCGAGCCCGCACAACAAAAATCAACTTGCATCCTTGTTAGATTTAATCCTTTTTCCTTCTAGGAAAATACTTCCACATGGCACAAACTTGTGCCCCACTACACCTCATGTGCACACCTCAACACAAGCAATGCATTATATTGAGATACTCACCATTTGGTGTAGCCGATGTGGGACTATCTTTTCTAGTCCAAAGACAAAAAACACCAACAATCCCCCAAATATCTCAATATATGGGTTGAGCGTTCCCCACAGTGACTGTCCATCATGCATTAGGAGAGATGTCGCTACGACTTGAATCTTCCCGCATAGGTTAAATAACAGAATGATACAAGAATGGACTAAGCCTTGAATTCTGCACCATAACTGCAATTCTTCCTACTCACATAATGACATCAACTGTGCTTCTGGCTGCACATTGAAGGCCTTGTGCCAGCCTGGTTTCAGTGTATAATTTTGGGCGTCTACAAGTTTACCCTCAAGAGACGGCCTGATATCTCTTTCCATACACTATAGGTGAGTTCTTTATTAAAGAGATATGGCATGAAGCCTTGCGCTTCCTTGCGGTGCTACGCCGCTATGACATGGCCTGAAGCCGAGGCATTACCCCTACCTGGGAACCTCATCGTAGTGTCATACTACTGTAGCATGAGGTCACAAGCCTCTTTGTAGTGCCAAACTACCCAGCATGAAGCCTAAGGCTTCCTTGCGGTGTTACGCCGCAACGACATGGCTTGCAATGCCGAGGCTTTACCCCTACCTGGGTACCTCATCGTGGTGTCGTACCACTGTAACATGGGGCCATCCTCCCCTTTGTAGTGCTGTCTACAACTCTTTAATTACGTCATACAGCATTAGGCTACCTGCCTATTTGCGGTGCTACGCCGCTGTGACTTGGCTTGCAAAGTCGAGGCATTACCCCTACCTGGGAACCTCATGGTGGAGTCACCCCACTGTAGCATGGAGTTTCACTCCTTGTAGTGCTGCTCTACAGTGCTTCCTGTAAAGCACACCAGGCATTCACTCTGCCTGAGAACTCATTAAGGCGTTTAAGCCAACCTTCCACAGGATCTGTTTTTTCCGCAGAAAAATACATAGTAGACAACAGTGGTTATGGGTCCGTATCCCTTCCATGTTCCAGAGAACAAGTACCCACTGTTACCTGATAGTTTCCCAGTCAGTGATCCTCCTTTGAACCAAAAGTTAGATGCCTAGTAGATTTCTCTTTGAACTAATAGCATAAAACTTTATGGTAGGATTACAAAGACACACTATCAGAATGCCTTCAAGCCCATTTTACAAGCTGTGTCATCGACCAACTGGCGCTTGAGGCCCTTTGTGAACGGATCTGCCAGGTTCTCCTGACTCCGAACATCAACCACTGCAATTACACCTCTTTTGATAAGATCGTATACTGCCCTGTGCTTCAACCGCACAGTCCTCTTTCTTCCGTTGAAGAGGTCATTTGATGCCACCGCCGCAGTTGCCTGGTTGTCACAGTATATCGGTATCGCCGGTATCTGAGCCCCAACCACTGGAAGATCATACATGAGCTCCCGAAGCCATTCTGCTTCATCCGCTGCAGCTTCAAGTGCATAGAATTCAGATTTCATGGAGGAACGAGAGAGTATAGTCTGCTTCTTCGACTTCCACGATATAGCAGCTCCATCCAAGGAAAAGACATATCCACCTGTGGATCTCTCGCTTTCTACATCTGAACACCAGCTAGCATCACTGAAGCCTTCCACTACTGTCGGATATCCGTTGTAGTGCAGTACATATGTCTGAGTCTTCTTAAGATATCTCATAACCCGTTTCACAGCTTTCCAGTGCTCAATGCCTGGGTTTCTCGTGAAACGACTCAGCATTCTCACAACGAAAGCTATGTCAGGCCTTGTGGCAGTAGTAGCATACATCAAACTTCCAATTACGCTTGCATACTCCAGCTGCCTGACGCTTTCCCTTGAATTAGGCTTCAGTTTCAGATCACACTTGTACGGCGTATCGATCCCTAGAAGATCCTGATACCCGTAACGAGTGATCATCTTTTCAACATAATGAGACTGTGACAGCGCTAGTCCAGTGTCTGTCCGGATGATCTTGAGTCCCAAGATGACATCTGCATCCCCCAAGTCCTTCATACTGAACTTGGTTGAGAGGAACTTCTTTGTCTCTGTGACACAGCCTATATCCGTACCAAGGATTAGCATGTCGTCCACGTACAGACAAACGATGACTCCTCTTCCATCAGCGAACTTTGTGTAAACACATTTGTCCGTCTCGCTGACTCTGTAGCCGTTTGACTTAATAACTTTGTCAAACTTCTCATGCCACATCTTGGGAGCTTGCTTCAAACCATACAATGATTTTACCAACTTACAGACTTTGTCTTCAAGACCTTTGACGACAAATCCATCTGGTTGTTGCATGTAAATCTCTTCGGTCAGCTCCCCATTCAGGAATGCGGTCTTTACATCCATCTGATGTATCACCAACTTATGTATAGCTGCTAGAGCGATCAACATCCTGATGGTGGTCATCCGGGCTACTGGAGCGTATGTGTCAAAATAGTCTATCCCCTGTTTCTGAGAAAATCCCTTGGCTACCAGCCTGGCCTTGAACTTGTCAATAGTTCCATCTGCCTTCATCTTCTTCTTGAAGATCCATTTACATCCGATGGGCTTTTCTCCTTCAGGTAGATCTACCAACACCCACGTGTTATTGGAGGTGATAGAGTCAAACTCGTCATTCACTGCCTCCTTCCAGAAGATAGCATCTCTGGTCTTCATCGCCTCATCATAGGTAAGCGGATCTGCTTCCACATGATAGGTGACAAAGTCATCTCCGAAATCTTTCGATCTCCTCGCTCGCTTAGCTGACGGCTCTGCGAGTTCTGGTACAAGAGTTGTTTCCTCAACAACAGCTTCTTCTTGGACTACTGGCCCATATGAGATTTCAGTCTCATTTGCACCTACATCATTTTTCGGAATGTCCGAAAGAACAATTTTTTGTCTTCACGAGATTCGATGATATGATTTGACTCAATATCAAGAAATCTTCGAGCATCACTCTTCTCGGCATACCCCAAAAAGATCATCTTCGTAGTCCAAGTCCCCAGCTTCTGAATCTTCAGATCTGGGAGCTTCACATAAGCCAGAGACCCCCACACTCGAGTGACATTCAAGTTAGATCTGACTTTGAACCAGTGTTCATGAGGAGTTACGTCCGAAGTTGCATACGGCACTCTATTTAGAATAAAAGTGGTCGTCCATGCAGCTTCTCCCCATTAGCATTTAGGAAGACCCATAGTTAGCAGTATTGAGTTCATCATTTCTGTCAACGTTCTGTTCTTCCTCTCCTCTATCCCGTTAGATTGAGGAGAATATGGAGCAGTAGTCTCATTGATGATTCCATGTTCTTTGCAGAACGATGCAAATTCATGAGACCTCTACTCTACATCTCGATCACTTCTGAGTAGTTGTAGATCGGTTTAACGTTCAGCTTCAGCCCTGAAGTCTCTGAACTACTCGAATGCTGCATCCTTCTACTTGAGAAGTCATGCGAACGTGCACTTCGAGAAACACTTCGAACCGGCCTCTATGGAGAATTGATAAAAGTCACAGATATCTGAGTGTACTAACTCCAGATGATCAGTACTTTAGTTCAATCGTCTGAACAGCTTCCCAACAGTCTTGTATCTGCACAGACCTTAAACTCCTCCACCTCCTTACCCCCACATTCCGAAGATAAGGTCCCGGTAGGACAACTTGAGTCTGCTTCTGTCATAGAACAACTCTCAGTCTACTCAATGAAGTAACTTCATCGCCATCAGCAGAAGTTCGAACATTCCTTCAGCACCGAACATCTTTTCGAAGCATGTTCCTCGCCAAAAAATTACATCTGGCTAGTACGAATGTCTAAATTTCAAGTCTGTATCAGATAACAGACTTTCTGAGATCAGATCGCCGAAAAATCTCTGGTACGTGCAACACGTATTCCAGTGTCCTTGTCGGTGGTTAATAACCACTGTCTCGATCTTCAGAACTTCTGCTAGATATATGTTCGCCATCGAGACCTTCGTCATAACATGACACGTCCTTGGTGAACAGCTAGCTCATTTGAGAGCACACGTGGTCAGATGCACTAGTGTCAGACCACTAGTTAGCTACCACGCTAGATAACTCAACCTGTGCAACAATAGCAACCAAGTTAAGTAATCAAAATAACCAAGTTTAGCTATACCTGCTATTTTGGTTTGGGCTTGGATTGGCATTCACTCATGTAGTGGCCATTCTTGTCACAGTTGAAGCAAGTCACGTGGGACTTGGACTTCTGTTGCTTGAACGAAGGACCGTTCACTTTTAGATTAGTGGAGTCCTTCTTCTTGTGATGAGAAGCCACCTGCTTCCTCTTGAACTCTCTTGTCTGCACCAAGTTGTCCTTAGCCAGTTGTTTGGACAGAGAGTCCATCTTCTGTTGAGATCGAATTTCGTCCTCAACGTAGATCTCTTGTAGAAGATCTTCCAAGCTAATGTCCAGCTTCTTCCGATGCATTCTAGCATAGAAGTTGCTCCAACCAGCAGGAAGTTTCGAGACTATCCCTCCAACGACAAACTTGTCGACGAGGGACATCTTCTCGTCATCTAACTTCTGGAGCAACTTCAGAAATTCCTTCACTTGAGGTAGCATCGCCATCTCGTCTTCGAAGAGCCACTTGTGGTACTTCTCGACGATGAAGATTTTGGACCTGTTCTCATCATCTTCATATAGCTTACCCAAAGAATCCCAGATCTCTTTGGCCTTCTCTTTCTTGGAATATGACTCTGCCAGAGAGTCATCCATAGAATTGAGAATCAGCAGTTTACATATGCTATTTTTTCTCTTCCATTTCTCTGCTTGACGAGTGCAGCAACAATAGCTTCGACAGTTCCTCCTTCTGGAATTGTCGGTTCATCCTCAATCAACACATGGTCTACGTCCACAAGTTGAAGATTAAGGGTGACCTTCCTCTTCCAGATTTGGAAATGTTCTCCGTCGAATTTCTCCAACTTGTTAAAGCTGGTATCGATGAGAGAAGTACGAGAGTTCTCCATCTACAAGGATCTTGCTTTGAGATTGTTAGTCCCGGGGCTTGATCAAAGATGGTAGACTCGATGTCGAGATCAGAGGTTCAACAAACGTTCACCTTCTGATTATTCTCGAGATCCAGGAGGAACACTATAATATAAGTCTGATTACAAAAGCAACAATAATCAGAAAGAAAATCTCATGTTCTTCCTCGCAATCGCAGTTGCTGACGGACAGAACTGAGTTCAGAAAATAAATCTCACGTTCTTCCTTGCAATCGCAGTTGCTGACGGACAGAACTGAGTTCAGAAAATAAATCTCACGTTCTTTCTTGCAATTGCAGTTGCAGACGGACATAACTGAGTTACAACTCAGATGAAGGAGAAGAAAGAAGAAAAAAGAAGAGGAAAGGTTCTTGCTGGGGTGATTAAGATCACCGTTGCTCAAAGCAAGATTCGTCCCAACACGATCTGCTCCCAGGAACCAGCAAGTTTACAAAGAACTTCTGGAACGCTCGTAAGTCAATATTTGAGACTTGAACGGGCTTCCTGGACTTTACAGACTCCCTTAACTCTCTTCTTGGTCCATCTTTCAAAGGAGGCCAAGGGGCTCTATTTATAGAGTGGAGTTGAGACTTCACCTCTTCTCCTATCCGATGTGGGACTAAAATACCAATACTCAAAAATAGAGTTTGATATTTTAGATCATCCCACAATCAGCATAGAAGTGTGCCAGTCCACGCCTACCCCCCGAACACTTCCGTGCATGCACGAGACATCCTGGAGTCCGTGTCCGAGTCCGAGCCCGCACAACAAAAATCAACTTGCATCCTTGTTAGATTTAATCCTTTTTCCTTCTAGGAAAATACTCCCACATGGCACAAACTTGTGCCCCACTACACCTCATGTGCACACCTCAACACAAGCAATGCATTATATTGAGATACTCACCATTTGGTGTAGCCGATGTGGGACTATCTTTTCTAGTCCAAAGGCAAAAAACACCAACAGCTTCAGTGTGGACATTTAAGCTTTGTAACTGCCAACTTAGTGAAGGTTACTCTTATAACTGTCAACTTAATGGAAAGTTATTCTCGGATTAACTGCTCATAAAGGATAGTAGTGGTTGCTACGAGAGTTGACACTCTCTCTCTCTCTCTCTCTCTATATATATATATATATATATATATATATATATATATATATATATATATATATATATATATATATATATATATATATAAACTCTCGTTTTTTTGCTCTTAGCAACAAAATTTGAGGATATATATTACGAAAGGAGAGTTAGCAGCAACAATGAATCCACGAAGGGATATCCGAGTGCTGTCTAGTTTTTCGAAGGTAACAATTAAGCGTTTCAGAATTTCAACACGGTAAACTCGTTGGTCATTGGAGCAGATCGACGAAAAATAATCGAATCTTGATAAAGATTTCACGTGTGTACTCTGCGCTAATACGATGTTAGGTCCACCGCGAACTAACAATGCTAGAGCGACAGGTCAGGCTTCTTAATTCTTCATCGGTAGATCATCTTCGTAGTGGCACAAATGGGCACCTGACCCTCATGTGAGCTTGCTTGCCCTTAGATAAGATAGATGGCTCCTCATCGACCTGAAGGGACAGGTTACTTCATTCGATATGCCTCACACTGTCATATTGTGTGGGGTGCGCTCTTGGAGTATGGATACTGCATGGGGACACGCAGATTTTGTGTGTTGGCATGACAACGAGCTCAGAGGCATCAATTCACTCATGACAGGGGGATCTAATCTACCTCTCCCTCCAACTTTTGCTGTTAAATCCCTTCTTTCGAGTGCCATCGAGTTCGTTTTTCTCTTTTTCCATGTCTCTCTTCGTTATAGCTGTTCTCGTCCGTTCTGTCGTCGTTTTTGTGTCACGCGTCATGGAGCTAGTTAGCAAGATAGAGTGGATGATCGAGACATGTCTGATCAGTTACATTCTTTTATTTGGATTATTTTGTATATGGGTACCAGGTTTATGACTTAATTATACTTTGGTTGTTGGCTTTTTCGATTTCAGACTTTGGATATTTAAATTTTTAGTGACACATTTTAGTGACGACATTCGTCATTAAAGACTCATTGCGTCACTAAGTCCAATTTCGGTATTAAATGTGTCACTAAAAAATTCGAGTACCCAAAGTCTAATTAGATCTAAATATGGTACCCTTATATAAAATAGTTTTTATTTTTATTTTTATGTATTTTAGTAAGTTTTTTTTTATTTAAGTTGTAATGCTATTTGTCCATCCAAATTGTACCTCCAAACAGCCCCTTCTTACGTAGCAACTGACGTGGCATGTTGATGTGACGGCTGACGTGGCAAATTTTAAAATTCAAATTCAAATTAACATTAACATTAAAATTAACATTAAAATTAATGTTAACATTAACATTTAAAAAAAAAATATTAACGTTAACATTAACAATAATATTAGCATTAACATTAAATTAACATTAAATAATATAATATTAACATTAAATTAACATTAATACTAATATTAAATTAACATGGACAAAATTGGATAATTAATTTTTTGGGCTAAATTTGTCATGTCATCGGTCATGTCAGATGACACATAATATTATTTAACATGCCATGTCAGCTGCCACATAAAAAAGAATGTATTAGAAGAACAATTTAGAGGTACGAATAGCAATACTCCTCTTGTTAAAAACATCTTTAGTAAGTCGTCCACACAAGCTGCTTATAAAACCAGCCGAGTAACTACAAGATAAAAGTTGCTCTCACAAATAGTAAGAATTTATTATAATTAGGTACTATAATTATTGAAAATATCCAAACTTTATGTTATGAAGTTAAAGATATAATATGGAATTTCAGAAGAAGATGTTGATGTTTTAGTTAAAAGAACATGCCACGTTAAAGTAGGGGTGAGCATTCGGTTTATTCGGTTCAAACCGGACCGAATAATCCAAAACCGAATTGGACAGAAAATCGAATAAGCAAAATCAAAATCGAACCGAATTGGCCCATAACCGAACCGAACCGAACCTAACCGAACCGAATTAAATCGGTTCGATTTTCGGTTTATTTGGTTTGTTTGCACTTTTTTTGTTAATATGTATAGTTACTAAATATATCTAAATTTATTAGTGTAAACCTATAGTATATACACATATATATTTAGTATATATCTATCGTATATATATAGTATATACCAATATATATATATATATATATATATATATATATATATATATATATATATATATATATATATATATATATGGAAAATTCTACAATACATCCGCTGGAAATGGATGTATCGATACATCCGAAATCTGGACCGTTGGATTTTAATCCAACGGTTCAGGTTTAATTCAGATAAAATAATACAGGAGACATCATTTAATGCTGATTTAGACTTCTGACCTGTTGGTAACTTGCTTTAGCAGGTCATTCTTCACTTTAATTTTTTCAATGAACACCCTAAATTAACTCATATTTACCCTCTCAAAAGTCCATCCAATTTAATCTGAACCTTTTTTTTTTTGGGTTACAGGCCATGGTAGTCGTGGTGGTGCTGGTGGTGGTGGAAAGAGAAACGGAGATGAAGAAGGAAATAAGAAATGGTTCGGATCGCGTCGAACGTCGTCGAGCACCCCTAGAACAACGAGGAGTACCAGCTGCGCCGAGAAGAATCGGTCCGCTTCGCGTCGGACATCGTCGAGGCCTCCTCGAACAAGGAGAAGTACCAGCGGCGCCGCTCTAATTTTACTGCCCATGCCATTGTCTGAAATTTTATTTTTCATTAGGAGTACCAGCTGCGCCGAGAAGAATCGGTCCGCTTCGCGTCGGACGTCGTCGAGGCCTCCTCGAACAAGGAGAAGTACCAGCGGTGCCGCTCTAATTTTACTGCCCATGCCATTGTCTGAAATTTTATTTTTCATTTAACAATTTAATATTTTGTTAATAAAGCTACATGTCATGGTGGTGGTGGTGAACTGAGGAAACCTGCTTCTGAGGTCGGGCGGATTATTTTTTAACTTTTCTAAAGATAATATTTTCGAGAAGAATATTTTTTTGGACAAAAGATGGCCATTCTCTTTGCTTTTAACACGGAGAATGGTACATTTAGGACGGAGAATGGTACATTTAGGACGGAGAATACGGCGAATGGCCATTCTCTTTGCTTTTAATATGGCGAATGGACGGTGAATACGGCGAATGGATGAAGAATGGCCATTCTCTTTGCTTTTAATATGGCGAATGGACGGTGAATACGGCCAATGGACGGAGAATGGCCATTCTCTTTGCTTTTAATACGGCGAATGGACGAAGAATGGTACATTTAGGACGGAGAATGGACGGAGAATACGGCGAATGGCCATTCTCTTTGCTTTTAATACGGCGAATGGACGGTGAATACGGCGAATGGACGGAGAATGGCCATTCACTTTGCTTTTAACACGGAGAATGGCCATTCTCTTTGCTTTTAATACGGCGAATGGACGGAGAATGGTACATTTAGGACGGAGAATGGTACATTAAGGAAGCCGACAAAAGCTCGTTCTCTCAAATCTCTTCTTTGTGTAAATTAAATCCAAGGAGGACACAATCCCTAATTTTAGTTATTGCTTAGCAGAGTCTGCTTAGTTGTTGTAAAATTGTGGTGTTGCTTCTGTGGCACTTTCATCTTTAATCTCATGTTTTCTATGAATATGTGTTCTGTTTGATTTTGATTTAGTAATCTTTCCGTATTTAGTTTTTTTGTTTCATCTAACAATTTAATATTTTTGTTATAAATCTACAGGGCATGGTGGTGCTGGAAGGAGAAACGGAGAAGAAGAAGAAAAGAAGAAGTTCCGGTTCGCGGTGGACTTCGTCGAGTTCCTCAATCAAGCGGAATTAAACCTCTTATAGAGTTCCTTAATTGGAGTTGATCACGATAACCTTTTGTAATTTTCAAACGGATAGTAGAATCTTCCTCGAGCCCTCCTCAATCAAACGGCTAGTAGAATCTTCCTCGAGCTCTCCTTAATCAAACGGCTAGTAGATTGTTTGCTAGTCTCGAAATTTATTTGTCTTTCCATCTTCCTCACTTTTTGTACTTCTCTCTTGCTATATATACAATAGTTTTCTTGTTTCATAGTACTATTATTCATTCTGAAATACATAGAATAGTTTTCTGAAATACAATAGTTTTCTTGTTCTCAAGATGTCTACTCGTGTGGGGGGAAATGTAGAAGACGTAGAAGATTGGATGCCAAATCCAAATGAAACCTTCATTCCGCGTTTGTTGCGCAAGATTGAACAACATCTGTCGACGATTTCAGCTGATGTTGCAAAGATAAAAATTGAACAAATGAAGTTATCTCGACGTTTGGATAAGATTGAAGAATCTCAAGCTTTGAAGGAGGCACTTCATCTAGAGCATTTAATAATGTGAAGGTGGTTTCCGTTGAATCTTCTTCCGAAGAGGAGGACGTGGAGCTGCAGTCTCGTAGTAAAGCATTGGACCGATATCTCGCATTGGACGCTATAGAAGAAGAAGAAACTGACTTTAGCAGTCCTTCTAAAAGAATGCGTCGAAATTTACAGCCGGTCACACCATCCAAAAATTTAATAAGGGGTTCAACCTCGAAGCCTAGCAATTGTACTAGTGTTTCTTCGAGATATTACGACTATATTTTTGCAGATGATAGACCTGACGAGTAAGTAATATAAGTTTTGATTTAATTCCAACAGTTTTTTTCTCCTAATTTATTCGTTTCTTTTCTTAGAGAAATAATATCATCTTGCAACAAAACCTATGTGTCTCGGTAGGAGATGAAGACCTTAGCTCCTTTAACGGGAATTACCAATGGGGTATGTATAGATAGTATATTTCTTCTTAGATGCCATCTATGTTTACTTCGATTCCATCGCTGACATTTTTAATGTTTTATTCAGATTGTAAGTATTGTCTCTGCTCTTCTCACCGCGGAGGAACGGAAAAGAACCTCCAATAAAGCTAATGTATGATTTTTACCAATAAGGATGTCGGTGAGTGAGCATTTTATTCTTCAATGCATATGCATTAACAATTTTATCGTTTGTTTGTCCTTCGTAATGTATTAATTGATGTGTATATAGAAAGCAACGTTACCTCAATCCGTCAAAAAGGCTCATGAAGTATGGAAGAAGTTTAAATACTTTGAGGATTACATGGGATCTTTAAGCACTTGTAAAGAGGTATTAATGTATTTATGTTTAATTATTAATCCTAATTTTCTGAAAATTTACTAATTTGTTTTACCTAATTATCCTGATTCAGATATACATACCCATTCATTTGGGCGAACACTATACTCTTGCAAGAGTTGTGTTTAAAAACAGGACTGTTGAAATTTGGGACTCACTTGCATCTAAAGATAATCCGATTCAAAGCAGAACAGTTATAAAAGAAATAGTAAGCTCATATTTATCAATTTTTATGAATTGGGTACAAGAATACGCATTATACCAATACATATTGTTTTCTGGTAATTGTAGCTTTCAAATTTGGATATCTTTCTCGAAGAAGAGATTTTGAAGCTGAGAGATGCTAGGTTCAGCTTTTCTACTTTTGCAATAAAACGTCCTTCTTATGTTCCCCGCCAAGAAAATTTAGTTGATTGTGGAATTTTTTTAATTGCATTCATGAAAGACCGATGTAGCCTGGACTACCGTTCTATCGATGTAAGTATGAAAATATGTCGTCAAAAACTTCAACTTTTTAGAGCAATATTTTTGATGTTTGTTTGTTATATGCAGTTTGATGCGGAAAAGGAAAGACGCATAGTTGCTGAATGGATTACAACTTCAGAGCACAATGAAGAGCTAAAAAAGAAGTCCAATCTTGTTGAATATGGAAGACGATGATTTTTTTTCTTCTTCTTTTATATTTAATGTATGGAAAGCCCTAATGTATTATGTTCATTTGTTTTGTTGAGTTGTAATGACATTTTTGCCAAACGGCTTCAATTCTTTTTAATTAAGCAGAAAGGAGTATTTTGCCCTTCCATCGAATGACATTTTTGCCCTTCTAATTAATTTAAAACACCCCCGAACCCTTTTATTAAAAAAAGAAAAGGGAAAAAGAAAACCGTTTCGGAGCCTCCTCTTCTTCCATACTCCACTCTGTACTTAAACCTAGATCATTCTCCTCCAAAATCTTCAAACCTTCCTCCCCATTCGCAATATTCACACCATGTCGACATCAGCGGCAGAATCATCACCGGCAGCATTACCAAATAGAGAAGATGCACCAGTTACAGAAAATCCAAAAGCGACAGACGGAGAACAACGGAAACCCTATTCTAAGAAAGTTGCAAAAAAGAAAAAAGAAAAAGTTGCTAAACAAAAAGAAGTGCAAGAAGAAGTGCAAACAGAAGGTATAACTTTGATTTTATGTTCGCAAATTCTGTATATATTTCAAGGAAAATGACATTCTCCGTCATAAAACGCATTTGAATGTTAAATTCTATTCGCCGTTTTATTTGGAACGGATAATGTCATTCTCCGTCTAACTTGAAACGGAGAATGCCGTTCCCAGTGTTAAAACCCATAAGAATGGCCATTCTCCGACCTAATTTTTGGTTTTTTTTTGTTTTGCAGAAAGAAAATCTGTCAGGAATAAGGATTCAAGACTTTTCCGTTCTACCTTCAAGCCAATGCTAAATCTTATGGAGGAGGTCAATCGAGATGCTGGCCGTTTACCTGAGCCAGTTATTGGTTCCTTGAAGAATACCGGTTTCTGGAATTTTGTCGAGATTTTCTACCAAAACAGAGTCCACGTCTCCGAAATGGCCAAGGTAACGGAAGGGCTTGAGAATTTAATTGCAAGTTACACAGAAGAAGAAGATGGCGTCGGGTGCTTTGAATTGAGCACCACTGTTAAAATTGCGCCAAGCGTCAAGGATATGGCAGTCATATTCGGTCTACCGCTGAATGAAGAAAGCGTTGATGATGTTTCTTACAGAAGATTGATAAAGGAAAAACAACAGCAGCCCACACCACCAGCATCATTGAGCCTGTGCAGAGATCATTTCACAAGATTGCTGGCTAATACTAAGGGCAAACACTCAGAAGTCACGAATAAGGAAGTGAGAGACAAGTTCTTTGAATTGTTACGACGGCTTCGTGGCGGAGATAACGCTGTTAATCCAGATGATTTGGCCAAGCTAATAATCTTCCACTTGTGCCAAACTGTATTCTTCACAAAGTCTGGCGGTTCAAATTTGCCGTACAGATTCTTGGCCTTGGTAGACAGTGTGGACGTGATCTACAGTATATGCTGGCCAAGGTTAATCCGGGCATATGTAATGGATAGCTTAAAGAGGAGTAGAAGCAAAACTGAACAGGAGGATTACTCAATGGCTTTCCACAAATTGGAAGGTTGCACAATATACTTCCTCTATTGGTTTGCAGAACATAGTAAATTTGTGGAAAGGAAGTTCGCCCCAATTCCTGATTACCCAAATTTTTACATGGAATGGGTACGATATCTCAAACTTCCTCAAGGCCGAATATCACAACAAAATGAGATCGAAGATGATATTGGAAGATCTGGTTATACCTGTTGGGGAAGAAGAAGGGCACAAAGAAGAGGAGCCACCTATAGAAGAAGTTGAAAAAGAGGGAGAGGAAGAACACCAAGAAGCAGGTGGGGATAATTTTGATGAACAACGGATAACACCGCATCATGAAATGGGCGCTGTGATGGACGACTCAGCAAAGGAATTGGAGGATTTGAGAAGACATCATTCTGATATTCTTGCGCAGAATGAAGAACTGAAAGAAAAGTTGAAAGAGATGGAGGCACAAGGAGCGCAGTTACGTGCAGCCAACTTTCAGAATGCCATACTCAAAGAAAAGCTGAAAGTGCTCCAGGCAGAAGAAGAGCAACAACGTGCAGTCAACGTTGTGATGGAGGGCTCTGTGCATGAACTGGAGGATTTGAGAAGACATCATTCTGATATTCTTGCGCAGAATGAAGAACTCAAAGAAAAGTTGAAAGAGCTCGAGGCACAAGAATCACAACAACGTACAGTCAACGTTCTGATGGAGGGCTCTGTGCATGAACTGGAGGATTTGAGAAAGCAGAATTCTGTTCTTAAAGCGCAGAATGAAGAACTCAAAGAAAATTTAAAAGAGATGGAGGCACAAGGAGCGCAGTTACGTGCAGCCAACCTTGAGAACGAAAAACTCAAAGAAAAGCTGAAAGAGCTCGAGGCACAAGAATCACAACAACGTGCAGTCAACGTTCTGATGGAGGGCTCTGTGCATGAACTGGAGGATTTGAGAAAGCAGAATTCTGTTCTTAAATCAGATCTACATGCACAAGGTAAAATCTTTTCTATTTCAAATTTCTGATTTGTAATCTTCCAGGAGAATGACTATTCTTCGTGTACTATAACACGGAGAATAGTCATTCTCCGTGTTATTTGGAACGGATAATTGCTATTCCCTATCATGTCGATACTGGAAAGGTTATTCTCCGTGTAATTCCAAACGGAGAATTATATTCTCCGTATTATATTATACGGAGAATGTCATTCTCCGTGTTAGGTTCACATCATACATTTCATTGTTGTTTGTTTTATTTCAGTACGAACAACCAAACAACTCAGAGAAACAAATGAAAGGCTCGTTGAGGAGAAAAGGGAGCTTCAAAATAAAGTTGAATCATTTAAGATTGAAGCCAATGAAAAGGATTGCAAAATTAAAGATCTCGAAGCCATGGCTAAAGTACTTCAGAATGAGGAGTTACAAGCTGCTGCTGAACCTGCTGCTCCAAGAGAAGTCAGAAGAAGAGGAGGATCGGGAGGAAAGAGGTTAATAAAAAGCAATACAGTTGGAGAGGCTAATAAAAAGCGGAAGGTTAATGATGCTTCGAAATCCCGAGAAGATGCCAAAATGGCTGAATTAAAGAAGAACCGCGTCATACTAAGGGAATGCGATGAACTCTTACTTTGGAAACATGCGGATGAAGAGCTGAAGAAACAATGCATGAACTGGAGGGAAATGCCGTGGCTGATTCGATGCCGCGTCTCGAGCACCTACATATGAGATTTGGCATGTTCAATGGAGACACGCTGCGATCTATCATATGCAACTGCAAGGGTCTTCGCCTGCTCGACATACGTGGGTGCTTCAACGTGATCTTCGACGACGAACTTTGGAAAATTTGTTATTCAATTCAGACGTTTAAAAAATCCTTTGATAATGTAATCCCAGTACCAGGAGAACCTGTGTACGAGTGGTATAATGAATTAGATACAATCTATCATTACTGGGGTTAATGGTAAAACACTAGCATGCATGCATGCATTTCTTTATACTCCCTCCGTCCCAAAAATATAGTCCTATTTCTATTTTCACCAAGATTAAGAAAATCCAATTAATATGTCCAACAAAACAAAATCTCTCCAATATGCCCCTTATAGATGTTTTGAATTTTGCTTTTGTACTTATTGTGATCTCTAATTGGGTTAATGAATGCCATTAAACTTTGGAGACAATATTTTGGCAAATTTTAGTTTGAATTTTGGAGGCAATATAAACTAAAGTGTCTTTTCAGTATCCATCATTAGAGCTCAAGTATATTTTCAAAATACAACTCTTAAATGCATAGAGAATTGTAGAGTTTATCTTGATATAATTGCAGTTTAAATAAGGCTAAATTTGTAAATTACTCCACAAACATCCATTATATAAAAAGAAATGGGCTATAATATGGGACAAACCAAAAAGGAAAGTGAGACTATATTTTTGGGACGGAGGAGTATATATTTTTCACTAGTTTACATACAAGATATTTTTTATGAGTTCGATTCTCCATTTTGAGCAAGTTTTACTTTTGTCAATACTAATTTTTAACATGATTATTTTTTTTATAAATAAAATGGACTGTGATATAATGACGCCGAAGACGGCTCACTTCTGAGATTTCGATATTTCCCAACACAGATTTTACCATTAATACAACATCTCAGTGTAATCATATCCAAGAGATTTCGTCATTTTCAACACAGATTTTACCTTATTCAAAATGAATTCTCCGTCCTATATGGACCATTCTCCGTCCTACATGTATCATTCTCCGTCCAACTTTCCGCATTCTCCGTCCTAATGTACCATTCGCCGTCCTAAATGTACAATTCTCCGTCCTAAATGTACCATTCTCCGTGTTAGAGGAACGGAGAATGGCCATTAACAGCCAAACAGCCAAACTAATGCATAGCCTTCAAAACCAATTTATATAGAGTCAAAACAAAACTAAACAGCCAAACTATTTAAAATTCACAACCCTACACAACAGTCCTAAATGTACCATTCTCCGTCCTATATGGACCATTCTCCGTCCGACATCTATCATTCTCCGTCCTACATCTATCATTCTCCGTCCTAATGTACCATTCGCCGTCCTAAATGTATAATTCTCCGTGTTAGAGGAACGGAGAATGACCATTAACAACCAAACAGTCAAACTAATTATCTTCACGAGCCTTCAAAACCAATTTATATAGATTCAAAACAAAACTAAACAGCCAAACTATTTAAAATTCACAACCCTACAGAACATTCCTAAACGTACCATTCTTCGTCCTAAATGTACCATTCGACGTCCTAAATGTACAATTCTCCGTCCTACATCCGTCCTAAATGTACCATTCTCCGTGTTAGAGGAACGGAGAATGGCCATTAACAGTCCCAAAAATTGTTCCATACTAAGTTAAAAGCATATAATAGCACCCAAAAAATGTTAACAATAGAAAAATTCTACAGAACCCAAACACCAGACTCGAACCTAGGCCTTCCATGTAAAAGCCAAACAGCACAACCAACTAAGCCTGGAATAAGACATCAATAATGTCTCTTATAGTCTACTACCAAATGCTTGCTTACAACACTCTTACAACCTTCACCCATTGATGACATGGCCCACATGTCAGCAATGGGTGAAGGTTGTAAGAGTGTTGTAAGCATTTGGTTGTAACTTTAACATTATATCCCAACTTCCAATAAGGAATAGGAAGAGTCGGTTAGGAACGTGTATATATATACATAGGGGTCCCCATTCATCTGAAGTAGGTTGCACATTTAACATGGCTCCAAAAAGATCATCTGGTTGGGAACCATTGCCAGAGCCTTCTTCCAGTCGTCGCCGAGCCCCTTCGCATGGAGCACCCTCTGCGCCGCCTCCGGCCCATGACTGGCTGGCAGCGGCTGCGAACTTTCTGACCGCCTGCGGGTTGTCACTGGAGGTCATCGCTCGACCTCTTCATCCGGCGCCAAACTTTGACCTGTTGCCGATCACTCCGGAGGAACGAGATTCTCTGGAGAAGAGGGAAGCAGTTTGCCGCCTGTGCCATAGGGCGGGTGTGGGCACCCTGCAGGACTTTGCGGAGATCCTCCGGGAGGCCAGTGAGGGCTAGACCCTTTTTTTTTCCGTGTTTTACAGTTTTTTGTCCTCCTCTTGTATACTTCTCTGGAGAATGTTCCGGCGACGAAGTTGGGATTTAATGAAATATAATATTTTGTTAACTCAATTTGGTTTCGGTTACAATCAAACTTTTACAACCTTCTTACAACTTACACCCATTTGCTAACTATAGCATTGCTCTTTATAATTAACAAATCTTTTTACGTCAAATCAATATATCAGCGACGATATCCCCATCAATGACTTGTTACGTCATAGAATTGATTATGCTGCCAGCGTCAATCTTGCCGTCAAATCCATCTTAAATATGATTACAAAGTAAAATAGAGGACAACATTGAGTGTTTCAATTTTACTCTTTTCAAGTACATAGTCTTCTTATTTTCAAAAATTTAATCAAATATTCGTAAAATGGAAATATTGAGTCTTAAACTTCACATTCTTAAATATGTTGTCAATTTTTTTTAAATAAATATGTTTCCACCACGTTTTTTCTGCCAAATTTTTCAATAATTTATACGGAACACGTGGATATATACTAGTAATAATAGTAATAAATTTAATTTTGGAAAATAATTTTTTAAAATTAAGGTCTCAAAATCCCAAAGGTTTATGTAGTGATTTCACATGGATATATACTAGTAATAATAGTAATAAATTTAATTTTGGAAAGTAGTTTTTTAAATTTAATAGTAATAAATTCGACCGTCTTATACTAGTAATAATAGTAATAAATTTAATTTAAGACTCAAAACTATTCTAATTTTTTCCACTTTCCAAGGTCATATAAGACGGTCGAACTTTTCCTCTTCTTCTCTCAAACCCTCTTCCTTCTCCCAAACCCTCTCCCAAACCCTCTTCTAATCAAAATGCCGCCGAAGAAACAACGACCGTCGCCGAAGGGGAAGGATCCACGAAGGGATGCGATACAGGCCCGAAGGGCAGAACTTGCAAGGGCGGCAAAAACCAAGATTATGGTCGCTAGGGCAGAGGCCGAAAGGGCAGCGGCGGAAGCAGCGGCGGCGGCAGCGACGATGAAAGCGGAGGCGGCAGCCAAGCCACGTGCAAAAAAGGCTAAAAACACTCATTGCTCGACAAAGACCAGAAAATCTATCTTCGATACAGAGTCGTCGGAAGACTCAACTTATGAAGATCGAAGGCGTACTCAAGCGAAGGCTAAGGTGGCAACGGATACAGAGTCATCAGCGTACTCTGTGGATTTTGAATCCTCATCAGAAGAGGAAAATGAAGAGGAAGAGCAATCATCAGATAAGTCCCAGGCTGGAGAGGAGGTAAAAAAATTTAAAGACTCTAAAACTAAGAAGATATACATTAAATATTTCAAGAAAAAGGCTGTTATGCCTGAAAGATCAATTAAGATGGATGATGTCGAAGACGAAGCTTTTCTGGATATATTGAAATTCTATCAATTGGAAAAACTGAACAAATCCTGTCTTGAGAAAATCTCCCAAACAATAGTAAGAGAATTTTACTCAAATCTTCCGGCTGAAATTAAAGAAAAAGAAGAGGATCAACCACTGGTGTTTCTGAGAGGGAAACTGATTAGGGTAAATGTTGCTGTCATCAACGAATTTTATGAATTTGATCCAGTTCCTGAGTTTGATATGAAAGATATTGATAATGTTTCCATGACGGATGCAATTCATGAGATTACAGGTGTTTCAATGGGTGCCAAGACCCCTCAAAATGTATACAAAGATCAATTAAAAACTTTGTATAAATTGTTGCATGCCTACGTATCTCAAACACTCAACCCTACTGGACATGAGTTTTCCATCCATCCCGAGAGAGTAAAATTTCTTTATTATATGGGGAAGAAAAAAAGGATGGATATAGGTTCCTACATGTTCAGTAGAATGATGCATCTCGTGGGAAAACCAACTGCAAGGACAGCTCTCCCTTTCGGAGGATTTGTATGCTCGATGGCTAATAAACATTCTGTCCCAAGCTTAGCAGGGGATGTTTATATTAAAAACAAAGGCCCCATGAGAAAACTAACCTTCACTCGAATGTTTGGAAAACGGGCAGCAGCTGCAAGCAAACCATCAACATCTGGAAAACCATCAACTTATGGAATCAAAAACACTAAGGACAGGGTTGATGATCTATACAATTTTGTTGCTGCAAACTTTGAGAATGTCTTCAAAGAGATGAAGACTATATCCGACAACCAGAAATTGATTCTGGATAAGATTAACCAGATAGAGGTTGAATTTGCTGACCAAGAATAAGATTTTCCTTCCCTCGTGAAGAAGGTAAATGGGGCTAGCCCAAAATCTTATGTAAAAATATAGACTGTGCACATTGACACTTTAATGCTAGCCATCACTTTGATACTTCTATTTATGTTTCTGGATGTCATTTCTACCTATAAAGTGAGTCAATACTGACTATAATTTTTCTTCATCCGTCCCTCAAGGTGTAGGTGAAGGATATTTTGAGAAAGAAGAAGTAGGAAAAAAAAAAGAAACAAGAAGAAGAAGATGGAGACGTCTATGAAGATTCATCTTTTGAGTTTTGAATGTCTCTTATTTCAATGTGAAAGTAATATTTGACTTGTAATATTGTTCTGAATATTTGTTGGTCATGGCGGACAAACTAAATTTTGTGTTTGAAATATTGTAAGACTAAACTTTTCGCTTGTACTCAGTGCATAGTTCGTAATTTATTTTGAAAATGTAATATGGTCTTGAATTTAGAGTAGGTCTGATATTTATTTGGATTATTGTATTGTGAATTATGCAGGTTCTATGTTGAATTACTAACGTGGATTGGACAGATTACTGTAACGTGAATTATGCAGTTTATTGGACTTGGAATGAAGTATACTTAATTTGATTATGATTTTTTGGTTGAAGCGTTTATTTGGTTGGCAGTTGGCCTTGATAGATGATATTGATATTTTGGTGTATTCCTTTGATTTGCAGATGCCCATCACAGATTTCGTGAGTCCTGGGTGCATTGCTAGGGTTTACAGGTGGCCTCATTACGGATGCATTCCTGGGATCACTGAAACTTTATTTGATTGTAATGTGTTTTGCTTTCTGTAAAAAATTATTACATCGATGCCATCAGTATGAATTCGATGCCAGTGCATGTTCATCCCTTGTTATTGCTGAAGCAAAATTGTAATCATGCATGTTCATCCCTTGTTATTGCGGAAACATAATTGTAATCCTGCATGTTCATCCTTTGTTATTGCCATCAGTACATCGATGCCATCAGTATGAAGTCGATGCCAGTGTAAGGCATAATGTAATGTAAGAAAAATTCTCTTTGATAGTAGGTTAATTATATTCAAACATTCGCAAGAAATTTTGTTCAGCCATACAGTGGAAGCCTGATAAAATGATATTCGGATTATCTTGAAAATGATTTAATATAAAATGAATGTACTATGGTAAATGATATTAAAAATACTGTAAATATTTGGTAAAAAAAATATGAGATACTTGAACATTTTCAGTCCTAAATATACCATACTTTGTTAAAAGCACAGAGAGTGTCCGTTCTCCGTTTTCAAAGAACGGAGAATGGCCATTCTCCATGTTAAAGTAACGGAGAATGGCCATTCTCCTTGAGCATGGCCATTCTCCGTGTTAAAAGCAAAGAGAATGGCCATTCTCCGTCCATTCGCCGTGTAGAAAGCAAAGAGAATGGCCATTCTCCGTCCATTCGCCGTGTTAAAAGCAAAGAGAATGGCCATTCTTCGTCCATTCGCCGTGTTAAAAGCAAAGAGAATGGCCATTCTCCGTGTTAAAAGCAAAGAGAATGGCCGTTCACCGTCCAAATAAAATATTCTCTTCGAAAATATTATCATTAGAAAAGTAAAAAAAATTCGTCCGATCAATACAGATTTTTTTTAAAAATATGTGACAAGATGATCCGCCCGACCTCAGAAGCAGGTTTTCCTCAGTTCACAACCACCACCGTGACATGTAGCTTTATTAACAAAATATTAAATTATTAGATGAAAAATAAGATTTCTGACAATGACATGGACAGTAAAATTAGAGCGGCGCCGCTAATACTTCTTGTTCGAGGAGGTTTCGACTATGTCCGACGCGAAGCGAACCGATTCTTCACGGCGCAGCTGGTACTCCTCGTTGTTCTAGGAGGGCTCGACGACGTTCGACGCGATCCGGACCGATTCTTATTTCCATCTTCATCTCTGTTTCTCTTTCCACCACACCCACCAACACCACCACCACGACGGCCTGTAACCAAAAAAAATATAATACGAAATATTAAATTGGATGGACTTTTGAGAGAGTAAATATGAATTAATTTAGGGTGTTCATTGAAAAAATTAAAGTGAAGAATGACCTGCTAAAGCAAGTTACCAACAGGTCAAAAGTCTAAATCAGCATTAAATGATGTTTCTACACTATTATTCAATCCGAACCATTGGATCAACATCCAACGGTCCAGATTTCGGATGTATCGATACATCCATTTCCAGCGGATGTATTGTAGAACGACCCTATATATATATATATATATATATATATAAACTAAAAAAAATTTATTCGGTTTTCGGTTTTGGACCGAAACCGAAACTCAAAACCGAAACCGAAACCGAATAAGAAAAATTAGTATTTTCAAAACCGAAACCGAACTGAATTTTTTTAAAACCGAATCGAATCTCTTATTCGGTTCAGTTCGGTTCGATTTTCGGTCCAAAATCGAATAATGCTCACCCCTACGTTAAAGTAGCTCAGGAAAGCAAACAGTCCATAAAATACAACTTAAAAAATAAAAACAAAAAATATTTTACCAAACAAAATTTAAATTTTCTTTTACATAAAGCATACTATGATATACCAAAACATAGCCTGCGCTATTTAAAATAGCATCGAATGTGGTGCTTTCAATTGAGGATGGGGATAAGCTAAAAAAATAGCAGCATCAACAACAACAAAAATAAAAAATATTTTAGCAAAAGTTTCCATTTAAATGTATAAACTAGTAAGGGCATACCCACATAGGAGGCTGCCCACTGCAATTTTTTTTTTTTTTTGGGGTTTTCTTCATGTATATAATTTTTATGAAATTTTTTCAAGTGAATTAGTCCACACTTAGCTCACCCCAGTCCACTCCAGCCCACCCAAACTCGACTTTCCGGTAAAACTAGCACATGCCTCCATTATTAAAATAAAATAAAATATATTAAATGGTTTCATTCTTTGAACGGAACGTTTAAACTTTTTGTACCTCCACTTTCTAAACAAAAATTTGATTGTTTCACATAGAATATGAGTATGTGCTAATTTTTTTTTTAAAGTGGAAGTATATCCTGATTTATACATTTTGAATGGAGAAATTTGCTAAATTATCTCGAACAATAATAATGAAGTCTTTATTCCAAACTTTGAAAGAGAGAAGAAAAGATTGTAAAAGCATTGATAAAGTACCAGAAACACTTCACTCAATAGTCTTAATTTTTAGTTATCAACCTATAAAAGCATTGATAAAGTACCAGAAACACTTCATTCAATAGTCTTAATTTTGAAAGAGAGAAGAAAAGATTGTAAAAGCATTGATAAAGTACCAGAAACACTTCACTCAATAGTCTTAATTTTTAGTTATCAACCTATAACGATAATATTGAGTTGCTATTCATAATTTAAGAGCAATGCTAGAATTACTAACTAATTGTGTTATAGCCTATTTACAATCGCATAGATAGCGATTGTCAATTAGGTCCTCTCTCCCATGTAGAGTAGGGGAGAGAGGGGAGCCAATAAATAAGTTTTAATCTATTTGGTTGTAAACTTAATTTTTCTTTCTTAATTAATGTATGTTTTGTTTCTCTAGTCCAAAGTGTGCTGTATGTATGTTTTGTTTTGTTTCTCTAGTCCAAAGTGTGCTGTCAACTCATCCAAGCAAAAGATCGAGACATGAAATGATTGAAAATTTTATACTTGTCATAACAAGTCACTCTGACTTCTGATAATACGCAAAATCCTGCTCATGGGGCACTTGATGCAACTATTGATTACATATCTACTCAAACTTAGCTTGCCCAACTAGAGTTCTGCAATTGCTTGCTGATGAGTTTTTGTTGGAAACATATTCTGTCTCTAAAATGGGTGTTTCAACCATGTACTATATATTCTACTATGCATACAATCTTTTATAACCATAATTATTTAGTTATTTAAATAAATTTTTTAAAAATTGTATGCATAGAAGAGAGCATGTAATTAGAACACTTATTTTAGAAATAACATATCCGCCCTCACTCTCGTTTATGTTCAAGCTGGTCTTACATAGAATTTGTTAGGCATCGTTAATTATACACGCTCCCAAACTTGATTTTGACTTTACATTTTGAAACCACAAGCATGTAAGCCCAGATGACTAGATCAACGTCTGGGTGCATCCTCTTACTTTAGAATTGGGTGATGCAGTTAAACAAACAAACAAAAATTCACGACTCTCAACCTCTTGATCCAAATTACAGTGGTGCTGACTCGATATCAAACTTTCTGCGTACTGAACTATGCTCAAATTGTTTTTTTTTTTTTTTGGAGGGATACTTGTATTTCTTTAAGAACATATGTTTTGTATTTCTAGAAGAAATTACAAACATATTTAATACGGAGAAAGAACCCATCTCTTTATCATTATTTCTAAGGCTACAGATCAATTTAATAAATGCAATCTAAAACTTCGGCAATTAGTAAGATCAGGCCCACATTAAATAAGTTCGGCAACCAAATTAATCAGTACGACTACCAAAAGCCGAAGATAAAATTTAAGCCCGTAACTCTGACCTGTGATATACATCCGTCATAATACTCATCTAACTATGTAGTTTGCGCGATGTGCGGATACAGTAAAAAGCAAGTGAGATCAGCTGATCCTACTGAATTTTTTTGGCTGATACTCACGTGCTCAGTTCTTACGAAATAACAAGATCATCTATTTGTGATTCGTCTCCTCTCATGCTCCTTTTTTTATTTTTTGGATTTTTTTTACATTTGAGATTGACCTTCTCTCCTAAATTATTGCGTCCACCCCTGGTTTGCACATTAAAACTATTTGTTCTATAAACAATCTATGCATTGGTAGCAAAATCACAACCTTCTATTCTAACCATATATCTATGTTATTGCCGGGAACGCCGGGACACGCTTTTCGATGAAAAATACAGAAACTGAAACAGTTGTAAAGACAACGTTTCAAATGCAATTCCTTAAAGAAGGTTTTGCAACAGAGATCCAGAAGGATTCTGCAAATTACGAGATCTAAAAAGATATCGTAATACACGAATAATCTAAAGAGATTTTCGTGATCGTAGCAAACTGGCAGTAGTGCCTTCTAAAAAGAAGATACTGACAGAACTGCTAAAGGCAACAGAAGGATGACAGGCGAGAGATGGAATTGCTGGGGTGAATTATCACCGTTGCTCAAAGTTTTATTCGCCCTCTGCGAACAGCTTCCAGGAACCAGCAAGGTTGACGGAAAACCTTGGAACACTCCTGCTCTTCTGACTCCTCGGAAGACGGCGAACTCTTCTGGCAATGGCTCTTCTCTTCTCTCTATGTTTAAAGTAACAGAACCCACGCGTACTAAAAAGTACTAGTGTTTGTGTTAAAGAACACGCTCACTACTCTGTTGTGTTAAAGAACACTTAGAGTTTTTCTCCATAGAATTCTGATTACTACTACCCTCTGAGAGAGGAGAGAACCTGCATATATAGCCCACGGGGCGGTTGCCAAGCAGTTGCCTGAACTTCATTGTAGTGGCAGAACCACTCCTGAACGTGCAGCAACTGCTGCAACCGTTCCCGCTCTAATATGCAGCCAGCCATACGCACACAGCCCCTTTTACGCACCCTACGCACATTGCGTACGCTGCGCACACTGCGCACTCTACGCACGCTGCGTACGCTGCGTACGCTGCGCACACTGCGCGTACTGGGCGTACTGGGCTGTGTACTGGGCTGCGTAACTGGGCCAGCGTAACTGGGCTCGCGTAACGGGCCGCGCAACGTGGTCGCGCAAGTGGCTCGCGCAACGAGCGCAACTTAAACGCACTATGCGTCTAGCGACGATGCTGACGTGCTAAGTGCAAAGTGTGCCAACAAAACGTCACATTACGCCTCATGAGCCCTTGAGCCCGAGTCCGAGTCCGAGTCCGAGTCCGAGTCCGAGTCGCTAAGCTCCTACGGAGCTTAGCTCCATGGAAATAAATTTCCAAGAGCAAAAAGCTTACAGCTTCTTAATTGTTGATTAAGCCTTTATACCATTAATAATTAATCCCACATGGCACACACCCGTGTGCACTACATGTGCATCTCCATAAAGAGAATAGACTCATATATATAGAGATACACATTCCTTTCTAGCCGATGTGGGACTAAAAACCAAAACAAAAGGCTACAAACCCAACAATCTCCCACATATCTCTATATATATGAGTACGAGTGTTTTCCACAGTAACTGTCCATCATGCATTAGGAGAGATGTCGCTTACGACTTGAATCTTTCCGCATGGATCAAAAATTAAACTATAATACAAGAATGGACTAAGCCTTGAATTCTGCATCATAGCTGAAATTCTTTCCACTCACATAATGTAGTTACATGTGCTTCTGGCTACACATTAAAGGCCCTGTGCCAGCCTGGTTTTAGTGTATAATTTTGGGTGTCTACAAGTTTACCCTCAAGAGACGGCCTGAGATCTCTGTCATACACTATAGGTGAGTTCATTATAAAGAGACATGGCATGAAGCGCTTTGCGCTTCCCTTGCGGTGCTACGCCGCTATGACATGGCTTAAAGCCGAGGCCTTACCCCGTACCGGAAACCTCATCGTAGTGTCATACTACAGTAGCATGAGGCAACCGCCTCTTTGTAGTGCCAAACTACCCAGCATGAAGCCTTAGGCTCCTTTGCGGTGTTACGCCGCAACGACATGGCTTGCAAGGCCGAAGCTTTATCCCTAACCGGGTACCTCATGGTGGTGTCGTGCCACTGTAACATGAGAAACTCCTCCTCTTTGTAGTGCTGACTACACCCCTCTTTATATTTAACATACATTATTAGGCTAACTGCCTATTTACGGTGCTACGCCGCTGTGACTTGGCCTGCAAAGCCGAGGCTTTATCCTATTCCTGGGCATCACCCCACATATAGGAACCTCATTGTGGAGTCACCCCACTGTAGCATGGAGTTTCACTCATTGTAGTGCTGTTCTACCATGCTTCCTGTAAAGCATACCAGGCATTCACTCTGCCTGAGAACTCATTAAGGCAATTAAGCCAACCTTTCCACAGGAACTGTTTTCCGCAGAAAACAACAGTAGACAACAGTGGTTATAGGTCCGTAACCTCTCCATGTCCAATAGAACATGTACCCACCGTTCCTGATATTCTTCCGATTATTGGTCCTCCCTTGAACCAAAAGCTAGATGCCTAGTAGATAAATCTTTGAACTAATAGCATAAAACTTTATGGTAGGAATACAATAATACAATATCAGAATGCCTTCAAGCCTATTTTACAAGCTGTGTCATTGACCAGCTGGCGCTTGAGGCCCTTGGTGAACGGATCCGCCAGGTTCTCCTGACTCCGAACATCAATCACTGCAATCACACCTCTCTTGATAAGATCGTGTACTGCCCTGTGCTTCAACCGCACAGTCCTCTTCTTCCCGTTGAAGAGGTCATTTGATGCCACCGCCGCAGTCGCCTGGTTGTCGCAGTATATCGGTATCGCCGGTACGTGCGTCCCAACCACTGGAAGATCATACATGAGCTCCCGAAGCCATTCTGCTTCCTCGGCTGTGGTATCAAGTGCAAAGAACTCAGATTCCATGGATGACCGCGAGAGCATAGTCTGCTTCTTCGACTTCCACGATATAGCAGCTCCACCCATTGTGAAAATGTATCCACCTGTGGACCTCTCGCTCTCCACCTCTGAGCACCAACTGGCATCACTGAAGCCTTCCACTACCTGCGGATCTCCGCTGTAGTACAGTACATATGTCTGAGTCTTCTTGAGATATCTCATAACCCGTTTCACAGCTTTCCAGTGTTCAGCACCTGGGTTGCTCGTAAAACGATTCAGCATTCCCACGGCGAAAGCTATGTCAGGCCTTGTGGCAGTAGTAGCATACATCAAACTCCCGATTACGCTTGCATACTCCAACTGTCTGACGCTTTCCCCTGAATTAGGCTTCAGCTTCAGATCACACCTGTACGGCGTATCGATCCTTGGAAGATCCCGATACCCATAACGAGTGATCATTTTCTCAATATAATGAGACTGTGACAGCGCTAGTCCAGTGTCTGTCCGGATGATCTTGATCCCTAAGATCACATCAGCTTCCCCCAAGTCCTTCATACTGAACTTGCTTGAGATGAATTTTTTTGTCTCCGTGACACAGCTAATATCCGTATCTAGGATAAGCATGTCGTCCACGTACAGACAAACGATCACACCTCTTCCATCTGTGAACTTCGTGTAAACACACTTGTCCGTATCGCTGACCATGTAGCCATTTGACCTTATAACTTTGTCAAATTTCTCATGCCACATCTTGGGAGCCTGTTTAAGACCGTACAATGATTTTACCAACTTGCAAACTTTGTCTTCAAGACCCCTGATGACAAATCCCTCTGGCTGTTGCATGTAAATCTCTTCGGTCAGCTCGCCATTTAGGAAAGCCGTATTCACATCCATCTGATGTATCACCATCTTATGTATTGCTGCGAGAGCAATCAACATTCAGATTGTGGTCATCCGGGCTACTGGAGCATACGTGTCAAAATAGTCAATCCCCTGCTTCTGAGAAAACCCCTTGGCTACCAACCTAGCCTTGAACTTGTCAATAGTTCCGTCTGCTTTCATCTTCTTCTTGAAGATCCATTTGCATCCGATGGGTTTCGCTCCTTCAGGAAGATCAACCAACACCCAAGTGTTATTTGAGGTGATGGAATCAATCTCATTGTCAATCGCCTCCTTCCAGAAAACCGAGTCTCTGGTCTTCATCGTCTCATCATAGGTAAGCGGATATGCTTCCACATGATAGGTGACAAAGTCACTTCCGAAGTCCTTCGGCCTCCTCACACGCTTAGCTGACGGCTCAGCTTGTTCTGGTTCAACCGTTGTATCAACAACAACATCTTCTTGGACCACATCTTCATTGAAGACTTCAGTCTCTTGTGCACCTTCATTATTCTCCGGAACATCCGGAAGAACAATATTCTTGTGCCTTGCAAACTTGTCTTCAAAATATTTTGCATCGCGAGATTCAATGATATGATTTGACTCAATATCAAGAAATCTCCGAGCATCACTCTTCTCGGCATACCCCAAGAAGATCGTCTTTGTAGTCCTTGTCCCAAGCTTCTGAATCTTTAGATCTGGAAGCTTGACATACGCCAGACATCCCCACACTCGAATGACATTCAAGTTAGGTCTGACCTTGAACCAGAGTTCATGAGGAGTAACGTCTGAAGTTGCATGAGGCACTCTATTTAGAATAAAAGTGGCCGTCAATGCAGCTTCTCCCCAGTAGCACTTAGGAAGGCCAGCAGTCAACAACATTGAATTTATCATTTCTGTCAACGTCCTGTTCTTCCTCTCAGCTACTCCGTTTGATTGAGGAGAGTACGGAGCCGTAGTCTCATTGACAATTCCATGTTCCTTACAGAACGATGCGAATTTATAAGACCTGTACTCCCTACCTCGATCACTTCTTATCCTTTTAAGTTGTTGTCCAGTCTGCCGCTCAGCTTCGGCTCTGAACTCCTTGAACTTCTCGAATGCTTCGTCTTTAGCCTTCAGCAAGTAGACGAACGCATACTTTGAGAAGTCATCGATGAAGGTTATGAAATACTTCATCCCGGCCTTTGTAGAGAACTGTTTGAAGTCACAGATATTGGAGTGAACCAACTCCAGAAGATCTGTACTTCGATTAACCCGAGGAAAGGGTTTCCTTGTGATCTTCGTTTGAGCACAAACTTCACATTTCTCTACCTTACCCCCACATTTGGAGATAAGTCCTAGACTAGACATTCTGTTTATTCGTTTACAATGAACATGTCCTAGCCTATTATGCCACAACTCAAGAGTATAAGCAGAATGAGTGACTTCATTAATTACATTGGACTGATTTACAAGCTGAATCTTGAACATTCCTTCGGTATAAAAAGCTTTCCCGAAATATATTCCCTTGATAGACATCACCATCTGGCCAGCATTGATGTCCATCCTGAGACCTGCATTGCAGAGTAGGCCTCCCGAGACCAGGTTCTTGGCGATAGCAGGTACGTGCTTTACGCCTTGAAGCGTCAGAGACTTCCCCGAAGTCAGCTTCAACACCACCGTCCCGATCCTGAGCACTTCAACTTGTGCTTGGTTCGCCATCATAACCACTTCAGAAGTAGGTGTATAGGTGGTGAACCACTCCTTACTGGAGCAGACATGGCAGGAGGCTCGAGTGTCTATCCACCAGTCAGAGTCAGTCCTTACTGCATCAACCTGTGCAATCATAGCAATTACGTCAGTGATCATAGATACCTTACTAGGCTCTTCTTGCTCTGATTGCTTGGTTTTTGCTTTGCACTCATTCTTAAAGTGGCCCTTCTTGCCACACTTGAAGCAAGGCATTTCTGACTTTGGCTTCTTTTTCTTGATAGAAGTTCCCTTGACTTTTAGATTGTCAGGGTTCTTTTTCTTGCTGTGGAAAGCTGCCTGCTTTCCCTTTGGTTCCTTGGTCTGAACCAGATTGGCGTTAGCCAATTGCTTGGACAGTGTGTCCACCTTCAGTTGAGCCCGCATCTGGTCCTCAACATAGATTTTCTGTAGGAGATCTTCAAGGGTGATCTCCAACTTCTTTCTATGCATGTTTGCATAGAACTTGCTCCACCCAGCGGGGTGCTTTGAGACAATCCCTCCAACAACAAACTTGTCGGGGAGGGGCATAGCCTCGTCTTCCAACTTCTGTCGCAGCTTCAGAAATTCTTTGACCTACGGCAGCATGGACTTCTCGTCCTCAAAGAGCCATTTGTGATATTTTTCAACCACAAATATTTTACTGCGGTTCTTATCTTCTTCGTAGAGTTTTTATAGAGACTCCCATATGTCTCTAGCGATATTCTTCTTAGAATAGGATTCTGCTAGGGAATCCTCCATAGCATTCAGGATAAGCAACCTGCAAATGCTATTCTCCCTTCTCCACTTGGCCTGAAGTTTAGTAGCCGCAGAGATTGTGGCAGCAGACCCAGTATCTGGAACGGTAGGTTCCTCTTCAAGAAGCACGTGATCCACGTCTCTGAGTTGAAGAGTGAGATATGTAGAACCCTAGAGGGGGGGTGAATAGGGAAATAAAATATAAACTACAACAATTGATGCAATAAAGACAATTTAAAGTAAAGAGTAGAAAGATCAAACGCAAACGCAAGGATGTATCCTGGTATCCTCTTTTGAGGCAATCCAGTCCCGGAACTCTCTCCGGCTTTAATCCACTATTATCCAAATAGTACACACGAGTTTGGATCCGAAGAACTCGCCAACTTCAACACGAGTTTGGATCCGAAGACTCGTCAACTTCTACACACGAGTTTTCTTACGAAGGCTCGCCAACTTCAAACAAAAGAGAATGAGAACTTGTTGATCTTCTAACACGTGAAGATCGAAATGTACAACTCTTTAATACTCTAGCACGTTGGGAGAGGATGACAATGAAAAGCTTTGAAGAGTATTAATGATGGAGCTCTTGGTTGTTTGAAAATTTATGGAAGAGTTGGTAAGGAAGCTCAAGAGAGAGAGAGAGCTTCCTTTTATAAGAAAACTAAGAGTAGGTGACATTTAATGCTCCGAAATGCAGGCAGACCGGCATGCCGCGGCATACCGCCGGTATGCCGGCCAAATAGTAACGGTCATAATTATGACCGTTCAAGAGCATTAAATGCGGCCATTAATGCGTGTCAGACCAAATCGAAAACTAAGTATTCGAAATTCGGTATACCGCCGGTATGCCGGAGCATACCGTCGGTATGCCGATAGAATGTCACAGAAAGTTTAGAGCTGCTAGAAACGGCATACCGCCGGTATGCCGCAGCATACCGTCGGTATGCCGACAGTTGATCACAGCAACTTTTGTGTTGCTAAAAACGGCATACCGCCGGTATGCCGCAGCATGCCGTCGGTATGCCGACATTTTGAGACAGCAACTTTCTAGAGTCCAAAAATGGTATACCGCCGGTATGCCGAAGCATACCGTCGGTATGCCACTTTTTGTCACAGAACCTTTTCTGGACACGAAAACGGTATATCGTCGGTATGCCGAAGCATACCGCCGGTATGCCGCTCTGAATGACATGTTTTTCGATTTGTGCTTTTAGTTATCATCCATCCTTTAGTGTTTACAGATATACCTAGACCAGTACAGACACGAAGACTCTAAGCAGGGAACGCCGGTAACTGCTATAGTCTTCAAGGAAGAAGGAGGAAGCTCTTGAAGTGAAGAACTCCATGTAGTACATCTTCTGAGAATATTTGAATCTGAAGAACAGAAGACTAAACTACGAAGATGCTGTTAATTACTCAAAATAAAATGTGCCAACAAACTCCCCCATTTTGATAATTGACAAAATAGAGAGAGATAGCATCTTCAGGGAGTAGCTCCCCCGTAGGTAGACAGCTCCCCCTCAATACGATTTCTCCCCCTTTGTCACTTAGTCAAAGATGGGGATAATCAATAGAAACATTGCATAAGAGAAAAGACATGAGTATATAAAGAAAAAGCATGCATGAATATATTAGAGAGAAAGTGAATACATGCTGGACCCATACATTTCATAGTAAGAAGATAAAAGACTCTCCACAACGAGAGCCAGACATAAAAGACAACCATAGATAATGTCCCCGAAGGACAACAAAGAACTAAAACAACCATAAACCGGTCCCCGAAGGACCACTAAAGACAACAAACAGAAAACACACATAAAAACTAGAACCACTCAAGAACCGTAACCACCATCAAAAGGAAGACCATCCCTAATCCTCAGCCGGATCATCATCATCATCACCCTGAGCCTGCTGGAAGGCGCCAAAAAGATCAATGCCGTCAGGGTACATAAACCCATAGGCATTGGGGTCAGAGAAGCGCAGGCCCGTGTACATGGGATCCTGAAGATTAAGATCCAGAAAAGCATCACGGTCTTGAAGAGTGCGCTGAATGAAGTACCCCTGATCGTGGAAACGAGTCTGGATCAGGGCGCCAAGTCCACGAGTGTGGGCCCGCATCTGCTCCTCCGCCTGGGCCATCCGCATATCAAAATGCTGCTGAGTGAGCGACATATAACGGCCCGAAGGAGGAGGGGTAGATGTGGGAGCAGTAGACGTGGATGTCGGTTGCTCTTGGAAAGATGAGGCACGGGAAGTAGAGGCGCCAGCAAGGGTACGGGAGATAGCAAGATATGAGGGGACGCCATCCGTGGTGCAGAGAGACAGGTCAACCAACTTGGCCTCCATAAGCAGAGTGATGAAAGAGCCATAGTAGAGATTCTGCTTCCCCGAAGGCATGGTACGCCGGAATTGCAGAAGAAGAGTCTTTGGGAAGGAGAATCGCTTCCGGGCATAGAGATGGTACATGCAGACGAGGGCATCACCAGTGATTGCGTCATAGTTCCCGCCCTTCGGAAAGAGAGTGTGGCACACGATCCGATGGAGCTCGTAATAAAACGGCTCCAGCTGGACAGAGAGGGCCGGGATGGCAGGAGGGTTGGGACCCTTGCAGATGATTCGGCAGAATTCGTCGAAAGGGGACGCCGCCGAGGAGTTGGGAGCACCCAAAAGAGGTAACGCATCCCCTTTGTCTGGGATGCCTAAGATGGCCCCCACTTTCCGAGATGTGAGACGGAAGTGGCGGTCATTCACCATAGATTGGATGGCGGAAGGGTCGTCGTCATCCCCTCTCATGTTGCAATAGAAAAGGCAGACAGCAGCAGGGTAGACAGGGATTTGGCGCCTTAGAAGAGAGGAGAGACCGGCATCGTCAAACAAAGGGACGTGACCGGGGAAGAGGTTCCAGTTGATCGCCCGCCCTTTGAATACGTTGTGATTGGCGAAGTGCTGGAACCAAAGCTCGGCGGCCAGAGAGTTGGAGAAGACGCGTTGGTCATAGCCGGTAGGTAGCGCCACCGGGACGAAGGGGTTGAACCCGGAGGAATAGGAGGATCGGAGGCGCTTAGGGTTGGCCATGGAGAGGGATTGGTGCTATGGTGTGGAGGAAGAAGGAGTAGAGAGGAGAGGGAGGAAGGAGGGTTTTTAAAGAGAGGAGGAAGATGAAGAGATGATTTTGAAAATAGGTAGGAACGGTTGTAGAGGAAGTTTGATAGAGAAGGAGTTGAAAAGGTGGAGCGAAGTTATGATGGTGGAGTAAAAAGAGGAGAGAAAAAAAGGGGGGAAGTGATGGGTAGTTAATGTGAAGAGATATAGGATAGTAAATGAGAAGGGAGGTGATGGAATGGGAGTTGAAGATTGATGGGATGGATGAGAGAGAATAGAAGAGGGTAAAAAGGAATAAATGAAGGAGTGAAAGAATGTGGGCCCGAATCCAAAAATGAAAGCCTGTCCGCCGCTGCCCGGCATACCGGCGGTATGCCGACGTGTACCGACGGTATGCCGTCGTTCGAAACAGAACCTAATTCTGCCTTGAAAAACGGCATGCCGCCGGTATACCGTAGTATACCGTCGGTGTGCCGGTCGACTGGGACTAAGGATCAAAAGATAAAATGCCTAGTTCACGGCAAAGGAAAGAGAAGCGATCTTCCGGGAGAGGCTTAGTGAAAATATCGGCTAATTGATAGGTAGTATCAATAAATTCAAGATGGATATCTCCTTTTTGCTGATGGTCACGAAGAAAATGGTGTCTAATTTCAATGTGCTTCGTGCGTGAGTGACAAATCGGATTTTTCGTGAGATTGATAGAGCTAGTGTTATCACATTTAATAGGGGTGCAAGAATGAGAAATGCCATAATCTAAAAGTGTTTGTGACATCCAAAGAATTTGTGCACAACAACTACCAGCCGCAATATACTCTGCCTCAGTGGTGGAAAGAGCAACAGAGTTTTGCTTCTTACTAAACCACGATACCAAGGACTTTTCGAGGAATTGACATGTGCCACTAGTGCTTTTTCGGTCAATCTTGCATCCGGCAAAATCCGCATCCGAAAAGCCGTGAAGCTCAAAGGATGAGGATTTCGGATACCAAAGACCCATGTTAATGGTGCCTTTGAGATAACGAAAAATGCGCTTAACGGCACTCAAATGTGATTCCTTTGGATTGGCTTGATATCGTGCACACAAGCAAATACTAAACATGATATCCGGACGGCTAGCCGTTAAATAAAGTAAGCTACCGATCATACCTCTATACTTACGAATGTCGACCGATGTGCCATCTTCATCATTGTCAAGCTTGGTCGTTGTAGCCATAGGGGTCCTCATTGATTTGGATGAGTCAAGGTCGAAACGCTTGAGGAGGTCCTTTGTATATTTTGCTTGATTGATGAAGGTTCCTTTAGGCCCTTGTTTGATTTGTAACCCCAAGAAGAAAGAGAGTTCACCCATCATACTCATTTCAATCTCTTCCTGCATAACTTTGGCAAATTCTACACAAAGTGTGTTGTTAGTAGAACCAAAAATAATATCATCAACATAAATTTGAACCAATAAGAGAGTCCCATCATGTGATTTAATAAAAAGTGTGGTGTCAACTTTTCCCTTTGAAAAATTGTGAGAGACAAGAAAAGAGCTAAGACGCTCATACCAAGCACGTGGAGCTTGTTTGAGGCCATAAAGGACTTTATGGAGTTTGAAAACGTGGTTAGGAAATTGAAAATCTTCAAAACCGGGAGGTTGTTTAACATAAACTTTCTCCTTAATAATACCATTAAGAAAAGCACTCTTAACATCCATTTGAAATAGCTTAAAGTCATTAAAACAAACAAAGGCACAAAGCATACGAATGGATTCAAGACGTGCAACCGGAGCATAGGTTTCGTCGTAGTCAATGCCTTCCTCTTGGTTATAGCCTTGAGCAACCAATCGGGCTTTGTTACGAGTCACTAACCCATCTTTATTTAGCTTGTTGCGAAACACCCATTTAGTTCCAATAATAGAATGATTGCTAGGTTTTGGGACAAGTTCCCAAACCTTGCTTCGCTCAAATTGATTGAGCTCCTCTTGCATAGCTATCATCCAAAATTCATCAAGGAAAGCATCATGAACATTTTTAGGCTCTATTTGAGAGATAAAAGCCACATTGGCACAAAGATCACGAGTGGCGGATCTTGTACTAACACTTGAGGAAGGATCCCCAATGATAAGCTCCTTAGGATGATTGGTGACAAATCTCCATTCTCTTGGAAGATCCTTTGGAGGAGGCTCGAGAGGAGGAGACTCTTTTGATGGGGTCACAACTTCATTGTTAGATGAAGAGGGACGATCCTCAATAGAGGAGTTCTCCAACCCAAATGAGATGTCATCAATATCCTCGAAGGAGGAGAATGTAGAAGAGTTGAGTTCGTTAAAAGAGACATTGATTGACTCTTCGACAACAAGACTTATTTTATTAAAAACACGAAAACCTTTGCTATGAGTAGAGTATCCAAGGAATATCCCTTCATAGGCTTTTTCTTCAAACTTGCCTAGGTTATCCTTGGTATTCAAAATAAAACAATTGCAACCAAAAACCTTGAAATATTCAATAGAAGGAATTTTGTTAAACCAAAGCTCATAAGGAGTCTTCTTAGTAATAGGTCTAATTAAGACTCTATTAATAACATGACACGCCGTATTAACGGCTTCCGCCCAAAAATATTGGGGGAGCTTATATTGGTTTAACATGACCCGGGCCATATCGCCAAGGGTTCTATTCTTTCTCTCCACAACATTGTTTTGTTGAGGAGTACGGGGACAAGCAAAATCATGTCCAAAACCATTCTTTTCACAAAATCTTTTGAAATCAACATTATCAAATTCACCTCCATGATCACTCCTAATTTTGTTAATAGAAAAACCTTTCTCATTTTGAACACGTTTACAAAAAGCAATAAATTCACGAAAGGTATCACTTTTGCAAGCAAGAAAAATAACCCAAGTAAATCTCGAAAAATTATCAACTAAAACAAAAGCATAAAGTTTGCCACCAAGGCTAGCTACTCTACTAGGCCCAAAGAGATCCATATGAATAAGTTGGAGGGGTCTAGTGGTACTCACAGAGTTGATGGATTTGAAGGATGACTTGGTCAACTTACTTTTCTCGCATTCTTCACATACCATATCCTTTTTGAAAGGGATGCTAGGAAGTCCTCGTACAAGCTTCTTGGAGGCGAGGCGAGAGACGGTATCCATGTTGGCGTGTCCAAGCCTCATCTGCCAAAGCCAACTCTCATCGTTCTTTGCAACTAGGCACCTGTCATTGTTAGTACCTTCAATAAGATAAAGAACATAAATATTGTTTTCTCTAATGCCTTCATACACAATAGTTCCATTGGAGCTATCGGTAATGTGGCATTTGAGTTTAACAAACTTGATATCATAACCACTATCGGTAAGATGGCTAATACTTAAGAGATTATGCTTGAGATTAGTAACAAGACATACATTATTAATACAAGGATAAGGAGGAGAACCGATATTACCATTTCCAATAATATAACCTTTAAGATTGTTACCGAAGGAGACGTGTCCTTCTTTCTTCATCGATAGCGTTGTAAAAAGTGAAGCATCACCGGTCATGTACCGTGAACAACCGCTATCGAGAATCCATTTGCTTCTAGCATGAGAAGGATTCGTCACCTACAACATATGTTGAAGATGAACATTTTGGTACCCATGATCTTATGGGTCCATGAGTGTTAGTCTTAGGAACCCACTTAAGAACTCTCATGTCAACTTGTTTTCTTGTATAACAAAAGTTAGAAGTGTGACCCACCAAACCACAATAATTGTACATCAAGAAAGATTTAGAAGAAGAAGTGTGAGTGTTGTGCATGTGTGAGTTTCTAGTGTGAGAAGTTCTACCATGAGTGTTATGATGATAGTAAAAAGCATGATGAGAGGTGTTCTTCTTGACAAAGGGTCCTTTTCTTGTGTTAGAAAAGGAGTTGTGTGTAGTGTTCATGTAATGATTATGCCTAGCATTGTGATGAGTGTGAGGGTGTCTTGGAGCATGCATGTGAGTGGTGTTCTTATTACCTAAATTCTTACTTCGTGTAAGAAGATCATTATACTTAATAGAGGTAGAATATTCTCTTCTATTAGCATCTTGACATTTACGCATGGCAAATTCATAAGAGCTTCTCATGGATTGAATCTCATCATCCTTTTTCTTGATGGTGTCAAGAGATTCTTGAAATTTGAGTCGCAAAGACTCTATTTCATCCGTGTCGGAAATAGAAGATTTTCCCTTCACATCAATGATGATGCTTGAGAGCCTCTCTACTTCAAGTTGAAGAGCCTCAACCTCCTTGAGAGATTTCTTGTATTTATTCCGAACACCTTTGTGTTCTTCATGTAACTCAAGAATGACTTTCTCCAAATCATCATAGATAAGAGTGTTTAAAGAAAAATCATCAAGTACCTCATCGGTTGCCATGAGACAGACGTTGGCATTGTGTTTGCACTCCTTGTCGTTGTCGGAGTCGCTCGCGTCGCTTTCACACCAAATGCTAGTGTTGGCGAACTTTCTAGAGGTTGAGCTTCCCTTGCTAGGTTTCTCGTACTTGCTTGAGTCTTTTCGTATCATCGGACAATCCCTCTTGATGTGTCCGGGTCTTCTGCATTGATAGCACGCCGGGTCTTCTTCATTGTCCCGTCTAGAGCGGTTGGCCTTGTTGAACTTTAAGAACTTCCGGAAGTGCGTAGCTGTGAGAGCTATTTCTTCATCGTCATCCGACTCATTGTCGTCGGAGCTATCCTTGGAGTAGGACCTTGAAGCTTTGAGAGCGAGAGTCTTCTCTTTTTCTTTGGTCTTCTCCTTCTCATTCTCTTGAATGGAGGATTCCTCTTGATCCTTCATGTCGAGCTCGTGAGTCATTAGCTTATCCATGAGGGTCTCTAGGTTCATGACGGTTAGATCGTTCCCCTCAATGATTGCGGTAGCTTTAGGACTCCAAGCTTTCGTCAATCCTCTAAGAATTTTCCTTATCTTTTCATGAACGGGATATTCCTTTCCAAGAGAAGAGAGAGGGTTAATAATGTCACCAAAACGAGTAAACATGCTAGCAATAGATTCATCATGCTTCATTTTAAAAGACTCATATTCTTGCGTGAGTCTACTGATCTTGAATTCCTTCACTTGTGAAGTTCCCTCGTGTGTGACTTCAAGTAACTTCCAAATCTCATTGGAAGTCTTGCAAGTAGAGATCCGGTTGAATTCACTACTGTCGAGGGCACAGTAAAGAGCATTCATTGCCTTGGCATCTCGACAAGCAAGCTTCTTAATATTTTCGGCAAGTGTTTCCCGAAGGGTGTCAGAAGCAATATCCTCAATAGCTCTGGAAGGAGTAGGAAGGCCATTTATTACGCAATCCCATAAATCGAAATCTATGGACTTGAGATAAATGCCCGTCCTAATCTTCCAGTAGTTATAGTTGGTACCATCAAATAGGGGAGGCCTATTTGTGGAGTGTCCCTTATTGTGAAACGTGTTGATGCTAGGGTTAGAGGCCATGGATCACTCAAGGTTGTAAATCCAAATCAAGAGAACGAGGCTCTGATACCAATTATAGAATCCTAGAGGGGGGGTGAATAGGAAAAAAAAAATATAAACTACAACAATTGATGCAATAAAGATAATTTAAAGTAAAGAGTAGAAAGATCAAACGCAAATGCAAGGATGTATCCTGGTATCCTCTTTTGAGGCAATCCAGTCCCGGAACTCTCTCCGGCTTTAATCCACTATTATCCAAATAGTACACACGAGTTTGGATCCGAAGAACTCGCCAACTTCAACACGAGTTTGGATCCGAAGACTCGCCAACTTCTACACACGAGTTTTCTTATGAAGGCTCGCCAACTTCAAACAAAAGAGAATGAGAACTTGTTGATCTTCTAACACGTGAAGATCGAAATGTACAACTCTTTAATACTCTAGCACTTTGGGAGATGATGACAATGAAAAGCTTTGAAGAGTATTAATGGTGGAGCTCTTGGTTGTTGGAAAATTTATGGAAGAGTTGGTAAGGAAGCTCAAGAGAGAGAGAGCTTCCTTTTATAAGAAAACCAAGAGTATGTGGCATTTAATGCTCTGAAATGCAGGCAGACCGGCATGCCGTCGGTATGCCGCGACATACCGCCGGTATGCCGGCCAAATAGTAACGGTCATAATTATGACCGTTCAAGAGCATTAAATGCGGCCATTAATGCGTGTCAGACCAAATCGAAAACTAAGTATTCGAAATTCGGTATACCGCCGGTATGCTGGAGCATACCGTCGGTATGCCGATAGAATGTCACAGAAAGTTTAGAGCTGCTAGAAACGGCATGCCGCCGGTATGCCGCAGCATACCGTCGGTATGCCGACAGTTGATCACAGCAACTTTTGTGTTGCTAAAAACGGCATGCCGCCGGTATGCTGCAGCATGCCGTCGGTATGCTGATATTTCGAGACAGCAACTTTCTAGAGTCCAAAAACGGTATACCGCCGGTATGCCGAAGCATACCGTCGGTATGCCGCTTTTTGTCACAGAACCTTTTCTGGACACGAAAACGGTATACCGCCGGTATGCCGAAGCATACCGCCGGTATGCCGCTCTGAATGACATATTTTTCGATTTGTGCTTTTAGTTATCATCCATCCTTTAGTGTTTACAGATATACCTAGACCAGTACAGACACGAAGACTCTAAGCAGGGAACGCCGGTAACTGCTACAGTTTTCAAGGAAGAAGGAGGAAGCTCTTGAAGTGAAGAACTCCATGTAGTACATCTTCTGAGAATATTTGAATCTGAAGAACAGAAGACTAAACTACGAAGATGCTGTTAATTACTCAAAATAAAATGTGCCAACAAGATAAACCTTCCTCTTCTAGACTTGATAATGCTCTCCATCAAACTTCTCTAACTTACAGAAGTCAGTGTTTAGGAGTGAAGCATTAATATTTTCCATCGTAGCAATAAAGCTTTGAGATTGTTATTGCCGGGAACGCCGTGGCACGTTTTTCGATGGAAAATACAGAAACTAAAACAATTGTAAAGACAATGTTTCAAATACAATTCCTTAAAGAAGGTTTTGCAACAGAGATCCAGAAGGATTCTGCAAATTACGAGATCTAAAAAGATATCGTAATACACGAATAATCTAAAGAGATTTTCGTGATCGTAGCAAACTGGCAGTAGTGCCTTCTAAAAAGAAGATACTGACAGAACTACTGAAGGCAACAGAAGGATGACAGGCGAGAGATGGAAATGCTGGGATGAATAATCACCGTTGCTCAAAGCTTTATTCGCCCTCTGCGAACAGCTTCCAGGAACCAGCAAGGTTGACGGAAAACCTTGGAACACTCCTGCTCTTCTGACTCCTCGGAAGACGGCGAACTCTTCTGGCAATGACTCTTCTCTTCTCTCTCTGTTTAAAGTAACAGAACCCACGCGTACTAAAAGTACTAGTGTTTGTGTTAAAGAACACGCTCACTACTCTGTTGTGTTAAAGAACACTTAGAGTTTTTCTTCCTGGAATTCTGATTACTACTACCCTCTGAGAGAGGAGAGAACCTGCATATATAGCCCACGGGGCGGTTGCCAAGCAGTTGCCTGAACTTCAGGGTAGTGGCAGAACCACTCCTGAACGTGCAGCAACTGTTCCCGCTCTAATATGCAGCCAGCCATACGCACACAGCCCCTTTTACGCACCCTACGCACATTGCGTACGCTGCGCACTCTACGCACGCTGCGCACGCTGCGCGTACTGGGCTGTGTAACTGGGCCAGCAGTGCAAAGTGCGCCAACAAAATGCCTCATGAGCCCTTGAGCCCTTGAGCCCGAGCCCGAGTCCGAGTCCGAGTCGCTAAGCTCCTACGGAGCTTAGCTCCATGGAAATAAATTTCCAAGAGCAAAAAACTTACAGCTTCTTAATTGTTGATTAAGCCTGTATACCATTAATAATTAATCCCACATGGCACACACCCATGTGCACTACATGTGCATCTCCATAAAGAGAATAGACTCATATATGTAGAGATACACATTACTTTCTAGCCGATGTGGGACTAAAAACCAAAACAAAGGGCTACAAACCCAACAATCTATAATCCTCATTTTTTTACTGTGTCCAAAATCTAACTTGAAGCATATAAATGTTTGATGCTTCTAAACTGTAATATCATGCATCAACAATATCTTGACAATGAGTTTCACATCCGGATCTTCAGCTCTAGCCAAAATTTCATTCACTGATGAATTGCTGGCGACGCGTGTATATTGCCAACTATGTTTACAAGGTTTATCAGCAATATTTGATGTAGTTGAACTCTCAGTGTTGTCAGTAATAATTGAATTTTTAGTCGAGTACTGGTTCGTGTGATCCTGATCAATTACTTAACCCAGTTGATAAGAAAGTATGGATGAGCCTGTCTGCTATTAGTACTAGTACTATGTCTTAATTCTGGGTTTGTCGCATTTGTCGTGTGATTTTGAGTCATGGATCTATGATCTGATGATTTTTATCAGATTTTTTTTAATGTACCAGTACTATATGTCTTAATTAGCGTTTAGATCCTGGGACCTGGATAGAGTTTAAACCGCATGTCCAACTGAAAATTTTCGACCCTGAATATTAATTTTTAATTATCTTTTTTTTTTCCATTATATTATCATTTTTAGCATTTGTTAATCGTTGTCCTTGTACTCATTTTCATGATATAATAGATAAAAGTTCTAACCAAAACTATAAATTTATGATCCAAACTTTCAATTGGACATGTTAGAATTTAAACTCTAAACTGGTATAAAGTTCAGTGTAAGCGCTAATTAGCCTTTTTGAATCTAATGTACTGCCCGTTAAAATTTCTGCTGACTTGATGATCGGAGGTAGAGGTTAGCGTTTGATTTATTCGGTTTCAACCAAATCAAAATAGTAAAAACCGAATAAACTGAAATTATACGAATCTAAAACCGAAACCGAACCTAAATTAACTATAGCCGTACCGAGCAAACCGATAATCGTTTCAAATTGGATTATTTTTATTGTTTAATGGGTTGGACCCAAATTTAGAATTGTGATTAAATTATATTAAAAATTTATAATTTATTTATATATGTTATTTTAAAATTGAGCGAAAATTTGAATTAATTGTTAAATTATCAAAGTCGAACTTTAAAACATACACATAATCTTGTTTCTAAAACACACACACACACACACACACACACACACACACACACACACACACACACACATATATATATATATATATATATATATATATATATATATATATATATATATATATAATAAAAAGATGGCGCTAGGGTTTGGGAGAGAGCCTGGTGATCCAGGTCCAAAATCATCGGCGGTCGCCGGCAGCCAACTGTGGGAGGAGGCGGTTGAAGATGAAGGAGACCGAGAGGCCGGAGGGGGCTGGACCACGGTTGAACGGCGTCGGAGGCCAAAGCCTATGGAGACAAAGGGAATAGCACCGGCCAACACCCAATCCGCCTGGGGGTCTCATCAAGGCTCGAGGGAGGCAGGTCGAAGATGGGGAGACCAGCGACAACATATGGAGTCTCGATCGAACTGGGATAGGAAGGAGGGGGGAACCTCGTCAAAGCCAAAGAGCGGAGGTTACTCTCCACAGATGAGAAGTGGCGGCGGGAAGACAATCAAGAAGACCAGCGTAGCGGAACAGGAGCCTAATCCGGAGGGCTCGAGGGGCAAGCACGCGGTAGTAGGGGGCCCCAGAACGAAACCTGTCTCATGGGTTGAGATCTGTCGCCCTGCCCGGTCCAGGAGGAAGTGGATTTATAATATGTGGAGCCCAGTGTCATCAATGGGACGAAGGTGGTTGAAATAACCAATGAAGATATCCAGGAAACGACAGAGTACTGGAAGAATACGCTCGTCCTCTATGTGATGGGAAATAAGCCATTCTACGGCCAATTTAAGGCATACGCACTCAAAGTTTGGCGACCAAAGGGTGATATGGAAATCTTTTCGCGGGAGAATGGATTCTAATTTATAAAGTTTGATTTAGATGAAGATCTGACCCGGATACTGGAAGGAGGACCATGGACATTTGACGGGCGTCTCATTGTACTTAAAAGATGGTTGCCGGCTTCTAACTTTGAAAAAGACCGGCTGACTGCGGTCCCAGTATGGATCCGGCTGCCTTGGTTATCACCACAGCTGTGGAGTATCCCATCCATAATGAAGTTGGCTAGCATGGTGGGCAAACCTATCCGGACTGATATTCCCACGGCCAGGCGACAAAGACTCTCCTATGCTCGGATCTTCGTTGAAATTACGGCCACCGACTGTCTCCCAAGGAAAATTGATATTGTCCTCCCTAACGGGGACTGGCTTCAACAAGATGTGGAGTACGAATGGGTTCCTCCATCATGTGAGTTATGCAGCTGTTTTGGCCATAACAAGGTTAACTGCTATGACGCAGACCAACCAGAGAAGCCTTGTGGGGAGGCAGAGGAGGAAAGGAGAGGCGATCCGGACTCTGCTCGAGTAGCTATGCAAGAGGACACTATGTCACCAGCAGGAACATCTAGCCCTCCTCCGATGGAGCACATCACCATGGAGGACATGGTAACCGCTGATAATGCAGCTACGAATTCCTCTATATTGGGAAAGAAAAATGGCCCTGAGGGAGATAATAGAGCCACAACAAGGCTAACAGAGAACAGCCTAGCTATGGTGGTAGCATCTCACCATATGGAGACTCGGCCAAGAGGAACGAAGACAATGGCACAGGGGGATGAAGAAGACACGGAAGATGGGAAGAATCATAAGGCGAGGAGAAGAGCAGAGCCAACTGACAGCTCTCAAGAGGGACAACGGATGCCCCAAAGTGAGAACAGAGAATGGCTTACAAGAAAAATCCGAAGTGGCAGGCTTTGTTGTCAGAGGATCAGTCCAAAGCTGGAAGTGTCGAGCAAGGAACACAGGAGGAGCTGAGAATGATCGAATACGGTCGTCCCCCGAATTGTCCTAGGGAGAACGATCGGAGCTGCTCGGACAACAACCAACGTTGTTAGATGTCGTTCCTCTCATGGAACGTTCGCGGTGCGAACTCCATAGGGAAGTGGAGAGAGATTCAAAGAAGGGTGAAGAGTAACAAATGCGATATTGTCGCTATCCTGGAGAGTAAAAGAAAGTCTGAAAGCAAGCTTAGAAGCCGAGTTCCACACCAATAGGCTTCGTCACATAACCTTCACTTATGTGAGATGGCTCGTATATGGGTGCTATGGGAATCCCGCCTATGGACGGGACCGGTTAAATTCATGTTTGAACAACTTATTGCAGTGGAATTCACCAATAAGGGTGGCTTCAGAATGTTGGTCAGTGCGGTTTACGGGCACAAGGACCGTAGATGCCGATTTCAGCTATGGAAAGATATTATTCAGGTGGCTGCTGAGGTGGATAATCGTCTTCCTCTGATATTGAGTGGGGACTTCAACGCTATCCTGACAGTAGACGAGAAGAGGTGAGGGAGACAGGTTCCTGCTGTCATCTTGGCCGATTTCCAAGACTGTTTGTTGACATCTGGGCTATCTTGCCTGGAGAGAACTGATCACATATGGTCGTGGGATAATAGCTCGGTGGTCGGTCGCATCAGCTGCCAACTCGACAGGATATTATGTAACTATAGATGGCTCGAAATCTTCCCGCACAGCAAGGCTGAAGGATTGCACAAGGGTTCTAGCGACCACTCGCCGATGCTGCTTCGCCTTGTTGAAGATCACAGCGTGAGGAAACTCCCTTTTCGATACTGTAACGCCTGGCCGCTCCAGGACGGCTACAAGGAAGCAGTCGAGCTAGGCGTTAACAATGTAACGTCAGGTACGCGCCAATTTCAATTTGTGTATTTGCTAAAATCGGTCAAATCTGCTTGAAAATCCTGGAATAGAAGTCGGCCGAAGCCGAGGATTGAAGCTCTGGAGGCTGACCTGAAGCTTATCTAAGAAGAACTTCAGGCGCATCCCCTGAATGAAACACTAGCAGCTAGAGAGGTGGCACTCCAAGAGGACGCTCGACGATGCAGGTTCAATGATGAAGTTCAACTCCAACAAAGGGCCAAGTGCTCCTGGCTTTAAGACGGTGATAGATGTACGAAATTCTTCCATGCCACCATTCGAGCACGCCAAAATCGTAATTCGATCGGACACATATTAGGCGCTGATGGAGCCCTTCTGAAGGAGGAGAAGGAAATAGTTGAGGAGGCTATTTGGTTCTACATGGACCTCTACAACCATGGTCCAGTCAGGCTTCAGTTCCTCGAGCTCACGTGTAAGAGGGTGGTTACGGAGGCGGGTAATGCCAGACTCCAAAGGGATATTGCCATAGAGGAAATTGAATCCATTGTCTTCAAGGCCGATCCCAATAAGGCGCCAGGTCCCGATGGGTTTAACTCAGCTTTCTATAAACACCATTGGGGTCTCCTGCGTCATCACGTACTGCAGGTTGTCCAGGAATTTTTCACTTCAGGGAGACTGCTGAAACAAATGAATCATACATTCTTGTGTCTGATTCCTAAGAAGGAGGGTGCTCATTCTCTGGGGGATTTTTGTCCAATATCTTGTTGTAATTTTATCTATAAAATTATATCGCATATTATGTGCGATCGCATGCAGGATATTATGCAGGAATTGATTTCTCCCAATCAAGCGGCATTCATTAAAGGCCGCTCCATAGCAGATAACTGTCTATTAGCTCATGAGTTAATAAGAGATTTTAATAAAGCTGGCGAAGGAAAAGGATGCATAAAGCTCGACCTTCGGAAGGCATATGACATGGTCAGTAGAGAGTTTGTTTACAACATGCTTAGCAATATGGGCTTCACAAGCTGGTGGGTGGATCGCGTCAGGGAGTGCATATCCTCGCCCACGTCCTCGATATTGATTCGCGGACAACCACATGGATTTTTCGGGAGCAACCGGGGCTTGCGTCAGGGTGACCCATTATCTCCGTATCTATTTACCATAGTCATGGAGTATTACACTTGCTTGATGGATATTGCAGTTCATAGAGGTCAGATTACGCCTCTTTTCCGTCGGGTTGATCCGGTGGTATCCCACCTTATTTATGCCGATGATATGCTCGTCTTTATTGAGCCAGCCAGCGGTTCGATCGAGTCTCTGAATAGGGTTATGGCAGAGTTTGGTAGACTTTCGGGACTTCAGCTTAACAGGGATAAGAGCCATGTTTATTTCAGTAGAACCTACAAGGATACGGAGCTGTGGTCGAATCTTCTTCAAATTGAGAAGGGGCAGCTGCCGGTGAAATATCTAGGGCTCCCGTTGTCAGTGTCATATGCTCGGGATGTAGATTGCCAAGGCCTTATTCAGTATATTCAAAATAGACTTGAGGGTTGGCAGTCCCAGATCCTCTCGTTCGGCAGGCGAGTTGAGCTCGTTAGGTCGATTATTTTGGCAATAACGGCATACTGGCTGCAGGCCATCCATATACCAGATAAGAGTATCAAGCGTATCGAGACGCTTTGTGCCAACTTCGTTTGGCGTGGTGGCCTGCACCTTATTTCATGGAGCGAGCTGTGTCAGAGTAAGGAGGAAGGAGGAATTGGTTTACGTTCCATACAAGTGTTGAGGGAGGTGGCGGTCCTTAAGTTGGCGTGGAAATTGTTGGTTGGAGACTCGCTTTGGTCTAGATAGATGACGAATAGATACTTGCGGGGCTCGAACTTCTGGACTCTGAAAATCGATAACAACTTCTCTGTTACTGTGAAGAATATCCTGAGGGATCGTCCGCGGCTGAAGAGCAACATTAGGCGGGTCATTCACAACGGGGAGCAAACGAACCTATGGCTCGACCCTTGGCTCAATAGCCAGAGCTTTGTCGAGCGCCTGGGTTGGCATGCCTTCGAATTAGCAGGGCGCAATGACCGGGTTAGCACGATCTTAGCTAATGGAGTTTGGAACTTGGACGCGCGGCCGGTGGCTCTGGCATTCGCAGATGAAATTGCAGCGACCACGCTGGACCAAGAGGCTGATAGCGACTATTGGGAGTGGGAAGATACATTGTCGGGTGGCTTTGATCGTAAGAAGGTGTACGAGCGGATCCGTCCTCAGCATCCGAAGGTTGATTGGGCGGAATTGGTATGGGCTAAGGACAGTGCAACTAAAATGAAGTTGTGTGCGTACAAAGCCATACGTGACATACTGTTGACGAGGGATCGTTTGCTGTGGTTTGGCGTTCAGATCGAAAGTGCTATGTGCGTGTTATGCGGATCGAAGAAGGAGTCGCGTGATCACCTTTTCTTTCAGTGTCCCATGTCTGGCCACATATGGATCTCCATCAGTAGTAGGGCAGGATTAAATATTGGATCGGGCATGGGAATGCCGGTGTTAGTTGGTGAAATCTTGGCTTTGAAGAATCAAGAGCAAGAGCGGTTCTGTCAAGCACGGTCATGGCTACTGTCAGTTGTGTGGCATTTGTGGCAGGAACGCAACAGGAGAATATTTGACAGGGGTAGCCATCTCTATTTCGGGTATCATCAACAATATTATGAGAGATGTTGAATGTATGCATAGTAAGTAGTTAACTGTGGGTAGATAGATAGTTGTCGGGTGGTCTGTAAGCTTGTCTGGTTGCTAGTTCTCTAATAATATTTACCTTTCCATTCAAAATATATATATATATATATATATATATATATATATATATATATATATATATATATATATATATATATATATATATATATTTTCCATTCAAAATATATATATATATATATATATATATATACAAATGACCTCTAGCCTAGTGGTTAAGAGAGATGCTTGCGGCCCAAGTGGTCGGAGTTATATATATATATATATATATATATATATATATATATATATATATATATATATATATATATATATATATGCAAATGACCTCTAGCCTAGTGGTTAAGAGAGATGCTTGCGGTCCAAGTGGTCGGAGTTAGAGCCCCAGTGGAGACGATTTTGCCACAATTACCCATTGCTTCAAATATATATATATATATATATATATATATATATATATATATATATATATATATATATATATATATATATATATATATATATATATATCGTGTGTCTCCCCGCACACGATTTTTAGCCAGTCGTCATGTCGTTTCGGATTCTTCGTGCGGAACTTGTCCGCACAAGCTTTTTCATCATCGCCCGACACGTACACCTCGCGCACTTCGCGCGCTCCTGTGCCTCTTGGGATGGCCGACGTCTTTCGACGCCGGCAACTCAACGCCTCGCTTCGTCCACGACGCCGAAGGCGCCTCCGACGTCTTCACAACGCCTACGACAGCCGATGCCGCACAGTCACCCGTTCTATGCGCACGACGTCCTTACGACGTGTTCCCGACGTCCATTGGGCGCCGCACGATGGGTTGCGTGATCGGTCGTCGTTTATACCCGTGCTAGAATGGTGCCGGTCCTCGACCGTCCGTGCGGCGCCCTTAGCCATTGAGTTTTCATGCACGAGACGTCCCATTCTGTCCCACGTCAGCTCAGATCGTGACCATTTTTTGTCAGTCCTCCGACGTTGTGGATGCCCCGCATAGCACAGGCCAGACTCATCATCGCCTTATATATATATATATATATATATATATATATATATATATATATATAATTGATGGTATTTGATAATTGCATAAGTGTTATTCGGTTTTGGACCGAGATCGTAATCGAAATCAAACAAAAAATAGAACAAAAAAGTTGAATATTTTTTAAAATTGAACCCGAAGAATATTTTTTAAACCGAAGAAACACGTTAAACATTTTTACAAATTACTTGAATCCTTGCAATAAAACATTGGAAAGACCTAATATAGTTCTGACTCTGAGTCAACCCGGTGGCAAGTCACTAGGCACACTAGATGTTATTAGCTGCGCCTAACAGTAGAAAATAGAACTATTTGTGTCATGTGAAAAGAAAAAAATTAAGTCGTTCATATGTCTTCTCCAATGTCTGCATGAATGGGAAGACTGGAAGGAATGTAAGAAAAAGAAGATTAACGAAGTATCACTTCCATTTCTAGGGGTGCAACTCGGACGGGCTAAACCCGAACCCGATCGGATAAACCGGTTAATGGGTTGGGTTAGGGTTGAAGACATTCGGGTTCGGACTTGGACTCGGGTTAAAATATTTGAACCCGATCAAAAATCGGGTTGGGCTTGGGTTCATGTGTTGGGTAACCCGAAGAACCCGAAACCCGGCATATATATATATATATATATATATATATATATATATATATATATATATATATATATATATATATTGTTTCATACTACTTAAATAAAAAGTTTACACTATAATTTTTTTTCACCCGAACTCTTCAACTCCTTGTCCTAAATCTCATTTTCAGTTTTATTTTGTAATGATTGAGGCTTGATTGCTATTTGATTATGCATTTAATATTTACTCTTGCTTAAAATTATTTCAAATATCATATTAGAGTCCGATAAGCCCGATGGACTTGACCCAACCCGAGCCCAACCCGATCCTCCGGGCTTGGTCTTGGGCTTCATATGTTGAACCCGAAGTCGGGTCGGGCTTCGGCTTGGGCTAGGCTTATGATCTATCGGGTTGGGCTCGGGTTGACCTCAAACCCGACCTAACCCGCCCGAGTTGCACCCCTATCCATTTCTGAGTACAATCCCATCACAACTTCACAAGGTTTGCAAGTGGCAGAAAGTCTATAACATATCGGACTTGTGACGGAAAAATAATATTTTGTTCCGGTTAAAGGGACAGACCACTTTGTGACAGGACTTTATTTTGTCTATGAATTTCTTTTTGAAAGCAGATCCCATTTGAATTTCATTAATATAAGATACAATAGTTATTGCATACTTTGAGAAATTCACTGATATACTATTACATATTAAAATTTAAAATATTTAAAATTAAGGCAAAAAACTTTCCTGAAGATCACCAGGAGTCACCTAAATAACCGTAGATGAAGACCATAGAATGTCATAGATAAGTTTACTTTTTTAAGTCAGTCGAGAAATATCAAGCCAAAACCCTTCCAATGTAAGACTTCTCCGATCTAGAAAACATAATAATATTCATTTTTTTGATAAAGTTCTATTACTCAATTGAAATATTTTTGAAAATTCTTCGATTTCGTTCTTTCCAAATGGGCTAGATCAAGGTCATGAAGGCATAATCACATCTTAGGTTCTTAACTGACAAATTGGAAGAAGCCCTTGTACTACTCCAAATTCAAAAGGAGAAGTGGCAGGAACTTTGATTTCCAAGGAGTAAAAATGTGGATCAACAACAGGATGTCTAGCGACAGTTGTGGAGTTATGAAATGCAGACTTTTCATATCAACCACACAAGACACTATAATTTGAATTTCAATTGAATCCAAGATTTCCAAATAAGGGTATGCTTGGTAAAGGTGTTTTCACATGTTGTGGAGTATTTTTGAACCAACCGTTTACGAAAATTTATGTTTGTTAATTTTTTGAGGCACTGATTTTGATTGGCTCAAAAATCTTTCAATATCGGTGTAATATAATTTTGGGCATCTTTATAGATACCCCAAATCGGTAGATTTTGAAGAATTTTATTATTTTATTCCATTTACATCCTCACAAAAAATATATAACTATAACTACTAATACCCTTACATATTTAATTTTATTATTGTAAAAAAAAAAAATTTGAACTGCTCATTAATGAATTATCAAGTACGGATTGGACTGGCTTAAAAGTCGCTATTTAAAAATCATCCAAAATTGGATCTCTGGTAACCGTTCATAATCGGTACTTTAAAAATACCTCCTAACCACTGTTCCTATAGTTGCCAAACAGACCCTAAGATTTGCAGGGGTCCCAAATTACAAGAGTTCTTGAGCTTTTATATGTAGTCTTTAACAGTGCAGTTACATGTAGATATCTATCTCCATCTTCTGGAATCCAACTGGTGCTTTAAAGACGCACCGCATCAATTTATCAATAACTAATGAAAATACAACTTCAACTATCTTCTTCTCAAGGAATCAATTCTTTTTAACTACTCACATGGGAACGCGAAACTTAAAGAACGTGTACGAAGGAATAGTCGATATAGCTGAATTAATAATAATCAACCATCATCTGCTTGATATGAGATTATCAATCCAACCAGCGACAGGCTTAAGTAGGGGTGAGCATTATTCGATTTTGGACCAAAAATCGGACTGAATTGAATAAGAGATTCGGTTCATTTAAAAAAGAATCTGTTTTATTTCTGTTTTCAAAATACAAAATTTTTTATTCGGTTTCGATTTCGATATTGAAAGAAGGTAATTATTAAAATCGAACTCATGACCGCTCGGACCACATGCCTCATGACCTCTAGCCTAGTGGTTAAGATAGATGCATGCGGCCCAAGTGGTCCGGAGTTCAAGCCCCAGTAGAGACGAGTTCGCCACAATTACCCATTTATAATATATATATATTGTTTGCCATTAAAATTGTTTTGATTGAAATCTTAATACAAACAGAACAGTGATACAATATAGGACTTAGATGTAGTCCTAGGAGTACACTTTTGTTTAAGCTGGGTCCTTAGTGCCAATGGAGCGAGTGGTAATGCGTTGACTCCGTTGACCGGCTGACGGCGGTTATCGGTTCTCTGAAGGTGTTGATTGCTCTGGGTGCTGGAGCTTGCTGAGAGGAGTAAGACGTTGAGTGTCTAGAACTGCCTCTCTGGTGATTCTCTGTTGTGGATTCTTTGTGAGTCTTATGTTCTGAGTCTCTGTGTGTGTGTGTGAAGGAGATGACCCTTCTATTTATAGTTTTGCAGGCTGGCTGCTCATGCGCGCATGTAGGATGCGCCGGTGTGGGAACGCCACGTGGAGTTTGCTGATGGAGGCGCATGGATGCTGCGCCCTGATCGAGGGGGAGAACTCTTCATGCTGCTGTGGTGAGCCGGCACGTAGCAGGAAGAAGATCTTTCCGTTGCTGAAATTTTGGACGAGTTGAGTCAAAAGACACGTGTCGTCGACTCATGGTTCGAAGATCTCGGATTTGGTGGAGAGGAGTGATCTGGTGGGCTGTGCCTTGGATTGGGCGTAGGAGGAGGCTGCGGCTCATAACCTTTAGGAGTTACAAACCATTTGGGGCGCATGGCTTTTGAGGCGCATGCAGGCGACTTTCCTTCTGTCTTTCGGGATCAGAGAGCAGTCTGAGGCGCATGGCTTTTGAGGTGCATGCTGATTTGGACGCATGGCCGTAGAGGCGCATGCGGGTTTGGACGCATGGCCGTAGAGGCGCATGCGGGTTTGGACGTATGGCCGTAGAGGCGCATGCGGATGGACGCATGGCCGTAGAGGCGCATGCGGATGGCCACGTGGCAGTAGCCGTCGGAGTCATGATGATGCTGACGTTGCCGATGCTTCGTTCTCTGAAAAAGCTGTTCAGACTTTGGGAGGCGTGCTGCCAACTCTGTCAGTTCAGCATTTAATGTTGGTGACGTTCGATGGACAGCTGAGTGGGCACGTCGGTTGGCGTTCCACTCGGTATGGAGATGTGTGGGGGGCGCATCCTCTATAATGCGCCGAGTACTGTAGGGCGCGTCTGTATGATGCGCCTGACGCCGAAGGGCGCGTCCGTGTGATGCGCTGTCTGGCTGGTGCATCGGACATGTCTTTTAATGATGCGGCTGTCTCGCTCTTCGAGTGCTATAAATAGCCGTTTGGCTGAATTCGAGGCGTCCGGTTCATCCATTTAATGTAAATTCATTGTACGGAATTCGGAGGGCCATCCACTTGGCGCGTGGGTTTGATCTGCCCGGCCTATAAATAGTGGCATGGAGAGAAGATTTGCTTCTCATTCCCTCACGTACTTCCAATATAAATTTGAACATACGGGTGCATTCTGCTGACGAAGTGCTCCCGAGGGTGAAGATGAGACGCTGTGTTGTCTTCGATGCACTTGAAGGTGACTGTTACATCCAAAAGACGGAGTCGAGGGCTTCTGAGGCAGGCGGAAGGTGCCTGTTGCATCCAAAGATAAGGATGCTCGAGCCTCGTCTCCGTTATTCCGGAAGAGCCGTAGATCGGAATGGCGGTGCAAGGCTCTCTCTTCCTGCAAAGTGGGGTTTCCCCACTTTGATCGTGTCGAAAGCTGCTCCTTTAGCCATGGTTTCGATCACGGTCTTCCTTCGGTTTTGGAGGCTCTTTCGAAGCCTCCCCTGGCCACAGCATTTGCGGTGCTCTTCTCTTCCTTGGTTCCAGCCAGAGGGTTAAATGCTTTGTGTCGAAGCATTTATCGGGCGAGCCTGGTTGGAAGAACGGCACATAACTGGGCTCTGCTCGGCCAGGTGAGCCTGGCTGGAAGAATTTGGCTGAAGGGATGCACATAACTGAGGTGCTGAAGAGATGATGGGATGCGCCTGGATGGAGGCGCATGATATCTGCTGCGCCTCACTGGTGGCGCATAGTGATGCTGCGCCTATCTGGAGACGCATGGTGGCCTTTGCGCTTATCTGAAGGCGCATGATGGCCGCTGGCTGTAGACTTTAGGCTCTTTCCTTTGTAGGAATTCTCCTTTGTACAACCTTTTCTAGACATGTAATAGACTTTTATATATAAATAAAAAGTCCTTCTTCAAATGTCTATAATTATTGACTTTGCTGTGAAGTTCTTCATCTGAGTTCTGGCGCATGTAGTGTCTGGCGCATGGGCTTTCTGGTTGTGAAATTCCATGCTTCTACAAGACCCCCTTCAAAGTTTTCAAAACTTTTGAGTAAGTTTTGGAATACTTTGAATAAGAAGCATGGAGGTCAGGGCGCATGATTTCTGAGCGCATGCCTGTTCGGGCGCATGCTCTTCTCAGTTAATGATGATGGTGCCTCGGTAACCGAAAAGATTAATGATGATCTTTTGGTTTTATTTGCTGCTATCCTTGCACAGAACCCGAGGCGACGGCTGAGATCACACGTCATCTGTTCACGCGTGCGACCATGCCCTATAAATAGGTAAGAGTCGGAGAGAGAAAGAGTTCTTCTTCTCTGTGCCTCTGCTTCTTTAGAGTTTCTTCTTCAAAATCCTAACTTCTCCTTCTTCGAGAGAATGGCTCCCAAGACTCCTCGCGGCGCTGCCGGCAAGGGGAAGGAGAAAGCGAAAGAGTCCGCGGATGAGGATGTACCTATCACTCTTGCGCCTCTTGCCGACGTTCGTCCTGAGGTGACAGGTGGGTTTCGTCTCTGCTTTGGGCTCTGTGCCCTAACTGCCGACGCGTATAGACTTCGGTCTTTAATGATACGCCGAGGTTCTATCTTGCCGACGTGCATAGGTTTATACCTTTATCATGCACCGAGGTTTTAATGGCTGACGCGCATGGGTTCTATTCCCTGAAGATGCGCCGAAGCCTTTGTTGACGCGCATGGGCTCACGCTCTGATAATGCGCCGAAGCTCCAATGCCAACGCGCATGGGCTTACGCCTTGATGATGCGCCGAGACATGCTGACGCGCATGGGCCTATGCCCTGATGATGTGCCGAAGCATGCGCATGGGTTCTTGACATATTTTGTCTTTTTGCCTGACTTCCACTTTTGTCGTGCCAGTGTCGATGACGATCCCTTTGTTGAATGAGGTCCTCCTGGACGCTTCTCTTTGCCAGATGGGAGTTGATTTTGATGAGGCGGTGATCAACCCTGCAAAGGATGCTATCCTTCAGGACCAACCTCGTGAGAGGATGCTACAAATCCAGGTCCAGTTGTCGCTTTTCCTCCAGAGTATGATGGAGAGTGGTAAACTGAAGTCTGCTGATTCTGAAGGTGTGACCTTCTTAAAACCAGCCTTTCTGTTTGGCGACCGATTAGTCTCTTCCGAGGCAAAGATATTGAAGATCAGAGAAGACTGGTTCTTTGCTGCTAAGGGCATGATGTTATACATGCGGCAGGTTGACCGCCAGTTGCCATTGACAGCCTTTTATCGTCTAGCTTCGAAGAGAAGGATGGGTTGGGAACTTACGCCTTCTCAAGGGGGTACCTTGGGGGGCTCCCTTTCGATTGACACCACCTCGAACCAGCGAGACACCTTGACTGCTTCACGAACTGGTTCTTCGTTCAGTTACCGAGCTTTGCGTCCCGGGAGCATCTATAGTGAAGTCCCAAATGACACGTTTCCCTTCAGTGCCCCGACTTTTGCAAATCGGATGCTGACGTCGAAGGTCACGTATCCGACAGCTGGTTTTAGAGTCGAAGGTTGGTGTCACTATATCCCAAAGTGGGACGAGTTGACTTCCTGGGTGCTTTCCAGGTTCAAAGTTGAGCTTAAAGGATGGGGTGGCTGATTTTGCATCATCCCAGTGTGATGAGCCCAGGCTCGGAAGGAGATTATAGGGCTGGAGATGCATTCCTTCGTCGTTTCCATCGGAGGAGCTGGTCGCATACTGGTGTCCCGGTTTGTAGAAAGGTTTTATCCCGTCTTCAGGGTTGGGAGATCACTGGTCCCATCTATTTGGGTTTTGAGGCCAACGAGGATTTAAGGGACCTGGGCGAAGGTACCACCACTCTGCCTCAATGGGGATTCCGCTGGTTGCAAAGTATCCGGCCGTCCCATCTGGTGTACCGGAACAGGAATCAGTGCTACCTGGAACCATACTTGCCGAGCCGCTTTGCGCGGCAATTTGGTTATGCTCAGATGATATTGGATAACCCCAGTAATACCCTAGGGTATGTTGGAAGTTTGTTGGATGGTGCACGAGCTTGGCATTACTATAATACCGGATGTACCGGAGCTCGTTTTACGTTGCCCGTCCCCGATCCGCGGTCGCCCATTCTTTACTCGGCCGCCAAATTTTACTGCGTTATGGCTGCCCCGTCCTCCGGATATGACAGGGAGACCAGCCTTATCGCCGGCACCCAGTTAGCAGCGACTGGGGATACGTCAGTGAAGGCCCGACCGAATCGTCCGTCAGGGGTGAGTCAACGGAGTGCCCCCTCCGCATCACAAGCAGAACCCTCTGGCGATCGATCGAAACGATGTGCAGATACAGGAGCTGAATCTTTTGTATCGAAGAAGCAGAAGAAGGCACCGTTACCGACGGTGTCATCGGATTCGGCGTCCGAAGAGGTAAGGTTATCCTACTAAATCTGATTTTGGTTCTGCCACTTACGAGGCCTCATCTTCTTTTGTAGGAGTCGCTAAAAAGAAAACCTCGTACCCCAAAGTCGGGTGGGAGTAGGCGAGAAGAGATGGTGAGCTCGTCTGGAGTGCGTATCCCGCCGACAATGATGTCTCTCATGGAGGAAGATCCGGAGGATACTGTGGAGGTTCCGGTCAGGAGGGAATCTGAGGGTGCAGCAGCTTCCGAGGTGGCGAAGGCCACAGCGGAGGCTTCACATGGTTTAGCAAGTGCGCAGCTTCCTGGTGATGAAGAGGAATGGAGTTCATCATCTTCCGATGACACCACTCCGGAGCTGCAGGAGTCTGTTGCGGGGGCAGCAGAAGCAGTGGGGATAGAGGAGAGGGTTGATTCCCCTCCTGGTCATGATGAAGGGAGGTCGGCTGAATCATTGCCGAATCCTTCCTTGGCTTCAACCATGGACATAGAGATGGCTACCGATCAGGCGGTAGCGACAGATTCTGTCCCTGTAGAGGGACTTGAGAAGAATGAGACTCTTCTGCCGGTCTTGTCTCCTGGGGCTGGCCAAGAGATAAATGTTGACCTCCCCGTTTTGCCGGGGGAGGTGGCTGATGCTGATAGAATGTCGGGGGAAGAGGTAGCCGTTGACGTTGGTGATTTCTCCGGGCTTGAGAAGGGTAAGGGTGTGGAACCCTCTGTTGCTTCTTCCACTTGGGGTACTATCACGACGCATATGCCTGCTCCTTCTGTTCCTCTGACTCCTCGGGCCAGCAGTCTGGGCCCTGTTGATGAAGAGCCTATTGCTACCGAGATTCAAACCTCTCAGATCGAGGTCGGCGGATCTTCCTCCGGTCCGCAAACTGTAGTAGCTCCCTCAACTCCTGCTATGACGTCGCAGGTACTGGCGGAAGCCGACGGGTATGTGAAATTCCTCGTCGAGGGAGTGTACAAAATGCTGGAGAAAGGTGTATCTGCAGTGGTAGATGCCAAGGGGAGCTTTGCGGCGGCAAAAGCTTTGGCAATGCCTTGTATCGAGCTGATCCGCATTCACCAGGGCCATGACCATATGGCCGAAATTCTGGAGATTTCGGTGATGGAGCTGGACGAGCGGCTCGCGGAACTGCAGCGCATCCAACGAAATGACCTCTCGGTCTTGGTAGATGCAGAGATAGGAAAGTCGATGGCTGAGATCGAGGCTTCCCATCGAGCCGAGGTGAGCAGTTGGGAGCGTGAAGTGGCTGGGACTGAGGCTGCGGCGGAGCAGCTGTCTCAATCTATGAAGAAGACGACGGAGAAGCGGGCTGCGGTGGATGCTAACATCGCAGAAGTTGATGCTCAGATGCGCCGTCTTGAAGACCAGCGGGCCCAACTTCAACTAGAGGCTGAGCGCGTCCTGGCTGAACACGTGGCATTCAAACGGGAGGAAACGACTCTTACTCAGCGGACCCTTGCTTTGGCTCAACAGCGACGACAGCTTGATGAGAAGTATGAGAGTAAAACTTCTGCTGAGGCTGTCGGGTTAATGCGTCAAGAAGCCGAGCTGCGAGTCCAGGCGACTGTGGAAACTCGCACTGCCGACCTGAGACGTCGAGTCAGAGAACTCTCATCCCACTCTGGGGAGGATCGGGGATTGTAGCTTCTCTTCTTTTTTATGTGTTTTTTTTTGCAACTCTTGCTGGGGAAATAGCGTATTTCTGTACTCCCTTTTTAAAAATAAAGAAATACACTATCTCTTTGATGTGTTCATTTTTAATTTCATGAACTTGATGATTTATGTGGACCTATTATCTTTTGTGCACCTTGGTTTTTAGGTACAGATAATAAGTATAAAGGAACCAACATGTTTGCTCAGAGGTAATGTGGACATGGCAATCATTAGGTTCAAATGATAGAATCTTCCTACTCAGAGGTGTTTATGGACGTGGTAGGAATGATCCGGTGGGATACGCTGAACAACTCAGAGGTAATGTGGACGTGGAAGTTCTGCGATCAATGTACGACAACGTAGGAGTTGTTTGTACGGGATGTTTACTCAGAGGTATTGTGGACGTGGTAAACATGAAGGATAGCTTAAGCTCACGAAGTGTAAGGTTCTGCTTTGTAGGATGTAGAGAGACAACTCAGAGGTAATGTGGACGTGGTTATCTTTCTACGGAAGGATGCCACGGAACAGCTGGGTTCCGGAAGCGATTGATTTTGTGAAAAGAGGTTATTTGGGGAAATACATGTCTTGGAGGATGTCAAGAGTAGTACTTCTTTAGGAACTTGCCGTTGATGGGCATCATGAACAAGTCCCCATTGGGTTTGGCGAGCCGGTAAGCACCGTTTGAGTATACCGTCTCGATGATGAAGGGTCCTTCCCATTTGGGCTCGAACTTCCCTGGTGTCTTGTGAGTTAACACCATTGGCCTTCTGACTGCTAAAACCAGGTCGCCAACTTGGAAAGTTCTTTGCTTGACCTTCTTGTTGAAAGCCTGTGATATACGGGCTTGGTAAAGTTCGATGCGTTGTTGAGCTAGGAGACGCTTTTCGTCAAGTGCCTCCAATTCCTGCAGACGACGACGTTGATTGTCTTCTTCTGTGAGATCGTTTGTGATGGCCACGCGGAGCGAAGGTATCTGTATCTCAAGAGGAAGTACTGCTTCGCTCCCGTAGACCAGGAAGAATGGAGTGTTGCCTGTTGGGGTCCGTACCGTTGTGCGGTAGGCCCAAAGGCATTCGCCAAGCTTTTCGTCCCAGTCGCGTTTGTTGGATGATACGACTTTTTTGAGTAGCCTGACGATAGTTTTGTTGAATGCCTCGGCCAATCCGTTTGCTGCCGGATTGTAGGCGGTTGAGGCCATGTTTTGAATGCGATTCTTGTCACAGAACCTGCTGAAAATGTGGCTGATAAACTGAGGACCAATGTCATGGATGATTCGCCGGGGTACCCCGAAACGGTAAATGACATGGTGTTTGATAAAGCTGACCACCCTGGAGCTTTTTACTTCTGCTAGTGGGACTGCTTCCGCCCATTTGGAGAAGTAATCGGTGATGGCCAGGATGAAGCGGTGTCCTCTCGATGAAGGAGGGGTGATTGGCCCTACAATGTCCATGCCCCAGGCTTCGAATGGCCAGGAGGCGACTGTAGGATGTAGAGGTTCAGATGGTGTATGTATGAAGTCTGCATGAAGTTGGCATACATGGCACTTCTTAGCATATTCCACTGCGTCGGCAACCATGGTTGGCTAGTAGTAGCCCATACGTCGCAGTCGATCTTGCAACTTAGGCCCTGGTTGGTGAGCTCCGCAAGTTCCGTCATGAGCTTCTCGAAGAGCTTCGGCCGCTTCTTCGTTAGACAGGCATCGAAGGAGAAGCCCGTCGAAGGAGCGTCGGTACAGCGTTTTAGTGGCTGTATCGTAGTAGAATCGAAGAGAGCGTCTCCTGACTGAGACGGCTTCCTTCGGGTCCTCTGGAAGGATTCCGTAGACAGCGAAGTCGATGAACGGGAACCTCCAGTCTCGGACATTAACCCCAGTATTTGTCGGCATGGCGTGAGCCATTTGCAAACATAGGTTGTTTCTGGGACAAATCAAGTCCCGGCCAGTTACCGTGACATAGTGTTGAGTCCCAAGGGGCGCGGCCAATGAGGCTGCGAGGCCAGCTAGAGCGTCAGCCTCCAAGTTTTGTAGGCGGGGTACATGTTCGATGAAGAACCCAGTGAAGGTTGAAATGATGTTCAATGCAACTTCATGGTAAGGGATCAAATCTTCATGGCGAACCTCGTATTGCCCCCGAATCTGGTTTACGACGAGTTTCGAGTCGCCGTAGGCTCCCAGATGATCCACCCCCAGCTGTTGTGCTAGCTGGAGTCCCATGACGAGTGCATTGTACTCAGCAACATTGTTGGAGCACGGCTTCGAAAGGGAGTATGCGCGCTGGATGACCAGCTGGTCGGGGGAGACTAAGACTACCCCCACTCCTGCGATGATTTGGCCATTGGGGCCCGTTCTTGAAGCGCCATCGAAGAACATCCGCCAAACGGGGCTTCCTTCAGTGACGTTTGATTCTTGAACTTCATCCGGGATGTCTTCATAGAGTTTTAAAGATTCTGGGATGGGGTGTGCAGCTAAAAAATCAGCCAGAGCCTGACCCTTAACTGCCTTCTGCGGGACAAACACCATGTTGTATGGTGTTAGTAGGATCGCCCATGTAGCCAGCCGGGAGTTTAATGACCCTGGCTTCGTCATGAGAACTCTGAGCGGATTGACTCGGGAGATGACGTGAATTGTCTGGCCCGAGACGTAATGACGAGTCTTCTGAATGGCAAACACCAAAGCCAAGCACTCCTTTTCAACGGGGTTGTACCGGTGTTCGGCCCCGATGAGTGTTCGACTGAGGTAGTAGATTGCTTGCTCGTAGCCTGTATCGCTGTTTTGAGCCAGCAAAGCGCCGAGGGAATGATCCATGGCACGGACGTAGAGGAGGAATGGTTTGCCGGCGACAGGTGCCACTAGGACTGGCGGGCTTGTTAAGTAAGCCTTGATGTCGTCGAAAGCCTTTTGGCACTCCTCTGACCAGACATAAGAGACTCCCTTCTTCATGAGCTGAGTAAAGGGTTGACATTTACCGGAGAGGTTTGCTATGAACCTCCGGATGTATGCCAAACGTCCCTGTAAGCCCCGAAGTTCTCGAAGGTTCTTCGGAGGGTCCATGTTAAGGATGGCTCTAGTCTTCTCGGGATCGACATGAATGCCTTTTGCCGTGATGACAAAGCCCAAGAATTTGCCGCTAGAAACCCCCAGGAAGGATTTAGCGGGGTTCATTTTGAGTTGATGTGCCCGCATGAGATCGAAGACCGTCTTTAGGTCCTGTAGGTGATCTCTTTTGAGGCGGCTCTTGACTGCGATGTCGTCAACATAGCACTCAACTGTCTTGCGAAGATGTTGACGGAAGATGGTGCTCATAGCTCGCTGATACGTTGCACCGGCGTTCTTCAAGCCGAAGGGCATTACGGTGTAGCAGAAAACACCCTTTGGAGTCCTGAATGACGTGTGTTTTGCGTCATCGGGGAACATCTTGATTTGATTGTAGCCTGAATACCCGTCCATGAAGGACATGCGTTCAAAGCCACATGTGTTGTCGATCATTACATCGGTGATTGGGAGCGGGAATTCATCCTTCGGGCAAGCAGAGTTGAGATCCCTGAAGTCGATACAGACTCGTATCTTCCCGTTCTTCTTGGTGACAGGGACGACGTTGGCTACCCAGTCCGGGTGTTGTTCCTCACGGATGAAGCCACTGGTCAAGAGTTTGTCCACCTCCTGATCGATGGCGTTCATGATGTCCGGGCGGAAGCGTCGCTGTTGTTGTTTGATAGGTTTGGCATCTGGTAAGATGTTCAACCTATGCATCGCGATCTGTGGATCGAGACCCGGCATGTCTTCGTAGCTCCAGGCGAAGACGTCGATATACTCCTTAGCGAGTTGGACTAAAGATTCTCGGTCTTCTCCTTCCAAGCTTTTGCTGATAAAGATGGGTTTAGAAGAAGACCCATCCCCGAGGTCGATTTGCTCGACTTCGTCTTCGGTGGGAGGTTTTCGTAACTCAAAACGAGACTCCCATTGTTCTCCTAGGCATTGAGCCCAGGGTTCCTCTTCGAAGGGTTCCGGCGGTTGGCCTTCGCCTTCATCTTTCTGAGGTTGCGCCGATGTCATGTTAGCTGACAGCACTTTCCTGAAGACTGATCCGATACTGGTATCGGAATCCCACGTCGATGCTTCTGATGAGTGGGAATGTTCTATGTCTTCTGCGTCTGAACTCTCTGGAGTTGATGGCGGCGTGACATAGCCTAACCCCCGTCGAGTCCGATTATAGTAATCCTGTGGCTTTCCATTGGGCATCGAAAGCCGGACAGGGAGATGCCGACCCTTGCCGTAGTTTAGGCCTTTGTTGCTTTTCAGGTCGTAGCCCATCTTTTGGATGATGTGCTTAGCCGCATCCGTGTATCGATATACTTGTACTCTGCCGGTATCAGGTTCGGGCTCGATCGACGGGAGGTTCCGACGACGCTCGATTTTGCCCGAGATGATGGTGCCTTCGTCTCGGCTTCGTGGAGGGACTATGAAGACTCCTTGAGACGGGACTATTTGATTATGGTAGACGGTCGTTACTTGTGTTTGCAACGACCGTAGAGCGTTGTCTAATGTATACATGGCATTCCAGTGTGGAAGACAAGAATAATTGAAAGACACTCTATTATTGATAAAGTACGAGATTTTATCCCGTGGGACTACCCCCGGCGGTGTCTTGGAGGACATCGTCATTTTGAAGGGCTTCAGGGAGGCCATCTTCGCTTTGATGAAGATCCGCCGCAGCTGTGCTTTGGACATCTTCGTCTTCGGAAGGAGGCTCAACAAGGGTCTGGCTACCCCCAGCTTCCTCCAAGGACTTCTTCCTCGACCGAGTGCCTTCGAACACTCCAGAGGTCGTGACAGCTGCCTTGGTTTTCCTCGGCTGGCTTTTGGATGAAGACGAGGAATTGGCAATCGTCTTCCGGACAGATGAGGAATTGGAGATCACGTTGCATGACGCAATCTTTAGTTCCTCTTTTGCTGACACCTTCGTCCCAAGGCGATGTCGGAGGGGTGTCGATGATTGTAGCCGTTGGAAGACCGACTGCTTTGGCGGTACTGCCGTCTTGCAACAGCAGTTGATGGTGACCACTGCACAAGTGTGCCCCGTGAGAGGCGCATCGTGCTTGTTGGCCAACTCTCCTGACCGGCGCTTGTGAGTGATCACGTTGCGCAAGTCGTTGGAGGAGAGTGCTACCCTCACACCCCTCTCAGGCGCATGGCAGGGCCAAGCGTCGGGGTGGTCGGGTGAGTGCTGCGCCCCCTGATCTAATACCAAGCAGGCATCACGATCAGTAGTGGGGGAACCACAGCATTTGAAGTGACTTGAACGGACCTCAAACGCACAACCAGAGGAGGCGCGGGAGTTCAAGACCACTGAGTTTGCCTCTCTTGGCTTGGTTGTGCACGCAGTGAATGCGCCCAAGTGAGATGAGGACTTTGAAGGTCGACTCGTTGTCAGTGCGGGAGCACTTGAGTCAACCTTGTACAGCTTGTCATCGGCAGCGTGCGTGATTGTAAGCGCGTGTCCTCTGGCCGGCTGCTGGCATAGAACGTTTGTGGCGCAGTGGCCCGTGCCGCCTTGGATTTCTTCGTACCAGCCCGCTGGGGCGCATAGTACTCAGTATCCAAATTCTCCTCGCCATTACAGTGAGTGAGTCTGTCGAAGACAGAGGCTCGTTGTGGCGCATCAGAAGTGAATGCGCGGGGCATTGGCTGTGCCCCTGCTCCAGTCGACGTATCTTCCTCGCCTGAGAGGAAGATGGCTGGGGAACGTGGTCAGCCGCACGCTTCCCCGAGAAATGCGCTGCATCAGCGGGCGCACCTTGACTGCTGAGGACGTCAGCAGGATGGGAAGGCTGGACTGGGCGTATCCCCTTCAACGGTGGTGCCCGAGGCGTCGACTTTGCGCACCCAGACTGCGCGGGTCTTCTTCGGCTTCGACAGCCGCTTCGAAGGACTCGCACTTCCTTCAGAAATGAACTCCTCGTACGCCTGTTGATTGAGGCGCACTACCAGCGTCTTGTGGGAGGAGCCTACCTTCACGTCGTCGGCCTGTGACACGACCTTCTCGGTAGAGGAGAAAGAGGTCCCCAGCAGAGTCGCCAGCTTGTTTGCCATTAAAATTATTTTGATTGAAAATCTTAATACAAACAGAACAAGTGTTACAATATAGGACTTAGATGTAGTCCTAGGAGTACACTTTTGTTTAAGCTGGGTCCTTAGTGCCAATGGAGCGAGTGGTAATGCGTTGACTCCGTTGACCGGCTGACGGCGGTTATCGGTTCTCTGAAGGTGTTGATTGCTCTGGGTGCTGGAGCTTGCTGAGAGGAGTAAGACGTTGAGTGTCTAGAACTGCCTCTCTGGTGATTCTCTGTTGTGGATTCTCTTTGTGAGTCTTTATGTTCTGAGTCTCTGTGTGTGTGTGAAGAGATGACCCTTCTATTTATAGTTTTGCAGGCTGGCTGCTCATGCGCGCATGCAGGATGTGCCGGTGTGGGAACGCCACGTGGAGGTTGCTGATGGAGGCGCATGGATGCTGCGCCCTGATCGAGGGGGAGAACTCTTTATGCTGCTGTGGTGAGCCGGCACGTAGCAGGAAGAAGATCTTTCCGTTGCTGAAATTTTGGACGAGTTGAGTCAAAAGACACGTGTCATCGACTCATGGTTCGAAGATCTCGGATTTGGTGGAGAGGAGTGATCTGGTGGGCTGTGCCTTGGATTGGGCGTAGGAGGAGGCTGCGGCTCATAACCTTTAGGAGTTACAAACCATTTGGGGCGCATGGCTTTTGAGGCGCATGCAGGCGACTTTCCTTCTGTCTTTCGGGATCAGAGAGCAGTCTGAGGCGCATGGCTTTTGAGGCGCATGCTGATTTGGACGCATGGCCGTAGAGGCGCATGCGGGTTTGGACGCATGGCCGTAGAGGCGCATGCGGGTTTGGACGTATGGCCGTAGAGGCGCATGCGGATGGACGCATGGCCGTAGAGGCGCATGCGGATGGCCACGTGGCAGTAGCCGTCGGAGTCATGATGATGCTGACGTTGTCGATGCTTCGTTCTCTGAAAAAGTTGTTCAGACTTTGGGAGGCGTGCTGCCAACTCTGTCAGTTCAGCATTTAATGTTGGTGACGTTCGATGGACAGCTGAGTGGGCACGTCGGTTGGCGTTCCACTCGGTATGGAGATGTGTGGGGGCGCATCCTCTATAATGCGCCGAGTACTGTAGGGCGCGTCTGTATGATGCGCCTGATGCCGAAGGGTGCGTCCGTGTGATGCGCTGTCTGGCTGGCGCATCGGACATGTCTTTTAATGATGCGGCTGTCTCGCTCTTCGAGTGCTATAAATAGCCGTTTGGCTGAATTCGAGGCGTCCGGTTCATCCATTTAATGTAAATTCATTACACGGAATTCGGAGGGCCATCCACTTGGCACGTGGGTTTGATCTGCCCGGCCTATAAATAGTGGCATGAAGAGAAGATTTGCTTCTCATTCCCTCACGTACTTCCAATATGAATTTGAACATACGGGTGCATTCTGCTGACGAAGTGCTCCCGAGGGTGAAGATGAGACGCTGTGTTGTCTTCGATGCACTTGAAGGTGACTGTTACATCCAAAAGACGGAGTCGAGGGCTTCTGAGGCAGGCGGAAGGTGCCTGTTGCATCCAAAGATAAGGATGCTCGAGCCTCGTCTCCGTTATTCCGGAAGAGCCGTAGATCGGAATGGCGGTGCAAGGCTCTCTCTTCCTGCAAAGTGGGGTTTCCCCACTTTGATCGTGTCGAAAGCTGCTCCTTTAGCCATGGTTTCGATCACGGTCTTCCTTCGGTTTTGGAGGCTCTTTCGAAGCCTCCCCTGGCCACAGCATTTGCGGTGCTCTTCTCTTCCTTGGTTCCAGCCAGAGGGTTAAATGCTTTGTGTCGAAGCATTTATCGGGCGAGCCTGGTTGGAAGAACGGCACATAACTGGGCTCTGCTCGGCCAGGTGAGCCTGGCTGGAAGAATTTGGCTGAAGGGATGCACATAACTGAGGTGCTGAAGAGATGATGGGATGCGCCTGGATGGAGGCGCATGATATCTGCTGCGCCTCACTCGTGGCGCATAGTGATGCTGCGCCTATCTGGAGACGCATGGTGGCCTTTGCGCTTATCTGAAGGCGCATGATGGCCGCTGGCTGTAGACTTTAGGCTCTTTCCTTTGTAGGAATTCTCCTTTGTACAACCTTTTCTAGACATGTAATAGACTTTTATATATAAATAAAAAGTCCTTCTTCAAATGTCTATAATTATTGACTTTGCTGTGAAGTTCTTCATCTGAGTTCTGGCGCATGTAGTGTCTGGCGCATGGGCTTTCTGGTTGTTGAATTCCATGCTTCTAAATATATATATATATATATATATATATATATATATATATATATATATATATATATATATATATATATATATATATATATATGTGTGTGTGTGTGTGTGTGTGTGTGTGTGTGTGTGTGTGTGTGTGTGTGTTAACAAAAAAAATACAAATAAATCGAAAAATCAAATAAACCGAAAATCGAACCGATTTAATTCGGTTCGATTTTGATTTGGTTATAGGTCATTTCGGTTCGATTTCGCTTTTGTTTGTTCGATTTTTTGTCCAATTCAATTTTCTGTTATTCGGTTCGGTTTGAATCGAATTAACCGAATATTCATCCCTACGCTTCTGAACCTTTTCGATTTTTGGTCCAATTCAATTTTCTGTTATTTGGTTCGTTTTGAATCGAATTAATCGAATACTCACCCCCTACATTCCTGAACCTTCTCTTTTTCGCTGTCAACCAACCAGTTCTTCTCACTTCTCAGACAAGACATCCCAATCATAGAGACAACCAAATAAGATATAGGAAAAAAAATATGTATTTGAGGGAAATCAAGAGGGTAAAGTGCAATTATACCCTCCCTAGATTTGCCTCGTTCGCAAAATAAGATCTTTTAGGAAACTTAAGCAGTGTGGACCTCCCTAGATTCTGCTTTTGCTCAGAATGCCCTTTCCCTCAAGTGACCGTTAAAAATGGCCGTTAGTCACATTTTTTTTCAAAAAAATAAAAATAATGATTAAATTACCCCCCCACCCCCTACCCCTCTCGCAGCCCCTCCAGCCCCCCCGAACCCCACCCCTCTCCTCCTCTGCCGGCGAGCGCCCCCCTCCTCCCGTCGCCGGCGAGCGCCCGCCCCCCCGACCCCCCCTCCTCCCTCCGTCGGCGTCCGTCCGCCCCCACCACCGGAGAGAGAGGGGGGAGTGAGGGAGGGGTAAAATCGTCTTCTTAGGCCATTTTAACGGTTATTAACAGCGGGAGGGGTGAATTGAGCAAAATCGAAACGGAGTTGGTTTTTCAAATAAGGGAGTCATCAATTGCATTTTCGTAACATCTAAGGAGGGTTTAAATGCACTTTACCCAAATCAAGATGGGTGTGTTTCATTACAAGTTCAAAAATAAATTAATTCTACGTAATTATTTATATAGAAAAGAATTTCAAGAAAAAAATTACATGAAATTAATTTGGATGTTTGATTGTCATTATTTTTTTAATAAAAAACTATATTTTTCTTTGGGTTAGGCCAGTTTTATTTTTCACCATTTTTTAGATAAAAATAAAAAAAGGAAAATTTATGAAATGCCTAAAAATTACAAAAATTTTATAAAAAATCCACCGCTTAACATTTCATCGCGTGCCCAAAATTAGCGAAAAATATATAAAGGGGGTTCTGAATTACCTTTATGCCCTTCTAATTTATTGAAAACATCTCGAAATCCTACTCTTCGAAAAAAAAACGTTTCGATACTTCCTCTTCTTCCATACGCCACTCAGTTTCGAATTTAGGTTTTCTCCTCCAAAATCTTCAAACCTTCCTTCAAAAACTCGTCGAAAAATTTCGAAAATGTCGACAAACGAAAAAACTGTCAAAATGGAGGTCCAAACATTATTTTTTGCGATTCTAAAATTTTGGAAGGCCGACTAACGAAGAAGCAATCTCCGGCTCCTCAGAAATACGCTCATTTTGCGACAAATCGGACCTCGTTTCGACCTCCCAGTCAAAAGTTATGCCCCTTCAAAGTTTCAACTGGCCATAAAATGCAGGAGAATGATTATTCTCCGTGGTAATATCATGGAGAATGGCCATTTTTCGTGCTAAAACTACGAAGAATGGCCATTCTCCGTGCTAAAACCACAGAGAATGGCCATTTTCCTTGTTAAATTGACAAAAAATAGTCATTCTCCGTGTTAGAATGACGGAGAATGACCATTCTCCGTCAATTTAACAAGAAGAATGGCCATTTTTCGAGGTTTTAGCACGGAGAATGACCATTCTCCGTGTTAAAACCACGGAGAATGATCATTCTCCGTGTTAAATTGACAAAGAATAGCTATTCTCCGTGTTAAAATAACGGAGAATGGCCATTCTCAGTCATTTTATCACGGAGTCATTTTTCGTCATTTTAATACGGAGAATGACCATTCTCCGTGGTTTTAACACAGACTCCGTCATTTTAACACGGAGAATGGCCATTATCCGTCATTTTGACATGGATAAGGCCATTATCCGTGGTTTTAGCACGGAGAATGGTCATTCTTCGTGGTTTTAACACGAAGAATAACCATTCTCCGTCATTTTAGCGGAAGCTATTTCATGTATTTCGGGAGAGACGAACAATCCTTGTTGTTGAAAGTCCAAGGACGGAAAAGTGTTATTTGAATGAGGACGAAGAATGACCATTCTCCGTCATTTTGACACGGAGAATGACCATTCTCCATTATTTTGACATTGATAAGCTCATTCTCTGTAGTTTTAGCACGGAGAATGGTTATTCTCCGTGATTTTAACACGAAGAATAACCATTCTCCGTAATTTTAACACGGAGAATGGTCATTCTCCGTCATTTTGACACGGAGAATGACCATTCTCCATCATTTTGACATGGTAAGGCCATTCTCCGTAATTTTTGCATAGAGAATGGTCATTCTCCGTGATTTTCACAATGAGAATGATGGAGAAAAGTCGACAGAAACCTAGTTTTTTGTTTTTTTTGTGGAAAAAAATTTGTCAGGAACAAAAATTCAAGAGTTTTCGTTCTTCTTTCAAAACGATGCTAACTCTTATGGAAAAGAAGAAGAAGATTTTCTCTCCACAATTGACCTAATCGCCGGAAAACTTCAAATCTCTCCACGATGATGATGATGATGATGAGCGATGATCGGAGTTCGACTGAAGAAAAGTATAGTAAAATACGAACGATCTTTACGATCTCTACTGAAGATGAGAGCAATGGAATTTAGATCTCTCTCTCTTGAAGAAGAAGAAGACGAAAATCGGAATCCAAATTTGAGTTTGTGCGAAGGGTAGTTATGGTATTATAAAGATGACAATTTTGTAAATACAAAGCATCTAAAGAAAATTTTGAAATATTTAACGTGAAAATATATATTTCTGGGCATTTCATAAAACCTATCCTGCGGATGAATTTTTCATACAAACCAACCCCGAAATTGGAATTCTCAGCAATTTTCAGATAAAAAATAATAGATTTTTGGAAATACTTCCATGGAAATGCTATCAAACACTAGAATTGGTAAAAAAAATTTGTCTATTTTCCACCGAAAATAAAAATTCAATCAATCACAGCCTTATCGGAGCAATGAAGATTCATCATCTTACCGAAAATTTCCAAGCCGGAGACAAAACCTTCTCTCTTTGTTTTGGTCATAATTTTGAAGAGGACATCAGTGTCAAGAACAAAGAACAGCTAGGGGGAGAGAGAGAAAGGATCCCATGCTTTAAAACTCTCATGCAAGCCATTGGCATGATGATAACAGAACAACAATTCCCTTGCAGAACAAAATGAACCCAATTTTTTCTACTCGGCAACAAATCTTCTGGCCAACAAAACATTGGAAAAACCTCAATGAAATGAATCAAAGGCCTTCTCTAAATCAACTTTAGTTAAACAATAATACTATAGGACACATTTTTCTTGACACACTCAATAGCTAGACTGATATGGCAGTGCATTATTGGATGTCAATTATTAGCTCCATTTTAAAACTTCCTCTGACATTCAATAATGTATTCCCACATCAGTATAGCTGTAAATTGTGTCAAAAAATTTGTTTCCATAACATTACTCTTAGGCCACGTTTGGTTCGCGGAATTAGAGCTTTGGAAAATGAAAGTAATTCATTTCTTTTGTTTGGATGCCAAAGGAAATAAGGTGGAAATGAATTTGATTCCCAAGATGAGGAAAAACAAGGGGGAAAGTGGTTCCTCCTACCAACCTAAGGATTCATTTTTTTTCCTTTAAGAATTCACTTTCCCTCTCAATTTTCTTAATTTTTTCAAACACCGAAAAAAAATGGTATCATAGAATCAATTTCCTTCCGCGAACCAAACGAGAACTAGGTCTCGTTTGGTTCGCGTAAAGGAAAGGAAATCAATTCCTTGTTCATTTCCTTTCCCTTGGAAAATTGTAATTCATTTTCCTTGGAAAATTATAATTTTCATCCATTTTCTTTTTCAGTGTTTGGAAAGGCCAAGATAATTGGTGGTGTCACGCCCCGGTCCCGTAGGACCGATCGTACTCGCTAAGCGTGGTGCCGCGTGAGCCTAGATTACGCTCACGCAAGACAGGTTCCATAACGGCCGATTACAGACTAAGCAACGGGGGTCGTCGCGTAGAAGTCCCAAGTAGAAACATTGAATAAACAGCAACAGAATCTTGAAGCAAAACACAAGTCATTCAAACTGCTCTTTATTGATATTGAAACAAAGATTACAATTGTGGCACGAGGCCATGATTACAATCACTCAGTCTCACTCTTCTCACAATACAAGTCACTTTGCTCTCTCTCATCTCTCAATATAATTTGACGAGTCAACGGATGTTTCAGATAGGCGATGTCCATACATTATCTTCCGTATAAGTTCTGACTCGATGCAGCCATATGTCTCGAAACGCCAAGAAATTCCGTGCCTCGACGCATCCAAGCGAGCTCCGTGCCAACGAGCTTCTACCTGTGCCTCCACATGGAAACTATGTGGGTGTCAGTACATGAGCTCCTCGTCCACCCATACAAAACTAACACGTACTTTGTGCAACATAATTCCTTTATGATTGTCTTTCTATCCTTGCCTTAGGATCAATTTTAGGACAGAGACTATTGGCCTATTTGTGTCTCTAGACCATCATCGTGCTATCGTACCGATAACTTCCTTATTCTTGCCTCTAAACCATTCTCGTGCTTGCAACATCAACGTACCGACTCATGCCTTCCTTATGGCCCATACTTTAAGATGCAACAACATGATTCGTGTCATCGACTTGGTTCGTGCTTCAACATCGAGGTCATGCCTCACAACTTAGCATGACTTAACCAAACTTGTCTTACGGTCCTTCTTGACTTAACTCAAAATGACTCAAGTCTAACTTATGCAACTCTATGCCAACGACTTAATACTCGACGTCACATTTCGTGCGAAGTACGCATCTTTTCTATGGCCAAATCATAGGCTTCTTAAGACTTGTATTGCAACCATGCATACCATCTTTATCCTATTTGTGTCGTGCTTGTACTTTTTTTTTATTCGACCGACACCGTGCATGCGGATTGCCGTTCAGTATGCCAACTTATCTATATAGAAGGTCACTGGCAATTCAAGCCATCTTGGACATGTAGGTGGTGCAGACGAAACCCTTGCAGCTAAGGGTAGCTAGTCCTGTTCAAGTCCTCGAATCACCGACGGCCTGTTCTTATCTAACTACCTTGCGTCCCTCCTAAGCCGATACGGTCATGTGGCCCCAGGCTACCGAATCGAGGACGCAAAACCTTGTCAACAAGTTGTCTATGACTACGCATCTACGAGAACTTCTAGACTCGACATAAATGCATGGGCTAACTGTCACGTCCCGAGTCGACAAATCGTTCGTCCCCGGTGTTATTTTGTCGAATCGATCGTCCTCGCTAAGGCGTTATGTCGTACGAGTCTGAAATTGCACTCGTACAAGGCAAGAACGTTACGTTAATTTTTATATTGAAATACCAAGTTGAAACTTCACAAATCACATCAAATTGTAGGAAGATAGAAATATATTTTTCATTCATAGCTTGCAACGAAGTACAAGTCGTAATTACATTGGATGTCGTTACGGCTACATAGATTGAAAATAAAAGAAAACATACTCGACAAGCTACATGAACTAACACTTGTCATTCCATACATTCGTCCCTTTATACATAAGCCGTCGATTGAATTGGCTTCAAAATACTTCAGCATAGGAAGAGCTTCAAAACGTCTCTCCGTACTTCAACTTCAGTTTAGAGCGTCCGCCGCACCTGGGGAATTGGGGGAGGAGATTAGCACACTTGCTAAGTGGACGAGACGAACCCACTCGTCTAAACCGACTCTGATTGTTAAGGTAGGCATGCTTTAGAGTTGTCTTCCTATTTAGAACTAAATGAATTCAGTTCATATCGATAGCCATCTTTGAGTAATAAAGCATACAGTGAAACATAGCGATTTATCACATTTCTTACCACGGTCGTGCTCGTCCCTGCATAAAAACAGAGATAATATTTACTACCTGCATAAGACAATATGTGAGCATGCTACTATCTTATATGCGCGGTCATTGGTGTTACACACCACGTGGGACTATTTCTACGGCATTTTGGTCCATTCAGTCTAGGTTGCAAGCCTGACTGTGTAAACCCCCTAAATTTCTACTATAATTTTTAAATATTTTTTGTATGTATTTTGTACTTCGTATCTCCACGTCGCATACAAATTCATATTTTTGTATTTGCGTAGCGTACGAGAATTGCGTTTCGTATTTGCTCGACGAGTGCGAATATGTGTCGAGTTACATATTTTAGAAAAACATTTTCATTATAAATTTTATTTTATATAGAAAAGTACATGTTCAAACAAATGTGATAAATATTTTTATTTTGTATAAAAGACTTATTTTGTTCGTCGTTTAAAAATAAGTAGTAATTTGGAAATTTTGGTTTATATGAAATATTTTCCAAATGTTTTACGAAATTTGAAAATTGTTTATTAATATATCTTTTTTATTTATAAAAACTATTTAATGATTTAATATTTAAGTAATTACCTTAATTTTTGAAATTAATTAATGTTATTTTTTAATATTTATGAAAAAGATATTTAAAATTTTGTTTTAATTAATATTTGAATTATTTTGATAATTTAAATTTGGAACATATTTTACTTTAAATAGGTATTAAATTAAAGAAAGTTTATCTAGATCGATTTGATTTTGATTGCTTAAATTCTAAATCGATTTAAATAAAAAGATGGAATTATCCATCGAGGTTTAAACCATTGCAAGTCCTTATCCAACTGGGAATTCCCACCTCCTATATAAGGAAAGGTACTCATCCATAAATTTTACCATCCCAGAATTCATGCATCGTGTCCGTGCCCTTTCCCCGCCACTATAATTCCTTCATTACAATTACATTGATTCTCCGTGTCCGACAATTCCGGACACCACAAATACAGCGCCACTCCGTCTCCCGGCAACCCGTCTCTCTCCCGATGCCAGCAACTCAGCAACCCGAACGCCCGTGCTCCTCCCCCGGTGTTACCATCATGCTCCCTCCTCTCGGCCAACCACGGCCACTTTCGGCAAACCCTGTACCAACCTGAACAAACCACCATGGACCTCCTCCACCATTGCCACCCCGACAAATCTTACCACACCCCATCGACACAACCACCTCCGCCGTCTCCCCAAAGATTCGACCATTGCCGCCCCGACAAATCTCACCACCCCATCGACACAACCACCTCCACCGTCTCCCCAAAGATTCGGCCATCGCCGCCAAAACCACCACACAGTAGAGAAAGGAAGGGGGAAAACCTCACCTGAGCCCTCCACCGTGCTTCCTCCGCGTCCACCGGAGCTCTCCGTGTCCAGCCGAGTCCGGTCCCTCCGACTTCCCGCTCGGAACTCGATCGCCGCTACCAGTTTCCCCCGCCGCACGCTGCAGCCAAATCCTCCGCCGTGCCAGTGGTGCGCCAAGCCTATCTGGCCACCCGACGCCGCCCTTCTGTCGTGTCTAGACCTCGTGGGCTGCCATGGCCGCACAGCCGCTGCTCTTGGCCGAGCCGTGCCTGACCGAGGCGCTACCGTCATCCTCTGTCGCCACCGTCGGAGCCTTGACCACCGATTCCTCTTCCCGCCGGCGACAGTCGAGCCTTGCGCATCCCGTCCTCTCCGCACACACGGACTGCGCCACCTCTCCGGTCGACCGTGGATCGCGCCGCCCAAGATCGCGCCTCCTCCACCGCGTTCCATCGCCGAAGAACACCTTGGCCATTGCGTGAGCCTCCGGCCGTCTTGACGCCGGCGCCCAGAGCCGCCGCGCCACCGACCTCCACCCCACTTCGCGCCGGAGCCGCCCGCCGCAGATGAAACCCTCTCCTCACTCTTCCCCCTCTCTTCCTTCCATCTCTCTCTCTCTTCACTCCTTCCTTCTTCCTTATGTTTTTTTAAAGGACAGCACATGTCCTATTTAGTATTGTGTTATTTATTATTATTATTATTATTATTATTATTATTATTATTATTATTATTATTATTATTTAGTATCATTAGGATTTCATTACCGTATTAGTAGACTGTTATGGTTAATTAACATTATTATAATTAGTTTATTATAGTTATACTTAGGGTTAGTACTATTATGGTTATTAAAATTTTATTTTGGGGTTATACTACTATTTTCTAAAAATTATAAATATTATGGCTAAAGCCTAGATCTATATTTCAAAAATTGGTTTAAAAACCCTAAGGGTGTGATTTTATATTCCTATGATATTTTGAGTTCGTTTTAGTCCTAAATCGTTTTTATATGTTATATTTTCAAAATATTGCTAAAAACTAGTTGTTATCGATTTATACAATATTTTCTTTATCGAAAATATTTTTGACTAATAAGATGTAATTTTCAAAAATTATTATATGTAGATATTTTCAAGTATTTTCGTAAATGAATTTTTTACAAGTAAACATGTTTTTAAAGTAATATAAATATTTCTAAGAATTTGTATATTTATCTACTCCACAAATTCTTCTATTTATCCTCATTACTCATGACTGATCATGCTTGTCTATTTTCTCGCGACCCCTACACATCGACCATGGCTATTGAACTATTGGAACATGACAGAACATCGCACCACCAGGCGATACACCAGGCAAGATACCTTGCCATTATACTATTTATATTCAGTCTGCATTTTTATAGTTATTACATATCACTGTTCATTTATTTCCAGTTCTTACAGTTCTCGGTTTACTACCTGCTCAGTGATATTAGCTTACTTGTTATTATCCTTTGATTGCATATGGCCCTAGAGTTAAGAGACTACCGTTTGTAGTGTATTGCATATACCTTGACACAGTTGTACCACTAGTATGTGTGAGATGAGTAGCATGTAGAGGTCCTTGTGTGTTGGCTGATCACCCGTGCGCATGCGTCAGGGCTAACTGCTAATAGAGGCGTGTTAGGAGACTTAGCAGTTAGTAGAGGCATATGGTCCTAGATGCGACTTAAATAAGAGCATCGGGTGGGGAGAACAATACCTGACGTATGGGCTTCTTTGCACTTCCCTGCTTACCTGTGCGCTCCTCCGGAGACGCAGGCTCCAGGTGCCCTCTGACGTTTATCAGAGCGTTATGGACGTAGCCCCTTGCACATGATGTCCTCTAACGATCTTCGGACGTTACGGACATAGGCCCCTGGTGCCCTATATGGGGACTATGTCGATCCTATTTACAGCCAGGGCTCATGCGTTGAAGGTTTGTTCTTACTGCATAAACACATTAGAATGGTCAGGTAGATAATATGTATAGGCTCAATGCAGCACATTTATAACACTTTATACTTTTCAAATTAGCATATCCAAATCAGTCCGCATAATTGTCAGGCCTAAAAATCAAATTAACATTATATATCACCATCTTTATTACATTTCTCAAAATAGAGTACATATCAACATCTTCATTACATTCTCAAAATAGAATATCCAAATACATATATATATTTACAACTACCAAAATTGTCCACATCAAAACTTGGCCACATAACCAATAATCATGAAAGATCAACGACAGCCGGAACACCAGTGAAATCCTGAGAAAAAGAGAAGACAACCAAATCATTCCATATAATTGTCAGGCCTAAAAATCAAATCTAATCATGAAATATCAAGAGAAAGAAGTAAAACAAACTAGGTCATGATAGGGATCAGGTATTTGTCCCATATCTGGAGCAAGCTTGACAGAATAATCCCTTAGAAAAGAGTTTTCATGAAAATGGGAACAATCATAACATTATATAGAAACCATAAAAAACTATTGCAGAGAACTCACTTTATCCACTACATCGGCATCATTCTCATTTCTCATTCTATATATGGTACAACATAATCCATCTCTGAGCTTAATCAAAGAACAAAAACCACCAAAGTCGCATAACTGCATTGCAGTCGCACATTTATTTGTAATTGGTTGACTCTATTACCAAGATACTGGAATCATTTACTTCATCGACCAGATATATGCAACTAGAAAGCATACTGAAAGTAAAAAAAAAAAAATCAAAGATCGGCATACTTGTAGACTTGTATAATTATTTGGTTTTTAACATTTTTCTCTAGGCTTGCTATGATGAAGGTAACAAAAACAACTAAGTTAACGTAGGGAGTTAAAATTCAACAAATACCTATTTCACAATTTATTTAACAACAACAAGGTTATAAGAAAAATCACAAAAGAAAATAAAAAAGACAACAAGTATGAAATTTCTTACTAACCCATATCAGAACCATTCCACAGCATATTTTCACATTCAACATCATCGTCCTCCTCAAGACCAGTCGGGGCTTCAATCACACTAAAAGCATTCCTTTGCAGCTTCACCTCTATGCCATTTGTTAGGACCTGCAATTCACCAGTCACAGAATTAATTACTGCTCAACTATTAATACAAAAATCAAAATCGTACAAGTAGAGTTGATTAGATTTCAGGGTACAATGGCAAGAGAAATAGAATAAGAAAAGGCACCATACTTAAAGATATGCCTGAATTATCAACCCACTTCAGCAATTCTAGAAAAAGTATGACAAAAAGATTTATCACTCATAGTGAAGCTTGTCTATTTTTTATGTAGGATCATCCCAACAACCATCCAAAATTTTCAATTGGGATAATATTGGTAGCAATACAAATAAGTACATAATCCAAATATACAGACAAGGGATAAGTGTAACAAAGACAAGGATGAACATCTGAAACTATCCCACATGCATAAAAGATTTTCTTTGGAAGAGAAAAATGTAACACAGGCTGGCAACTGGGAACAAGTAAACAAAAAATATGCAATTAAAATTTAAGGATCACAACAAGCCACCAAACAGTTTACTTGAATGTATCTAAATCTAAATAAAAGATACAAGAAGAATGTGATGGTGTCATCATGCAAGCAATGTCATAATCAGTATACACGTATGGTCCAAGTGGATATGGTCCTATGGAATGACAATTTTGTGTCCTGAAATCTCTACTCAATGACATGAAAATCTCAAGTGCTTAAGTGGAGTTCATGATTAACTATGTCATCAATGACCAATTTTAAATGACAAGTAGAGGGTATCAAAAAAACAACCAAAAGAAACATAAGAAAAGTTCATCAAGGGATCAGAGAAATGGCGGTAAGAACATGTTCAAATATCTATTCTTGTGTCTCTCCAGACTCAATTTTTTAAGAAAACATGTCTCTATAGCGATATTTCTGTTTAAGGCCCTTCTTGTGTCTCTCCAGACTCATTTTTTTAATCGAAATTGAGTGAAGCATTATATCAAACAGAATGTAGCCATTGCAACAAAGAAAGAAGGAAGAAGAAAATAAATAGTACCAATGTGGCCGCGGATGCCGATAGTGAAGGCACGCTTGGCATAGTAAAAATAAAGCGATCGTCCTCTTCGTACGTCTTCCGGCCCGAGGTTTTCTCGGAGGCGATGACTGTCTAAATTTTCTCTTAGGACAGGACGATGATTGGCCTAAAAAATGGGAGAGACTGGACGTTATAAAATATCATATCAGATATTATATACAATAGTGTAAAGCATGTGGTTTTTGTGTGAAAATCATCTTCTGGGACATCAAATGTCATATTATATGAAAATGATATTGTATCATCTAAAATACTAAACTTATCAATGCTAATCAATGCTATTGATTTCATATTTCTAGTGGTACAGTAAAAGCACAAATAGCGAGCATCAATAATGTTAAAATTTTTGGATTTTATATAGAGAAATATTTAAGTGGAATGTATACAAATTTATAAATTCTAAGTGCCATATCATGTGCCTCCATACACATTTGATAACATGTGGACCACAGTAGAGCCTGCACAAAAATGGGACATACATGACATGTACAAGGTTGATAGATGTACAAGGGATTGGGCACTAAGGAAAATAATTTTTCTATACATAATTCAGGTTTACTTCATTTACCGAGCTACCCAACCACATTTCTTATGCCACATATAAGGCACCAGTAAGATGTCTTTTTTTGTGTTGATCTACAAATTTACACTATCTAGTCAAAAGACATGCCTATGTCTATTTCTGGATGAAGTTTTATTCGTCCTATTTTCATGTATGGGCGATGACATTGGATAAGGCAGTTCAAAGAAAGTAACATGCTCTATTCATTCTTGCATAGTTGCAAATTTGATAGTTATGTTTTTGATCGATTAACACCAAGGTTCCTGATATTGCATACTCGAAATGTCCAGTACTGAAAGGAAATTCCAGCACCAAAGAATCAACAATTACTGAAAAATAAATTAGAGCACAAAAAATTCCAAAATTGCACAAAAATGAATAAAGAGTTATAAATATAGATTAAACTCAATGTTTCGTGATTACTAAACAGTGTGCGATCGTCCTCTTCGTACGTCTTCCGGCCCGAGGTTTCTTCGAAGGCGGCGGCGGTGTGGACGTGGATTCATCGTCGGAGGAGAGACAAGAGGAGGAGGAGGCGGACGAGGGGGGCCGTCGGGAGCACAGGAGGAGCAGAGGGGGCGGTTGAAGGGGAGGGTCGGGTCGAATTCGGAGACGAGGGCGGCGGAGGGCCCGGATCCGGCGAGGGAGAGGCAGGAGGGGCAGGTGAGGCGGCGGACGTGGCGGGCGACGAGGAAGTTGGCGGCGTCGGCGTGGACGCGGCGGTCGTACCGGAAGCAGAGGAAGGCGGAGTCGGCATCGCAGTATTGGGAGGCTTCTTCTCTGCAGAGCTCGCAGTAATTTCTGTTCGGACACGATTTCTTTATCCTTCTCTTCTGAAAATCCTAACCCTAATTTTTTTGGATGGAGAAAGGATAAAAGAGAGTTGAAGTCTGTTAAGGAGAGAGGCAACGAATGGTATTTCAAACATATTAATAAGTTTGAAAAATATTACAAGTTTGCCACCGCTCTAAAATATTAATAATATTTTGTTTTATAAACGTTACAAAAAGCCCAGAATTAGCCCAAACCGTCATAGAAAAAAGGTATTTCGAACTTTGATAACGCTTAGGTATCAGGCGTCATCAATAGTCTTATCGAGCATTATTAATAGGCCTTTTTGTTGTAGTGAGGTCGATTCGATTCCGATGCCTCAGATACCGATTCGAGGAAAATCAACTTGTGCACAAGCTGTCCATGACCATGCCAATGCGTGAACAGTTTAATATATGCAAATATTTTTGTATCGTACGGACGGTATTGAACGGCATTATCATTTCTCCTAACTCATGCAACGATTCATTTTCTCCAAAGTCGTACTCCCGATTTAGCATCCCGTGGGCACCAAATTGTTCGAGGCATCATAACCCACAATCGACGTTTTATATTATTTTGCAGCACGTGAAATAGTCTATCTTTTTACTAGAACCTTAAACTTTCTTGTTTTGTGAGAAACTTGTATTTTTCAGAGTAGATTACACTAATCGATACGTTTTCCTGAGTTCTTGGCCTTAGTGGATTGGCATGCATTTAACTTGGCATCGTCGATTTGAATGAATTCGAGGTAAAAGAAATTTCATTTGCGGGACAGAGTAGAAAAGAAGGGACCGAATCACCCACAAAGTTCTATGATCGAAGCCGCAAGGTGTTAACATTTACCAAGCTCAGCAATCGAGTCAGATGGCCATCTAAATTTCCTATCGATCTGACTCGGCACAAGCATATTCTGAAGTCCGTCGCCTATCGAAAGCGGGGCGCTATATAATATACCACTAAGAAAAAGTTTCGTCATGAAACTTAAGAACAAGGGTCTGACCTTAAATTAGGCAAACAACGAAGGATACTTCTCCTTCATCTCCGCTTCCATTTCCCACGTCGACTCTTCAACTGAGTGATTCCGCCAAAGCATGCGGACCAAGGACATCGATCGATTTCGTAATACCTTCTCCTTACGGTCCAAAATTTGAATCGGCTCCTCCGAGTAAGACAAGTCAGTACGTAGCTCCAACTGATCGAAACTAACCACGTGACTTGGATCGTGCACGTATTTTTGAAGTTATGAAACATGAAAAACATCGTGCACATCCTCCAAGGCAGGAGGTAGTGCGAGCCGATAAGCTACCGTTGCAACTCGTTCGATTATCTCGAAGGGGCCTACAAATCTCGAACTCAACTTGCCTTTAACGCCGAACCGCATCACACCACGCATGGGCGTTACTTTCAGAAACACATGGTCCCCGACCAGAAATTCTAGCGGTCGTCGACGAAGATCTGCGTAGCTCTTTTGTCGACTTTGCGCGATACCGAGTCTATCTCGAATTAAGTGGACCTTTTCGACGGCCTGGTCCACCAGTTTCGGTCCAAGCACTTATCGTTCTCCGACTTCGTCCCAGCATATTGGTGAACGATACTTCCTCCTGTAGAGCGCTTCATATGGAGCCATCTGAATGCTTGACTGGTAGCTGTTGTTATACTCACACTCCACAAGCGACAAATGCGTATCCCAACTAGTCTTTAAATCGATCGCACACAGACGCAACATATCCTCTACGATTTGATTTACCCTCTCCGTCTGACCGTCTGTTTGGGGGTGGTACGCCGAACTAAAATTTAGTTTGGTCCCTATCACCGCTTGTAGGCTCATCCAAAAATGCGATAGGAATCGCCCGTCTCTGTCCGAAATTATTGAGGCCGGTACCCCATGCAGTCGAACAATCTCGTCGATGTAGATTTGCGCTAACCGATCGACGCTCCATCCTACTTTAATTGTGATGAAGTGAGCCGACTTGGTCAATCTATCAACAATGGCCCAAATTGCATCATTCCCCCGCGGCGTCTTCGGAAATCCCACAATGAAATCCAACAAGATGTTATCCCACTTCCACTCGGGAATGGCGAGGTTCTGTAGCTCTCCGACTGGCCTTTGGTGTTCCGTCTTTACTTGCTGACACGCCATGCACTACGACACAAAAGTAGCCACGTCTTTCTTCATGCCGTGCCAACAAAAGTTGGTGCACAAGTCCTTATACATCTTGGTGCTTCTAGGATGTAACGAGTACTTCGCACAGTGTGCCTCTGTCAGAATTTTTTTTCTGAGTTCAACAGTTTCAGGAATGTAGAGCCTTTCCTTTAGTCGCATCGTCCCGTCTCCATCTTCTGCAAAGTCAGTCGCCCTTTCTGTTGGAATCAGCTCGCGCATCTTTTTCAGGAATGAATCATCCTTCTGTGCGTTCTTTATTTTGCTAAGCAGGCTGATCCTAACTTCAACTGAGCTAGGTGCAGGTGTCGATACTCAATTCTGAGTTCGATACCTATCGCTTCAAGGTCTCGCCGTATCTCTTTATTTATGGCCAGTGATCCCATAAACATTCTCCTAAGCGTATCGGCTACAACATTTCCTTTGCCCAGCGTATACTCGATCGTTAGCTTGTAATCTTTTATGAGTTTGAGCCAACGTTACTGCCGTAAGTTGAGTTTCCGTTGCGTAAACAAGTATTTCAAGCTTTTATGATCGGTGTATATTCTGCAAGCCATACCATAGAGGTAGTGCCGCCAGATTTTTAACACAAACACGATTGCCGCCAATTCTAGATCATGCGTCGGGTAGTTTTTCTCGTGCTACTTCAACTGCCATGAAGCGTAGGATATGACTTTATCTCTCTGTATGAGTACACACCCGAAGCCAGTTCCTGATGCGTCGCTGAATATCTGAAAGCCTTCTGGACCATCTGAAAGTACAAGAATTGGAGCTGAGACGAGCCGTTGCTTCAACTCTTGAAAGATGGATTCACAGTCGTCACTCCATTCAAATACTACTCCCTTCTGGATGAGGCGAGTCAGAGGAGATGCTAGTTTTGAAAAGCCCTGCACGAATATTCGGTAGTAGCCCGCTAAGCCCAGAAAACTCCGAATATCGCTAGCCGAGGTAGGTCGTTTCCAATCTACCACCGCTTCAATCTTCTTTGGGTCTACCGTGACACCTTTGTCAGAGATTACATGTCCGAGGAATGTCACACTACTCATCCAGAACTCGCATTTATTCTGCTTGGCGTATAATTTATTTTTACGCAGAATTTGTAATACCATATTCAAGTGTTCTGCATGCTCTTCTCGGTTCTTTGAGTAGATAAGGATATCGTCGATGAACACGACTACAAATTTATCGATTTAGGGTCGGTAGACTTGGTTCATCAGATCCATGAAAGAGGCTGGGACATTCGTCAAACTGAACGGCTTGACTAGGAATTCGTAATGACCATATCGAGTGCGAAAGGCAGACTTCGATACATCGTCGGACTTGATCTTTAACTGATGATAGCCTGAACGAAGATCGATTTTTGAAAATATTGTTGTGCCTTGCAGTTGGTCAAACAATTCGTCGATTCATGGTAAGGGATACTTGTTTCGCACGGTCGCCTTGTTGAGTTCCCGATAGTCGATGCATAGCCGCATCGATCAATCCTTCTTCTTCACAAACAGTACGGAAGCTCCCCACAGAGAAACGCTAGGGCGAATAAATCTATGGTCTAGCAACTCTTATAATTGTACCTTCAGCTCCTTCAGTTCTGCTGGAGCCATTCGGTAAGGCGCCTTTGATATCGACCGTGTATTCGGAAAGGTGTCGATGCTGAATTCTATTTCTCGATCCGGTGGCATCCCGGGCATCTCGTCAGGGAAAACGTCAAGAAAATCTGCCACAATATTAGTCTGTATTGTGCTTGTATTATCCTTCCGCGTGTCTCGAACTGATGCTAAGTATCCCGCACAGCCGGAACGCAACATACGCCTCGCCGATATTGCCGATACCTTCATTGCCGTCTTCGAGACCATACCGCACGAATACGAGAACTTTGTCTCGCCAGGAAGATGAAACACCACTCTCCTCCGCGCACTCGATCATTGCATGACAAGCGCCCAACCAATCCATGCCCAGGATTATGTCGTACTCTTTGATGTCTAGTACGACGGCATCCAAGGATAGATTTCTTCCACCGATGCAAATGTAGCCATCCCTACAAATAAAGTTCGCAGGCATATCAACTCCCGATGGAGTGCTAACGCTAATGTCTATATCTAGTGATTGCATGGTTATTTTATTTTCTGTCGCATTATCAGCAGATATAAAACTATGCGTCACACCCAAATTGAATAGTACTCGAGCAGGTATATTTTTGTAGAGTAATATACCTGTTACAACAGTATCGGACGTGAAGGCCTCATCCTGAGTTAATGCATAAACTCGACCTTGAGCTTCATGGCATTGATTCTGTGGGTTGACGGGCACCGTATTTGCGCCTTGCAGTATAGGCGCTTTATGCTGATTCGGAACGTTCCTTGGTGGGTTGTGTTGATTTGGAACATTTTTCGGACAAAATATAACTATATGGCCTATCTCGCCATACTTGTAGCAAGATCTCATGACGCAATCGGTGTCTCGGTGCCTATGCCTATTGCATCTGCTGCAGTGTTATCAGCCATGGCCTCGGTCATCAAATCTGTTCGGACATTTTGATACTCCCGATCCTCCGGCGTTGTTAGGACGCTTGTTGAAGTAGTTACGGATGACAGACACGGCTCTATGCGACATACGGCCAAAGACATGGTCACTATCGAGAGCGGCATCGTAGGATTCACGGTAGGTTCGACACCTTTGATTCATGACGTCCCTTCGCAGTTCGTCGTTTAGGCCTTCTTGGAAACGTTCACACCATGCTTCCTTATTGGACAGGAAGGCGCTGGCAAATATTGTCAGTTTCGAGTAGCTTGAGTCATAATCGTCGACTGACATATTGCCTTGTCGCAACATCATGAACTCGTCTTCTTTTTTACGATGGACGGCACGAGGAACGTGTTGTAACGCCGCACAAGTTACTCTCTGGGACCCTTCAATTCTAAGCAGGTTAAACAAGTCCTCAATCTTCGCGAGCCACCCCACTATCACATCAGGCTCTGCTCGGTCGTTGAATTTTGGTGGATTCATCTTGCGGAACTCCTTTGCTTTGAACAAGGAAGAAGAATTTATCATTTGTGGTTGAGCTTCTTCCTCGTCTTCATCTTGAATATCTTGCTTCTCCTCGGGTACTACGATCGTTGCCTTGGTATTCCCCACCACCTTGTTTACTATCTCAGTCAGGGCGTCTATCTGCTTCTGTTGTGCATCAAATTGGGTCTTGATTTGCATTTGAAGCTGTTGCTGCTGCAGTTCTATCAACTGTAACATTTTATCCATAGTCGTCTCGCTAGGGCCAGTACTCTTTGTGCTCGACTTACTATCCACGGTTTGGGTTGTTGAGTCGGGATGGTTCTTATTTTTCTTAGTCATTCCAACAAAACATAGTAAACCTGTTAGTATTTTTCAAAAATATCTACGAGCTTACCTGTATGGAACTTTTATTTCACGCAGCATGTCGACAAGCATTTCAATCGAGCCATCGCAACGAACATTCCAACATTGAAACATCTTTTAAAAATTCGAGGAAACATAACTGTGCTCTGATACCAATTTGTCATGTCCCGAGTCGACAAACCGTTCGTCCCCGGTATTATTTTGCTGAATCGATCATCCTCGCTAAGGCGTGATGCCGTACGAGTCTGGAATTGCACTCATACAAGGCAAGAATGTTACGTTAATTTTTATATTAAAACGCCAAGTTAAAACTTCATAAATCACATCAAATTGAGACACAGTATAGGAAGATAGAAATATACTTTTCATTCATAGCTTGCAACGAAGTACAAGTCGTAATTACATTGGATGTCTTTGCGGCTACATTGATTAAAAATAAAAAAAACATACTCGACAAGCTGCCTGAACTAACACTTGTCGTTCCATACATTCGCCCCTTTATACATAAGTCGTCGATTGAATTGCCTTCAAAATACTTCAGCATAGGAAGAGCTTCAAAATGCCTCTCCGTACTTCAGCTTCAGTTTAGAGCGCCCGCCGGTACCTGGGGAATTGGGGAAGGGGATTAGCACACTTGCTAAGTGGACGAGACGAATCCACTCGTCTAAACCGACTCTGACTGTTAAGATAAACATGGTTTAGAGTTGTCTTTCTATTTAGAACTAAATGAATTCAGTTCATATTGATAGCCATCTTTGAGTAATAAAGCATACAGTAAAACATAGCGATTTATCATATTTCTTACCACGACCGTGCTCGTCCCTGCATAAAAACAGAGATAATATTTACTACCTGTATAAGACAATCGGTGAGCATGCTACTATCTTATATGCGCGATCATTGGTGTTACACACAACGTAGGACTATCTCAACGGCATTTCGGCCCGTTCAGTCTAGGTTGCAAGCCTGACTGACGGTCTCGCAATGCATCAGTGCCCAAGCACGATTATTCATTCCCCCCTAGGTCGATTCGATTTCGATGCCCCGAATATCGATTCGAGGAAAATCAACTTGTGCACAAGCTGTCCATGACCATGCCAATGCGTGAACAGCTTAATATATGCAAACAGTTTTGTATAGCGCGGACAGTATTGAACGGCATTATTATTTCTTTCAACTCATGCAACGATTTATTTTCTCCAAAGTCGTACTCTCGATTTAGCATCCCGTGGACACCAAATTGTCCGAGGCACCATAACCCACAATCGACGTTTTATATTATTTTCAGCACGTGGAATAGTCTATCTTTTTACTAGAACCTTAAACTTTCTCGTTTATGTGAGAAACATATATTTTTCAGAGTATATTACTCTAATCGATACGTTTTTCCTGAGTTCTTGACCTTAGTGGATTGGCATTAAATGCAGCAGAATATAGAGAAGAACTGTTGAAGACTACGTGGCTTCTTTCTGGGTCGCATGGAATTATCCGAGCCGCATGGACCCTTGAGCCGCATGGACTCCTGAGCCGCATGGACATCTGAGCCGCATGGGGATCTTGAGCCGCATGGGAATCTTTCTGTCGGAGTCGCATAGGCCTTTCTTTATTCTTTTCCATGCTTCTACAAGACCCCCTTCAAAGTTTTTACTTTGTAAAATTGAAATACTTTGAATAAGAAGCATGGCCTTGTAAAAACTCTTTGGGCTGCATTAGATGTTCTGGCCGCATGGATGTCTCAGCCGCATGGCCTCCTCAGCCACATGGCCATCTGAGCTGCATGGGTTTTCCAGCCGCATGGGCTGTCTGGTCGCATAGGCTGTCTGGCCGCATAGGCTCCATAGCCGCATGAACTGCTCTAGCTGCATGCTGCTCTCTTTGCCACGTAGGCGGCATCAATTGCTCTTGATTCGTTATGATTTGGAGCCGTCTTTAGGTGGAATTCCAAGAGTCGGTTCATTAAATATTAGGATTTCGTGCTTTGATGAATCTTTTTTATGAGAGAGAGGGGGCGAAATCCGAGGAGTCGGTTTGGCCTGCAGCACACGACCCGAAGCGATTTATTGGCCCACGTGCCCCCCTATGTCGGCCTATAAATAGGGCGCTGTTAGGATAGAGAGACTTCTTTGCCTCCTTTTTCTTCCTCTTCTCTTGCCCTAAGCTGTTATTCTCCTTTCTCCTCCGATCATCATCGATAATGGCCCCCAAAGCTTCCAAGGCCGCTGCGAAGGGAAAGGGTGTGTCTTCTTTGTCAGCCCCGGCGCCTGAAGTCCACCCCGACGTTCATCCTCCTATTGCTGGTAATGGTTTGGAGCAGATCATATCTTTTAAAACCAAGACGGCTCTGTTGCATGCTTTATGCACAAGCCTTTAATGCGTTCCCCGTTCTCGTCGGCTCTGTTCAATTTGTTTGGGCCACATGTGCGTCCCATGTCTGAGCCGCATGGGGTATATCCCATGTCCGATCCGTATGGGAGTCATCCAGTGGCAGCTTCACATATTGGACCGCATGAAGCCCCTCTGAACAGAATCGCATGAGCTCCTTTTTGGACTGTGCCGCATAAGGCCCTGACCATCTTTTGACTTTGTTTCTTTTTATCTTTGATTCTTGCAGCAACCCTGCCGAAGACTGAGATCATTGTGAAGGAAGAGTTGCTGCCCCCTTTCAAACAAGAATCATCGCTTGTTAAGGAGGAGGTAACACCAGAAGCGGAGGAACAGAAAGGAGAGCTGGAATCCATTGCTGTAAAGGAGGAGCCCCAGTCTGATGGCGGTAGTATTGGGGGTTCTGATCTTCCTATTTCGGACGAGGATCTTGCTCAAGTACATCCTTCCTACGAAAAATGGTTGAGGGATTGGTACATGCGCCCCCGTAACTAGGATTCGTGGGTTCTCACAAATGGCCGTCTTTTGTCTTGATATTTCTGTCTGTCTTTGGCTGCGGTTTGTGTTTTGCTTTTTTTGGACGTTGATGTAATCTTCTTCCCTTTTGTCTGAATAAAATGATAGAGAACCTTTCTGGCTTGTTCGTGAGATGTAATCATGTGAATGTAACCGATTTTGAATGGCCGAAATACATTCGCTCCATTCTTTGCTTGTAGTAGTTGCCCCAAAAGGGGACTTTTTGTGGACCTATTATCCTTAGCGTACCCTGGTTCTGGATACGGATAATAAGTTGAGAGAAAACTAACATACTTACTCAGAGGTAATGAGGACATGGCAAGTATGGAGGTTTTACCGCGGAGTTTTCCTACTCAGAGGTAATGAGGACGTGGCATGAGTGGACTCAGAGGAGGATATTTGTGGTCAACAGAGGACATTTGTGGACCTATTATCCTTGGCGTACTCCGGTTTTGGGTACGGATAATAAGTCGAAAGGGAACCAGCATACTTACTCAGAGGTAATGAGGACATGGCAAGCATGAGGGTTTCTTCGATGGAGCCTTCCTACTCAGAGGTAATGAGGACGTGGTAGGAGTGGGCTCCATGAAGGGGCACATAGAACGACTTAGAGGTAATGAGGACATGGAAGTTCTATGTAGAGGGGTGATTTGTTTTTTGGCGGAAGTGAGACGACTCAGAGGTAACATCGACGTGGTCATTTTTGGAATTTTGTGGATCTGTTACCCTTTTTGTGCACTGAGAGTGCGGGTAGTGGATCATGAGGGAGGAGCTCTTTCAGAAGAATAAGTTCAGAGGTATGGTCATACATGACTTACTACCTAAAAGAGTGACCGAAATGTAAGTTCAGAGGCACCTGCGGGTACATAACTCAGCAATCTGGGATATTTAGGAGAAGAATGTGAGTTCAGCGGTACTGGAGGGTACATAACTCAATAATATGGGATTTTGTGAATGTGAGTTCAGCGGTACCGGTGGGTACATAACTCAATAATCTGGGATTTGGATAATGTTGTTTAGACATAATATTTCTTCAGGAAGTTGCCGTTGACGGGCAACATGAGCAAGTCTCCATTTTGTTTTGCGAGGCGGTAAGCACCGTTGGAGAATACAGCCTCAATGATAAATGGACCTTCCCACTTTGGTTGGAATTTGCCGGCGGTTTTGTGAGTCATAACCATCGGCCTCCGAACTGCCAGAACGAGATCGCCCACTTGGAATGTTCTGATTTTAACCTTCTTGTTGAAGGCTCCGGAGATGCGTGCTTGGTATAGCTTGATTCGTTGCTGAGCCAATAGGCACTTTTCATCTAAGGCCTCCAACTCTTGTAGCCGACGACGGTAGTTATCGTCCGTCGTCAATTGGTAAATGAGAGCGACGCGACACGAGGGTATTTGAGTCTCTAATGGGAGAACTGCCTCACTCCCATATACCAGAAAGAATGGTGTGTTCCCAGTGGCCGTTCGGACTGTAGTATGGTACGCCCATAAGCATTCACCAAGCTTCTCATTCCAGTCGCGTTTGTTGGATGATACGAACTTTTTGAGCAACTTGATGATGGTTTTGTTGAATGCTTCTGCCAACCTATTCGCTGCCGGATTGTATGGCGTCGAAGCAACATTCTGAATTCGGTGTTTGTCGCAGAATCGATAGAAGGCGTGGCTCGCGAACTGCGGACCATTATCGTGGATGATCCTTCGGGAAAGTCCAAAGCGATAGATGACATGATGTTTGAGGAAGCTGATCATGTTTGAAGTCTTTACTTCTGCAAGCGGAACAGCCTTCGCCCATTTGGAGAAGTAATATGTGATTGCGAGTATGAAGCGATGTCCTCGGAAAGAAGGTGGAGTGATCGGACCGATGATATCCATTCCCCATGCTTCGAATGGCCAGGACGCCAATGTCGGATGTAAAAATTCGGATGGCTGGTGGATGAAGTCCGCGTGGACTTGGCAGGCTTTGCACTTTCTTGCATAGTCTATCGTATCTGCTACCATCGTGGGCCAGTAGTAGCCCATTCGACGAAGACGGTCTTGCAATTTTGGGCCAAGTTGATGGGCCCCGCAGACACCGTCATGAGCTTCGCGTACGGCATCTTTGGCTTCTGCGTTTGACAGACATCGAAGCAATAATCCATCGTAGGATCGGCAATACAGCATCTTCGTCTCTGTATCGTAGAAGAATCTGCGAGAACGCCTTCTGATAGAGGTGGCTTCCTTTGGGTTCTCGGGCAGGATGTCGTAGACTACGAAGTCTATGAATGGTTGTCTCCAGTCTGGTACTTCATCGATCGTCTGAGCGGAATAACTCGCCACGAATTAAACGTTGTTCTTGGAAAAGACCAGTTTATGGCCTATCACGTCCACCAAATGATGAATATGGTTCGGTACTGCTAGGGAAGCGGCAAGGCCTGTTAGGGCATCGGCTTCGATATTTTGGAGTCTAGGGACGTGTTCGATGAAGAACCCTTCAAATGACGAGATGATGTTGATCGCTATTTGGTGATAGGGGATCATGTCTTCATGGCGGACTTCGTATGAACCCCGGATCTGATTGACGATTAACTGTGAATCGCCGTATGCTTCAAGATATTCTACCCCCAGCTCTCTTGCAAGTTGGAGGTCAATGACTAAAGCGTTGTAGTCGGCCACATTGTTAGAGCAAGGTTCCGTGAGGGAATAAGCGCGATTGATCACCAGTTCGGAAGGAGAAATCAGCACCACCCCGACTCCGACGACGATGTTGTCCATGGGTCCGGTCCTTGAAGCACCGTCGAAGAACATTCGCCATATATCATCGTGAGAGGTCGCATGCGAGTCGGCGATCTCATCTGGGATTTTTTTGTATATTCTGGCCGACTCCGAGCCTGGGTGGGCTGTTAAAAAGTCTGCCAGAGCTTGACCTTCAACAGCCTTTTACGGGACGAAGATCATATGGTAGGGGGATAGTAATATTGCCCATGTAGCGAGGCGAGAGCTGAGTGTCCCTGGTTTAGTCATGAGGACCCTGAGAGGGTTGACTCGTGATATCACATGTATGATTTGCCCCGTGACATAGTGTCGCATCTTTTGAATGGCGAACACCAGGGCGAGGCATTCCTTCTCTACGGCGGTATATCGGTGCTCTGGCCCGATCATCATTCGGCTGAGGTAATATATAGCTTGCTCATGGCCTGCATCGTTGTTTTGTGCTAGCAGAGCGCCGAGGGAATGCTCCATTGCTCGTACATAGAGCAGAAACGGTTTTCCAGCAACCGGAGCAACCGGGGCCACCAGGACTAGAGGGGTTCGACAAATATTCTTTGATGCTGTCGAAGGCACGCTGGCATTCTTCATCCCATACGAATGAGACGTCCTTCTTTATGAGATGGGTGAATGGCTGACATCGCCCGTAGAGGTTGGAAATGAACCTCCTGATGTAAGCTAACATCCCTTGAAGGCCTCGGAGTTCTCTGAGATTTCTCGGGGGACTCATCTCCATGATTGCCTTCGTCTTCTCCGGGTCCACGTGGATACCCTGGGAGGTGATGATGAAACCCAAGAACTTCCCGCTGGATACGCCCAAGAAGGATTTCGTGGGGTTCATTTCAAATTGTGCGCTCGCATCAGGTCGAACAATGTCCTTAGATCATGCAGATGATCTTCCTTAGAACGGCTTTTGACGGCGATGTCGTCAACATAGCATTCCACTGTTTTATGCAAATGGTCTCTAAAGATGATGCTTATAGCTCTCTGATAGGTGACGCCAACGTTCTTAAAACTGAAAGGCATGACTGTGTAGCAGAACGTGCCTATTGGTGTTCGGAATGATGTATGCTTTTCGTCATCGGGAGACATCTTAATTTGGTTGTAACCTAAGAAGCCATCCATGAACGACATACGTTCGAAGCCGCAGGTGTTGTCAATCATGATGTCTGTGATAGGGAGGGAGAACTCATCTTTGGGACACGCCTCATTCAGATTACGGAAGTCGATACAGATTCGAATCTTTCCATTCTTCTTGAGGACCGGTACTATGTTGGCGACCCAGTCCGGATGTTGTTCCTCACGAATGAAGCCGCTAGCTATCAGTTTGTTGACCTCAGCTTCAATGGCGTCCATGATGCCTGGGCGGAAGCGTCGTTGCTGTTGTTTGACTAGCTTTGCATCTGGCCGAATGTTGAGCTTATGAAGAGCAACATCGGGGTTTAGCCCTGGCATGTCTTCGTAGCTCCAGGCGAACACGTCGATATATTCTCTGACGAGCTGCAGTAGCGATTCTCGCTTTTCGTCTGTCAGATTCTTGCTGACGAAGATGGGCCAGGGAGAGGATTCATCACCTAGATTGACTTGTACAACCTCATCCTCGGTGGGAGGCTCTCTTTGTTCGAACCGCTTCTCCCACTGCGCATCTAGTTGTTGTGCCCATGGCTCTAGCTCAAGAAGTTCGGAAATGTCTTCATCTTCTTCGTAGGCATCGACAAGTACCATATTGATGGACCAGACTTGCCTGAACATATCCCCGATGCTGATATCCGAATCAGAAGTTGGTGATCCGGTTGAGTGTGAATGCCAGTCGCATTCCTCATCTGAGCTTTCAGGGGTCGTTGCAGGCGTGACATATCCCAGTCCGCATCGGGTCTTATTGTAGTAGTCCTGTGATTTGCCTGCCGGGACCGACGACTTTAAAGGTAATCGTCGACCAGTGCCGTAGTTCAAACCTGGCGTAGTCTCCAGATCATACCCCTGTTTTTGTATGAGGTATTTGAATTAGGGGCTATATAGATAGAGAGGCAGTCTCCCGGAGTCCGATTCGAGATCGACTTCTTCTATGGTGAAAGGCAGTGGGTCATTCTTCCGACCGAAGATGATTGGATGGTCCCCTCCCTCGATTATGCGGTAAGCGTCTTCCACGGGAATAAGTTGATTTGCGGTGTAAACATTTGTCACCTGTGTGTGTAGGTGAGTGCCTATACCGTGTTCCATAGTATACATTATACAAAGCTTATTAAGCTCGATGTAGTTCAAAGATAGCCCTTTATTGATGAAGTAAGGTATCTTTTCTAACGGGATTACATCATCTGCGGATGGAACATCAGTGTGAGCAGCCACATACTTGGCCAATTCTGGTTCTTCTTCGGCCACCCCCTGTATAAATGAAGACTGAGAGGATGACTTGGGCAACTTGATCATCAGGGGTTCCGCTGATGGAGCAAAACGTAGGGTTGTTGGCAAGCTAGCGACCCCCAGTTTAGTACTCGATGCTGGGCGGGGAGTGGTTGGCTTGCTAGAAGCCCCAGACTTCGCATCGGGCTGACGATTCTTCTTGGAAAGACGTATCGTCATTGGCTTGTCGGAGGGATTGAGCTTCTCCATTTGTGGCTGGCCGACTCTAGGCAGTCTGATTGTCAGTGGTTCCATTGTGGGTCTTGGCGCTTGGCCGAATCTTGGCAGCCGGATTATCATTTGCCCTTCTTGTGCCGAGAGACTGATTGCGTCCTTACGTAGAACGGCCGTAAGGGGTGCGGACTTGCCAGGTTTGCGAGCTTGGAGGTGGATCGTCATAGGTTCTTCTGACCCTGTGGCTATCTCAGTTCGAGATTGCACATCTCCTTCACCAAGGTGCCTCTTCGACTTTTCGTATAAGCAGGAGTCTGAGTAGTAGGATTTGACCCCTTTGAAGGGATCGATGTCGACAAATTCTGTCCTCACGAAGCCGTATTTGTCGACATACTTGAAGCACTGGTGCAGCGTGGAAGGCACGATCATGTAATCGTGTATCCAAGGGCGCCCCAGGAGGATATTATAGGAAATGTCCGCATCTATGACGTAACAGGTCACTTCTGACTGAAGTTCGCCAATTTGGTAATTCAAGCGAATCTTCCCAATCGGGTAGCTCCTGTCCGAATTGAAACCGCTGATGGCGGTACTTGTTGGCGTCAGACGATGCATAGTAATGTGGAGATGATGTAACAGACCCTTCGGAATGATGCTTATGGAAGAACTAGGATCAATGTGCATCCGATCCAGCTTTACGTCACTGATGTATCCAGTATAGACTTTTCATCTATTTATTTCCTTGAGTTCTATTTCATATCGTGCTATCTCTTCCTTAGTTGTGATTGAGTTATTACTGCTATGTCACCCCATTCGGGGAGTATAAACTGTTTAGATATATATTGTTAGATGTATGTTGACCTAGGACAGCGTTCTACCGTCGACACTACGGCGTAGGCTGGACGTACCCACGTCTCGTGCCCTTACTCTAGGGTACGGGTCGTGACACGTTTTTAGTGGTGGCCCATGCAGGTCTAGACTAAAAGTATAGTGGTATTCGAATTAGAGTATCACTACAGCCTGTAGTAGGATATAGGACATTAATTTTAAGGTACTCAATCACTTTAGGAAAATTTCTTTTATTGCCATCTAAATCTTTTTTGTCAGCTGATCCTTTGAATTATAATTGTCCGCCTTTGTTATTTCGCTTCTTTCTCAGAAATTGATACTCTTGTTTGTCTATCTTCAGGATGGTAGAGACTAGATTGCAGCGTGCCATTCATGAGGATGCTATAGAGGGGACTGCTATCTCTCAGCCAGTACAGCAAGGCCAGGGGACTGCAGCTCCTGCCACCTCAGCTTGTATTGAGACCTCGACAGCCGCAGCAGGGGGTATGCATCCATCGACTCGGAGGTAGGACCCGGTCATTCCAGAGGATCCCTTCCAGCAGCCGCTGCCTACAGGACATGTGGACGCAGCGCAGATGTTCGCGTACTTCCAGCAGTTCATGGACCGGTAGCAGGCTCGACAGGACAGAGGCATGGAGTTGGCCATCACGACAGCCGCAGCTCGACCAGTGGTTCAGCAGCCGAGGACACCGGGGATCGAGCAGTTTCAGAAGATGAGCTCCAGAGACTTTCTGGTGACAGAGGGATCCTATATGTCGATGAGTGGATCGAGCATATAGAGGAGATCTTCCGCTTGGCCAGGATACCAGCAGATCTTCAGATCGAGGCCGCAGCTAGCCGAATGTGAGATCTCGCTCGCACCTGGTATCAGTCAGACCCCAGGGTGGGGGTACCTGGGCAGACTTGGGAGCAGTTCAAGGGCTTCTTCAAGAAGAAGTTCTTTTCAGATTCAGTACTCAGAGCCTTGGAGTCGCAGTTTGAGAGCCTAGTCCAGGGGAGCCTTTCAGTGGAGGAGTACGCCAGAGAGTTTGGCCGCCTCGGTAGGTTTGTAGAGGGCTTGAGCGAGACGGCGAAGGCCCAGAGGTTCCGGAAGGGTCTAGTCAAGGAGGTCAAGTCCTTGACCAAGGGCAACCGGGATGCTACGTTCGAGGAGATCTTGACGGAAGCCTTGCTAGCAGAGAATGATCTTGAGCTTAGGCTCAAGAGGGGGCAAGACCCAGTTGGGGGCGGCAGCAGCAGCGGGGGCCAAGCCAAGAGGCCCCACTTTCAGCATCAGCAGCAGAGGCAGTTCCAGCCGTAGCCGATTCAGCAGAGGCCAGTTCACCAGCAGCAGTTTCAGCATCCGGCACCCAGGCACCAGACAGTCAGTTGCACCTTCTGCAAGAAGCCTGGGCATGTCTTCAACGAGTGCAGAAAGAGGCTCGAGAGGTACCTTCTTTGCGGAGCGGCAGATCACCAGCTGAAAGATTGTACTAGGTCTGGGGGACGAGCAGCCCAGGAAGGAGGAGCCAGAGCAGCAGCAGGCCAGCAGAGGGGACCAGTCCTGCCGACGCAGCAGCAGAGGTTCGTCCAGGACCAGCAGCAGGCCAGGGGAGGCCAGCAGGGGCGAGCTTTTGCCATGGCAGCCGAGGATGCAGAGGCAATAGGAGAGCTGATTGCAGGTTCGATCCCTCTCGACTCCAGTCCAGCATTTACATTATTCGATTCCGATGCTTCGCATAGCTTCATATCAGTATCTTTTGCGATTAGACACGGTATCATAGCTGAATCATTGCCTAGGACTTACAAGATCACGACCGAGGGAGGCATTATCCTCGTGAGTGATGTTTGTAAGGTCGGAGAGTAGTTTTGGGAGGCCGTGAGTTGGAGGTGAGCCTGCTCGTAATGCCATTACCGAACTACGATATAGTACTAGGCATGGATTGGTTGAGCAGGCACCACGCCAGCATTGATTGCAGAGGGGGTAGAGTTCTCTTCAGAGCGCCGGGGGAGCCAGAGTTCGAGTACTCCAGACGTCAGGCAGATCAGAGCAGCGGAGTCTTCTGTGGAGTCTCGGTCGAGGAGCAGGCGATTCTACACCCCTTGATAGCAGAGTATATGGATGTTTTCCCAGAGGAGTTGCCGGGATTACCACCAGACAGAGACATAGAGTTCTCGATAGACTTGGTTCCAGGAGTGGAACCTATCTCTCAGCATGTCTATCGGGTGAACAACAGCGAGCTGGTGGAGCTGAAGAAGCAGGTGGATGAGCTACAGGACAAGGGCTTCATCCGCTCGAGTTCGTCGCCATGGGGTGCACCAGTGTTGTTCGTACCGAAGAAGGATGGGTCAGTACGCATGTGTATTGACTATAGGACACTCAACAACCTCACGATCAAGAACAAATACCCACTGCCGTGGATCGATGATCTATTTGACCAGTATTTTCCAAGAGTGATCTGAGGTCGGGATATCACCAGGTGAAGGTAAAGAGGGAGGATATTCCCAAGAACGCTTTCAGGACGCGGTACGGGCAGTTCGAGTTCTTGGTTATGCCGTTTGGGCTAACCAATGCACCAGCAGTATTTATGAACCTTATGAACAAGGTGTTCCACCAGTATCTGGATCAGTTCGTGGTGGTGTTCATTGACGACATCTTGGTATATTCCAAGACTGAGGAGGAGCACGGAGAGCATTTGAGGATCGTGCTGGAGACTCTCAGGAAGGAGCAGCTTTACGGGAAGCTCTCCAAGTGTGAGTTCTTCTTGGACCGGGTGGACTTCTTGGGGCATGTGGTGATTGGAGATGGTATCTCAGTTGACCCCAAGAAGATTGTAGCAGTTGAGGCATGGGCAGCGCCGACTTCAGTTGCAGAGATCAGGAGTTTCCTGGGGCGGGCAGGATATTATCGGAGATTTATGCAGGATTTCTCCCGGGTTGCAGAGCCGTTGACTCGGTTGACCCGGAAGGATGCTGAGTTTGTTTGGTCAGAGGAGTATCACGCAGCTTTTGATGAGTTGAAAAAGCGGCTTACGACAGCTCCGATTCTGACATTGTCTTCAGGATCGGGTGGTTTCACTATTTATAGTGATGCTTCAGGGAAGGGGCTGGATTACGTCTTGCAGCAGCATGGAAAGGTGATTGCCTATGCTTCCAGGCAATTACGTCCCCACGAGAAGAACTACCCTACTAACGACCTGGAGCTGGCAGCAGTGATATTTGCTCTGAAGCTGTAGAAGCATTATCTGTATGGTGAGAGGGTAGAGATCTTCACAGATCACAAGAGCTTAAAGTATGTGTTCACTCAAAAGGAGTTGAACATGAGACATCACAGATGGCTAGAGTTGATGAAGGATTTTGACATCCTACTTCAGTATCACCCGGGGAAGGCCAACGTAGTTGTCGATGCCTTGAGCAGGTATCCGACAACCATGTGTTTGACCATGGATCGGCATTTGCTTGCCGACTTGGAGAGCCTTGGGATTGAGGTGATCGTGCCCGGAGTGCAGATGCAGCTATGGGGGATGCAGATTCAGTCAGACTTGGTGGAGAGGATCAAGTCAGCACAGTTTGAGGACGTTGCTCTGCGGTGTCTCCGAGAGCAGGTTCGAGCATGATTCCTGGAGGGCGAGTTTTCTCTTGCAGAGGATGGTGCCTTGAGGCACGGTTCCAGGTTATGTGTGCCCAGTGGAGATCTCAGAGAGGAGGTTATGCAGGAGGCCCACAGATCTCAGTACTCTATACACCCGGGTGCGAACAAGATGTACCGAGATCTGCAGGAGCATGTTTGGTGGTCAGGGATTAAACGGGAGGTAGCTTGCTTCGTGGCTAGGTGTTTGGTCTGCCAGCAGGTCAAGGCAGAGAGACAGAGGCCCGGTGGATTGTTGCAGCCGCTGCCCATTTCCGAGTAGAAATAGGGGCATATCACTATGGACTTCGTATCAGGATTGCCGCGCACACCAGGAGGGAAAGATGCGATTTGGGTCATCGTTGACAGGTTGACCAAATCGGCCCACTTCTTGCCATTCAAGGTGGGTACGTCTACAGAGAGGCTGGCGGAGATGTATATACGACAGATAGTTAGGATTCACGGGGTTCCAGTCTGTATCGTCTCAGGTCGGGATAGCCGTTTTATTTTCTATTTCTGGAGGAGTCTGCAGACCAGCTTGGGCACTCAGCTCAAGTTCAGTACTGCATACCACTCCCAGACGGACGGACAGTCAGAGCGGACTATTCAGACACTTGAGGATATGCTACAGACGTGCGTCCTGGACTTTGGAGGTTCCTGGGAGGATCATCTTCATTTGGTGGAGTTTGCCTACAACAATAGTTTCCAGGCCAGCATTGAGATGTCACCTTTCGAGGCTCTGTACGGGCGTAGGTGCCGTACACCCTTATCCTGGGATGATGTTGGTGAGCGAGCTTTACTGGGGCCAGAGATGGTTGTTGATGCAGCCGAGAAGGTGAAGCTCATCAGGGACAGACTTCGCGTGGCGTAGGACAGACATCGGCACTGGGCCGATAGCCACCGGAGGCCCTTGGAGTTTGAGGTACAGATTAGAGTAGGATTAGATTTAGGTTTCCTTGTTTATGATTTTTGATCATATTTGTTTATTATAATTGATTGAGACCTTGCTTGTGATTAGGTCGGAGACCAGGTTTTCTTGAGGATATCTCCGACTCGTGGTACGATACGTTTTGGTGGAGACGGGAAGCTTAGCCCGCGCTTCATCGGCCCTTTCGTTATCAGCGGGAGAGTCGGTGACGTTGCATACAGGCTAGACTTGCCGCCTGTACTAGTGGGGATCCACAACGTATTTCATGTATCACAGTTAAGATGGTATGTTGCTGACCCTAGCCATGTGCTTGATCATTCAGAGATAGAGGTTGGGCCTTCTCTCAGCTATCCAGAGCAGCCAGTGGAGATTTTGGATCGACGGGAGAAGGTTCTGAGGAACCAGGTGATACCTTTGGTACGCGTCGCATGGAGGCATCATTCTCCAGGAGAGTCTACCTGGGAGCAGGAGGATGAGATGCGCGAGCGCTATCCTTATCCTTTTGGACCGTGAGGTATACTTTCTATCCTTCTCATCAGTTGTATTTCGCCTTTCAATTTCGAGGACGAAATTCTTTTAAGGAGGGTAGATTTGCCACTACCACATTTCTAGTTTGAGGGTAAATTTTTCATTTTTTGGGGTAAATTAAATTTATTAGAATTTATTTGAATTTATGGGAATTTTAAGGAATTATTTTGGAATTGTTTGGACTAGGTTGACTTTGACTAGTGTTGACCCTTGTAGACCAACCTAGGAGCTAACCCTAGTTAGTATGGACTTGGTTAGGTTATATGACTCTAGTCTAGCCTAAGCTAATCCTTGGTTTGGTCATTAGACTCTAGTTAGCATTAGGAATTAGATAAGTCATAAGTCATGACTTATGGTTTGAACCAATTAATAAAACAACTTAGCCATAGCCTATGTAACTTGGCCCAAAGTCCAAAAAATTAGCAAACCCTAATCCCTAGACCCACTTGGCCGGCCACCCCTATCCTCATTGGGATTTCCCCCACTATAAAATCTCTCCTAAAATCTAGGGTTGCCTCTCTCTTAGGAAAAGCTCTAAGTTCAAGGAGGTTAGTTTCTATTGTATTTTAATTCCTAGAACTCCTTTCCTCTTCCTTTTTCTTTCTAATTTATTCCATTAGGTCCTAATATGACTATTCTTGCTGTTGCTAAGGTCTCATCGCAGTTTGATGTGATTTGAGTGGTTTGGGACATCAAGACAAGAGCTATTGATTGGGGTTTTTTCTTGAAAGTTCAACAATAGGTAACTTTCTCATTTCTCCATGAAATTTTGTTTTGTCTTCATGATTAGGAAGCCCTAGGGGTCCCCTAAGTGTCTGTATTGGTGTCGTGTCAGGTTCCATAAGTTTCGTGTCCATTTAGACACGTATCAGGACTGTAGCCTAGGTGTTTGTCGAAATGCCACTGAGGGCATTTCGATTGCTTTTGTGCCATGTTTTTAAATAGAAAATTAAGTTTTAATCTTGCTTACTGATTCCTGTTCTTATGTGGTAGTATTAGTTTCGGTTTGTGTCGGATTCGTGGCTTGGACACGCGCAGCACACCTGCACGTGCACGCTACAGGGATCCCCTGCTACTCGGGGCCTGTAGCGGACACGACACTGGATGTTTGGACATGAGATTTTGTGGGATACTTGGGGCACCTTCTGTCATCAAGCTCCCCAAATCTCCTTGGGTCTCGTACCCTGGTTGGAGAGAAATCGTCTTCGCATGGGGGATTGCCTGTGCAGTTCACACAAGCAATCTAGCCACTGATACGGCCCTATAACTTAGGACACGACACGCGAGGACACAATGCAGACCCTTAGACATGAGCACCTAGACCTAGACTAGGTGGGGACACAAGCACGAGGCCTGGGATGGCCTGTGTCGGGTGCACGACACGCGTGCACACCCGCACGAGACTGTCCAGTCTCTGTGTCCTAATTTTTCTTGTTTTGGATTTTTGAATTATGGACACGTTTGTGTCCACTTTTGTGGACACAAATCACTTGTGTGACACGTATGCAACACATACATAGGTTACCAACCACTGTTTTATTATTTTTAATTGATTTTTATTGTTAAAACTCAATTTCCCTATTTCCTAAAAACTGTGAATCAATCCCAAATTTCCTGTTATTCTCAATTTTCAAAAATGAAATTTGGCATCTATTTTTATCCAATGTAATACTCCTAATTGCATGTTTACATCCTAATATAGTTCTTCTATATATATTCTACTTGTATGGCAATTTTGGGTTTGATTTGTTGTGTTTTGAGTCCAAAATCTGGAAATTAGTTATGGGACTGTTCTGGACAGTAACAGTAGGTTGGATTACTGAGTTTTGGGTTTTCTTTTATTTCATTTTTGAACTGGTTTGGTGGGTAGGAACTGATAGCAATAGGTAACTGTTTGGCCATGTTTTACTGCAATACACACACGCACATTCACTCTAGCCTACCACTCACACATACACATGTATCACTGATGACACACACACAAGTTTCAGTCTATACAAACCTATCCCTGTCACTTGTAACAGTCCACACACACACACACTTGTTCACTTCCCCACTACACTCATGCAAGTGACACAAACACACATGCACACTTTCCCTCTTTCACTTCTTCACATGTACACTTCACTTTTTACTCTCACAATCACACACCCACTTAGCATAACACATTGACACCTCTTTCACTCTTCACACTCTCAATATTTTCTACCATCCTATATGTATATCCTATTCTTCTATGTGAATACTAGCTAATAGGTAATGTATGTATATATATATATATAATGTTATATATAATGTAATGTGTGTATTTACTACATATATGTAATATACATAAATACATGTGTTATGTATTAGGTTATGTAAACATATCAATAGTGTATTGTTTAGATATAGTTTGGCATGGTGTATGTGTTTGGTTTGGCCTAGGTAGAATAGCCTATGGCCTGTATGTGAGTCAGTTGACTAGTGAGCCTAGTCGGGTTTGTACAGCCTTGTTAGACCTAGAATAGACTTGCTAGACTAGTATAGACTAGTTTAACCTAGTGTGGACTTGTTTGACCTAGTTTGACTTATAGGGTTGACCAGAGTTGACCAAGAGTTGACTTTGGCCTAGATTGACCTAGAATCATGTAGAATGCATAGTAGGACTTCATTTTACCATTTTGGACTTGTTGTGACTTGTGTTGTTCTGATTAGGAGCCAGACACCACTCCTCGGACAGTACTTTCATATCGGACACTCAGATACCAGGCGAGTACATTCTCTGATCATTTCATATCCTGCTTAGAATTAATTCCTGTATTAAATTACTTTACTTGTGCTATCACGATATTATCACAGATTCGTACTATACGGATCTCTTCATGCGATGTTATCCCCCTCGAGAGCATCGGGTACATTGTGTCATGTGCGTTTCACTTTCATCATGTACTCCTGTGCTTTCACTATACATTTACACTCTTATGAATTATGTACTCTCATGTTCACAGAGCCTTCATGTATACTATCATGTGCACCCTTTCATGGGCTCCATGTGATATCATGTACAATAACATAACATGTTTAGATCCTTGTGTATTGATTGGAAAAAATGGGGGAGTGCTAGTAGTCATGTGAACAATTCTATATTAGTGTAGATCATGTACAACTCTTTAGTGTAGATCATGTACAAATCTGTCCCGTTCACATGTGCTATCCTGTACTCTGACTCACTAGCCACTGTTAGTTCCTTACTTATAGTAGATATTTCTATTACAGTTCTCTCTCTCTGTTTACATACTGTATTCTTCGGCACCTGTATCTTACTTTACTGTATGATTATATTTTCTAACCTGCTATGAACTGTTGAGATGTACTGTACTCGCTCCTGTCCTGACTGGACCTGTTGAAAATATTACAGAGGACGAGGAGGAGGCTTACCTGGATACCTACTACGGGGCAGCCTTAGATGACACCTGCGAGCTGGACCCTCAGGAGGACCCAGCTCTAGCTGAGGATATCACCCCGATTGCCTAGACTAGATTAGTTAGGCTTATCTTCTTTTATGTAGTCTTGAGGCATGTTTTAGCTAGACTTTATTTGGAGTTCAGAGTTGTATATATTCTTTTATTCTGTATCTGAGACCATGTACTTCTGGATATTGCTGGGATTATCTTAGACTACTTTTCATCTATTTATTTTCTTGAGTTCTATTTCATATCGTGCTATCTCTTCCTTAGTTGTGATTGAGTTATTACTGCTATGTCACCACATTCGGGGAGTATAAACTGTTTAGATATATATTGTTAGATGTATGTTAACCTAGGACAGCGTTCTACCGCCGACACTGCGGCCTAGGCTGGACGTACCCACGTCTTGTGTCCTTACTCTAAGGTGCGGGTCGTGACAGTATAACGAACGATCGTGCAGATTGGTTTTGATGAGCATATCCTACGGCGTGAAGACAATGTTGGGCATCGCACTTGTGCAAGTGCTGTCTTGGAGATTTGTCGGCAGGCTCTCTCCCGTGAGGTTGACCTGAGCCAGATATGCGTCGGCATTCTGGAGTGCATCGGTCAAAGCCGCGCAAACATCCTTGGAGAGTCTCAAGAGCTCGTATAATGACAATTTGGCCGATGTGTTGGCCAATTGTGCCAAGATGTCAAAGTTGTAGGGCCTCTCTAGCCCATGAAATGCCTCTTTTCGGAGGGATTTATCAAAGCGAGTCTCCTTCGGCCTAGGCTTGTCGGTCGTCGAAGGTTGAGAAGGTCCCAGGGCGTCAGCAGTAGCCGACTGATGTTCTTCAGTCGAGTTATCTGGTGTAGGTTGGGATTGAGCACCAGTCCGAGTGACGACATCTGTGGCTTCTTCGACATCTGCCAAAATTGTGCGACAGGATCTGACCTTTCTACTCTCCTTCTTGCCAATGGGGAGTGGTACGGACTGAGTCACTTCAGGTACCAAGTCTGGATGGACCCACATGACCTCCCCTCATGACGTGGTGAGGGGTACCAGACCAGTAGCCTGATCTCGAGGAGGTGGAAGATTAGCAATCTCCATTATCGCCCGAAGGATGGGTACTACGCCGTCTTGAGTCTCTGTCGAAGAAAAGCTGTCAAACTGTACGGACACTATGTTGGCTGCCACGGTTACCTCCTCGAAATCAATGGCCAGAGCCTTCGAATCGATGAGATGTTGGATGTATCACTTCAGTTGGTAGCAGTCGTGTGTAGCATAGTGGATGTAGCGGTGGTAATGGCAGTACTTTGGGCTCTCCATTTCTGCCGGCCGAGGTTCCCGTCTTGGTGGAGGGAGCTGAATTCTATCTCCTTGTATGAGCATGTCCAAGATGGGCTTGACATGGTCGTCTTCGAAGGAGTAGGTCATTTGCGGCCATTGCTTGTCTGCCGGTTTTGACTCAGGTTTCTGGGCTGTGTCGGCTACCATAGCCTGCTTGCCCTTGTTGTTCCGATTGTTGGAGGAGTTACCACCATTGTTGTTGTTGGTATTAGGGCGCTTGTCCTTGTCCTCTCCTTCCGAGATGTGCAATCCTAGTTGGCGAGCCTTCTTCAACCTGTCTTCGGCGCTAACGGCACTGATGATGAACGTCTTCCAGTCCTTGAATTGATTTTCACCCATCCAGAGGCTGATTGTTGGGAGCAGTCTCTTTTGGCAAATTTTAATTAAGGAGGAATCCGGATTACCCGACGGCAACTTCATTGCGGTTTGGCAAAATCGCTCAATATAGTTCCTTGTCAGCTGTTTCTCCCCTTAAACGACGTCCATGAGGGTGGACATTGTGACATCCTGTCCTACTTCGTAGATTCTCTCCAAGAAAATACGCTTGAAGCTGGCGAAGGAGTGGATACAGTTGTCTGGCAGGTTGCGGTACCAGTCGAAGGCGACCCCTTCCAATGCTCCAATGAATAATCGTGTAAAGATGGCATCGTCATGGGGCAGATGGTCGGTGGTGACCTCGAAGTAAGTGATTTATCGACTTGCAGAGGTCTTGCCATCATAGGGATTGATGTTGAACGGCTTATATCCTGGTAGGAAAGGGACATCCCTCCATGCAGCAGGATATGGTTGCCGTATTCTAAGGTCTTGAGAGGCTTCTCGAGCGTGAAACATGGCTCGGAGCTCCTGGACCTCTGTTCTTGCTTCCCTGGCCTCATCCGTAGCGGTGGGAGCTGACATTTCAGGAGGATCATTGCCCGGGTTTGGTGCCGCTGAGTTTGAATCCGCATTGACCGTGGGACCCAAGTTTGTTTGGCCAGGCGTCCCTCCTTGCAGAGTAGGGAGAGCTGCTTTGATCTCGTCCACCGATTTGACCAAAGTGCGCAGTATGGCCTCCAGAGTTTCGATGCGTTGGTGATCACTGGGGCCATCTTGATCGTTGCTTGTCACGAACGCCGTCCTCACGCGAGTAGAGATGGAAGGGACGGTGGATGATGTACCCTCTGAATCATATCCTTGTATAAAAAAAGTCATCGGGGTATGTGGAAATGTTCTTCTCTGGTTCGGATTCAGAAGGGATAGTACCCCCAGCTTGAGAGTTTGCTTCATCTTGAGAGTCGTGGACGTTCTCGGGGACGTCGCCACCTACTGTATCTGATGGGAGAGTTGTTTCCCCGGGCTCGTCTCCTTGGAACATCGGATTGTCGTAGATGTTCGGAGGAGTGCTACCCTCAGTTCCAGCGACCCCCAGTGATGTGGATGATGAATCTCCTACTGTAGCAGATTTCGTCTTTGAACGGGTACCTTGAAAGACTCCGGTGGTGGACAACCATTTAGACGACAGTTTCTTAGTCATAGTGGTTGAAATCTTCGGGCTGGAGATGTTTATCTTCTTTCCTCTCCCATCGGCGGAGATTTTCTGAGTAGAGTTGCAGGAGACAACGGGAGGTGCCTCATCCCCTGAGCTCGGCTGTTGTAATCTTTGGAAGACGGACTACCGGTCTTCTCGTACCGTCGCGTTGTTGCAACAGCAGTTGACAATGACTTGGGTGCAGTGACGTCCGTGGGAGGACTCTTTGCACACCGAGGCCTCTTCTCTTTCCTTGCGCTTGTGGAGGATAACCTCACGCAAGTCAGATGGGTCTGGAACGACCATGTTTGTTCCCTGGGTTTTGGGAGACTTTTGGGAACCACTCTGTCCGTATGCCGCCGGGGGCTGGACTCGAGTGGTTCTGTATAACTTCCCATCAGAGGCCCGCATAACAGTATGTGGAGCGCTCGGATGGTCAGAGGTCGGGACAGCGGACTGAGCTCGCCAAGCTCGTACTGCCCTAGACTTCTTCACTCTAGTGCGTGAGGGCAGATAGTAGGAAGAGTCTAAGTAGTGCTGCAAAGAGTCAGACATATTTTCTCGGGAGCATGAGAGATCAGGACAATAGGAGAGGCGATCGAAGACTGAGCCTGAGCCGCGTGAAGCAGACAACATGCGGCTAGAATCAACAGTCTTCATGCGGCTGGCAATCGTAGCCGTACGGACTTTCTTCATGCGGCTGGAAGTCTCGGCCGCATAAGTCATCTCCATGCGGCTGGAAATCTTGGTCGCATAGGTATTTTGCATCCGACTGGGAGTTTCGGCCGCATGGACATCATGCATGCGACTGGCAATCTTGGCCGCATGAATGTTCAGCCTGCGGCTAGTGCCTTTGTTCGGCTTCTTCCTGGAGCACATAGAATTACTCTTTGTCCCTGCAAGTCCAGCATCGTAGTACTTTTCTCTGTCGGACTTGGGGACAGCAGAGTCCTCTATGGCTTGAAGTGGGGCCGCAAGAGAGTTGCCTTCGCCGTCTTGGGCAGCAGAGTGTACTCCGTCCAGAGCTTGGGGAGGAGCAAATAATTTTGGCCTCCACTCCCTGCGAGCTTTCTTTGTGCGGGTTCGCTTCTGGACCGGGCCAGCGCTCCCCTCGGAGAGCATTTCTTCAAACGCCTATTGGTCGAAGTGGACGACCATCTTCTGTTGTGTGGAGCCAAGTTTAGCTGCATCCGATTGCATCACCAACTTCTCAGCCATGGAGAAGTTTGACCCCAGCAGAGTCGCCATCGTATTTGCCATTGATTGTGAAAGTACAGAACAATTTATATAGGAGGACTGAACTTAGACTCACAATACAAACTCGCTTGTACAAAGAAAGCCTAGGGACGAAAACCTAGGTACAGCAATCTAAGTACAATTGTTTATTTTTGATTCTGGGGGGTGACGATAGAGGCTCGGGAAAGCGACGGCAGCTCTGCCTTACTCCTTAGACGATCGGACACGGTCTTGGCTCTGGGGAAGAAATGCTCCGTGTCTGGCTCTGCACATATCTCTCTGTGCTCTCCTTTTTGTGTATATGCTCCTCTGTACGCCTCTCTCTGTATGCGTCTGTCTCCGTCTTCTCTTTTGTAAGGGAATAGCACCTTGCTATTTATAGGAGTGCGGGGTGATCATTAGGGTTTGCAATGATTATCCATTTTGAAAAGTCGGCGGCTTAAGAGTTATCAATCTGGACCGTTCATCTTGAATATAATAAATTTGAGCAATTAATGTGATTGCATCAAATCTCTGAGGGCAATAAATGTTGATTGCCATGAATATTTGTGATTTGTGATAGCCTGTCACGTGGCCGATTTGCTTGATTTGATTTGGTCTGGGCAATTATGGCGATCGCAACAAGTCTGATTTTGTTAAGATTTGTTAGCACCCATAATTCCAGGAAAGATAAGACTGCCACGTGTCTCAATTGTCGCGAGGAGTGCCATGTGTCTCAAGTGGACCGTCCTGGCAGAGCCGCATATAGGTGGTCCTCTCAGCCGCATGAAGCATGCAGCCGCATGAGGATGGGCAGCCGCATGGGGATGGGCAGCCGCATGGGGATAGGCAGCCGCATGCAGATGGGCAGCCGCATGGGGATAGGCAGCCGCATGGGGATGGGCAGCCGCATGAAGTGACCTCGGGACTTGGTGGATCTGTAAGAAGATTTTTTCCTCTTTCCTAGGAACACGCCATCATGTCAGAGTCATTATTACGTCTTTATGTCAGAGCTGTCATTTGTCAGAGCAGCCGTCAGGGCATTAAATGCAGAAGAATGTAGAGAAGAACTGTTGAAGGCCACGTGGCTTCTTTCTGGGCTGCATGGAATTATTCGAGCCGCATGGACCCTTGAGCTGCATGGACTCCTGAGCCGCATGGACTTCTGAGCCGCATGGGGATCCTGAGTCGCATGGGGATCTTTCTGTCGGAGCCGCATAGGCCTTTCTTTATTCTTTTCCATGCTTTTACAGTGCATATTGTCACGCCCCGACCCGAAATCACCCGAATCATCGTCCTCGCAGGGGGCGTGATGCCGCACGAGCCTGGAGTTACGCTCTTGTAAGGCAAGATGAGTAGTTCTCAAATGGTTATCGTTGATTTGATATTAACAACAAAGGAAAAACAGAGTATACGAAACAATTCTTTTTATTGATATTCAAACTGAGATTACAAAGGCTTTCAATAGCCCAACTAAATTTGCCAGGTTGCCTACAACACTCAATTTCTCTCTTGTCCACAAAGGATTTCACCGTTCCATACATCTTGCATTCTATATCTCAGCCGCATCAATCCAGTTACAAGTCCGAGCGTCAATGCGATCGCACGCTTCAATACGCTTCGGCATTCCAAGCCGCAACGCGTTTAAGCGAAGCTTCGCCGCGAGCAATCCATTTCCTGCACCCTGCATGAAAGCTGGTGGGGGATCAGTACGTTCGTCCTCGCATGTACTGATGCAAAGACCTTCCTTCTAAACTGATATTTTAGTGTTTATGTTGAATCATGCAACTTAGCTTATGATCTTGCTATATTCTCCTTAGGGTCGATTTCATGGCATATTCGAAAGTGGTAAAGCATGTTATCATGGCAAACATGTTAATCGAATTGAATAGACAAGCAGATAAGCAAACTCGTGTTTGATTCGTGGCGTGACTCCTTACCAAGTCGACGCACTCACCCTTGCGCCGACGCAAGATGAATGCGCCCCATTCCTTCCCTGTCATGTTATAAGTGGATCTCTAAGCAGAATCTATGTGTGCGGAACACATACGTGCATGCATTTTCAACCCATCGTTCCTTAACTATATGATGGTTGTAGGCGTATTCGCGCCAAAATGAACTAAAGGCGTTTATTTTCTTTATCTTTTCTTTTCTTTCTTTTCTTTCCCGAATTTGGGTTGCCCGGCATTTCACGGGTTGGGTTGCTAAGCCAAACAACCAAAACGAAACGCGTGCCTACCATCATTTGTAGCTTTTTCCATCTATAATCGAGTGCTAATCAAACTTCACTGATGTGCGCCTATCAAAGATTATATCCCTCCTAGGCCGAACAATCCCGGTGCCCCGGTGTACCCGTTCGGAGGAAACATTCCGTGCAAGGAAGATATCACATTTTATCTCAAGTCCATTCGACCATGCAACGCCTTATTTCAAACAACCAATATAGTCTTGAGCACGAGACTCAGACTTTATTAAACAACCAAACATAGTCTTGAGTCCGAGACTCAGACTTTATCATCTCGTATTTCTTTCATTAACTTTCTATGTTCTTACATTTCATAATTCGTTTCAATGTTCAATGGCATCATGCCTTAACTCAATGTTCGTCAACCGAACGACCCGAAGGTCCCGAACACCTTTCGAGGCATCATGCCACGTCTGACAGTTCCGTCACATTTATGCCACAACTGTATTCTTTCGCAATGAAGCTATCTTTTATGATCTCGTACACGTTGGCACGTTTCGACACATTTATCATCTATCCTTCGTATCGTGCACTTGCTGCACGCATCGAAGCCGTATTTCCATGTTCTATGACTTAGTGTTCAATGTTCGTGGCTTGCATGCTAGGGCGCTCGTCTATTGTCTTTCAATGTTCTAGCCTTTCTAACTCGTGCGCGAAAGCACGGAATGGTTCGTGCACTAAGGCACTCGCCGAATACAGTTATCCCATATTCTTGCAGCTTGCGCACCGAGGCGTTCGCCTTTGCGATATCCAATATTCCATAGCGACTCGTACATTTGTTGCACGTTTTATTTCGATTGTTCTAACTTGTGTTCGACACACACTACGATTTATCTCCCGTTCAGACTACGCCCGTGGCGTCGATAGGTTAACTTAGCATACAATGATATATTATGACTTAGGCATGAAGGAGTAAAAAGAAGAGTCAATCCTTCCACCTTGAATCGATACGCCTTGTTGTTTCGTCGAGCCGATGCGGCTCGATTTCATAACTTCGTTGCACGGTCAGCTCTTCTGACTTAGCCATTCGAGAACTTCGTGCTTCATTGAATTATACGTCCGATTTGGCTTACCGTGTCCAAGTCTCAGTCCATCACAAGGCGATGATTTGGTTTCGCGGACCCCTTACTGAATAAGACGGAATGCCGACCTCTAATATTTTAGTGTAAACGTATAGCCTGCACATAAAATCAACTAAAATCAATAATTGCATCGATTCAGACTTGCGCCTTGGTCGATTCGATTTCTTAGAATCTTTGAGCCATCTCAACGCACTTATCCTTCAGGGCAACGCAGCGCTTCGCATTGATTCAACTCGATGCATACATTGGGACAAGGCAACTCTTCGCATGGACTTAGTTCGATGCATTGCTCGGGACAACGTAACTCATGTATCGATTCACATCGATACATTTTATTCGGTCAATGGACTCGCTGAGTCAACGTCTCAGCGTAATGCACCATGCGGAGCGGGACATTACACACATATTCCAGGCATCTCCAAAATATATGCATTTTAGCCAAGCCTTATGATAGAGAATCCTCCATCACTACCCGAGTTGGATCGTGCACATATTCAAGCATCCCTGAAATATATACATTTCAGCCAAGACTCGTGAGTAGTATCTCCACAATTTCTATCTCTCCGCACCGAAATGTCTGCCTAACCGCTAGGCTATCTTTCCAGGCTATAGTCAACCATTAGCATTGGAATCATAGTTCCCAAACAATAATATCAACACTGACCCCAAACCTAGGATCAAACCAAAGTTGATAGTACAGGATTTTCTACCCAAACTCGCATCACTTTGATTCTAATTCGAGCATAGATTTCTCCTATTCGTACTAGCAACGTTCAAACCTAGGGGTCCGAGTCATTCAACAAACCCATCCTACCGTAAGTTCGCTCAACCCAATCTTCTGTATACCACATGTGCAAACTAGCAATTCGCATAGTCTATCGCTTCAAACATGTTTGATATAATCCACCAGTCTATTCTTCCCAAGCCAAGCATACTACGACACCCTTTGTCGCTAAATAATAATTCTCATTTCATATTCCCTAAGTCAGTTTATCACAATTTATGCAGTCGATCACAAGGTCGTCTAACATAATGATATTTCATGCTCCAATCTCACGCAAGTCTGATTATCCGCGATGGGCATAAAATTACCTTGCCAATGCCCCGTAGGATAATCGTTATTATCGGGACGTAACTCTTTCTTTAAGTCTGGACTAATTCATTCTCGATACGCAGATTGAAACTCAATCCTCAAGTTTACTCAATCGTCAATCACAAGTCTGAACCATCCTCGAATTCACCTTCACATCAAACCACAAGTCGAAGCAATCCAAATTGCCATGTCCTAATCTCTCGAATTCGATCATTCTCACGATATGAATCACCGTGTTAGCGCTCACGCAAAACGATCGTCCCAAATTCGACGTGACGTATGTGCGAGGCTAGAGTTGTGCTCGTGCATGATAAGATCATCGATGTTGTGGTTATCATCGAAGAAATTAAGACACGATTATTTTCATCCAAGCATTCATTTCAATCAAAATCCCAAGTATAGCATCCATCAAAACAATATCACTTTACACGATCGTCATTTCTCGAATCAGAGTACCCCCGAGTTTTTGCATATCGATCTTTGATATGTCTCAATACCATTGATGATATACGTAACCTGACGATCTTTATTTACAACGAATTTTGAGTCGTACAACTGATGTTATCATTCGAATTGGACATTCCATAATCTCTTCGACATTCAAGATCAAATTCGATCATTATCCCCTAAACTAGTTACATGATCAATTTATTCAAACCCATAATCTCATATGTTCATCCGTCTATCTTAAGTTATTGAGCAACATATTTTCTCAAGACACAATGATCTATGCTAACTCAATTATCGAGCAACATCTATTCCCATCATTAGAGTCATTTTTAAATATTCAAATTGTTTGCACGCTATCATCCAATCGTGCTAAATTTTTGTATACGATTCATATCGATTTCCTCGATCGAGTCATCCGTTCGTACACCTTAACTTTTTCTCGTTTCAATTAAAACTACTCAATCTTTTTTGCATTTCATATTTGCACAATCCCAATCCGTTGTGCGTTGTTTCTAGTTCGTTCGAATTAACTCATCAAAATCTTTAAGATTACCACTTACTCACTGATACTCAATCTAAGGCTTTGTATACATGTGACGCTTACTGATAGACTCATTGGCATCCCGTATCCTTAATCGATCAACATCTCCGAGGCTATCCCATAAACCACTAAGGGATGAAGTTATTCGACAAATCTTCGAAACAAGTTTTGATTCATCATTCGATTACTTCGAATCTCTGTTCTTTAAAATCCAAGCACGCTCATCTATATCGCATCGACGATGACATCGTCCGATGACATCCCTATCGATAGTCATCCCGTATTCTATGAATCAAGTCAAACTTGATCCCATTTGAAACAATTCGAGTCTCGCATATGACTTTTTCAAAGGTCGACGCATCTTAGTGTACATGTCCAGCCCGACTTAGCATCCGTGCTTATTTGAAGTTAACTTTGGTCAACCAATTTTTTTCGTGATACTTTTCAAAATATATTGACTTATTGTATGGACATCCCGTGGGACATTTGAGAGAGAATGCCAATGTATCAATCATGACAACAACATCAGAGTTTACGAAACCAACATCAGAGTTAAAGAATTTGATTGGAAGTCCAAGGACGCAAAGCCGTGCATTTACGTCACGCCCCGGTCCCATAGGACCGATCGTCCTCGCTAAGGCGTGATGTCGCATAAGCCTAGATTGCGCTCACGTAAGACAGTTTCCATAAAGGTCAATTACAGGCGAAGTGACGGGGGTCATCGCACAGAAGTCCCAAGCAGAAATATTGAATAAACAACATCAGAATCTTGAAGCAAAACACAAGTCATTCAAAATGCTATTTATTGATATTGAAACAAAGATTACAATTCTAGCACGAGGCCATAATTATAATCAATCAGTCTTACTCTTCTCACAATACAAGTTACTTTGCTCTCTCTCATCTCTCAATACAATTTGATGAGCCAGCAGATGCTTCAGATAGACGATTCCATACATTATGTCTCTTATAAGTTATGACTCCATGTGGCCGCATGCCTCGAAATGCCAAAGAACTCCGTGCTTCGATGCATCCAAGCGAGCTCCGCGTTAACGAGCTTCTACCTGTGCCTGAACATGGAAACTGTGTGGGTGTTGTCGTGCCCTGTCCTGCTCAGTCAATCGGAGGAATCGAAATGCCGACGACGTTTGGACTTAGCCTTGCAACGACTTGATCGGAGACATCGCTCGGTCGAGGTGACCGCTCGCTCAGGTGGGGTAGTTTCGGTGAACTTGCCTCATCTTTGCCTTCATATAATAAATCGCATATTTTCAACTTGCACAAGTAGGCTTGATAATAAAAGAGGAGAATCAACATAGATAAGGGAATAATCCCGAGGGGTCGAATTGAGTTAGAATATGGAAAGGTCCAACGGTCGGCTTTGAGTTGGTACACGGCGTGCTTTAAAAAATGACACTCGGTCCTTCATCCTGTGGCTTGGGAGAAGGAAAAGTTTGTCTTCGACACAAACTATAAATTAGCCTAAGTCATAGGCGTCGCCCGCGTAAATGATCGATAAAGCATGCACGCTTCCACGATGCAAGGCTTGGCATAGCCTTTGCTCGTCCTTTGGGTTAAGTTGTAGTCTCGATTAAGTTAGGCATAGTTATGCCGGTCGACCTAAGTCAATCTACGGATTGTCCTATGTTTTCTACGGTTGTCGATATTACTTGGTTCCACGATCGTAAGGCCTGTCGTTTAGAGTATGACTTGGACGGTGGTGTTGCATAGAGTTCAAGTTGGTTTAAGGCACGATGTCACAGACTTAGTATTTTAAGGCACAGGCCATGGTTGATTTATAAAAGTTTAGAAAAAGGGCTTCAAATAGTTGTTCCTGAGTTGAAGGAAATAATAGGACAAGAAAGAAGAATGCTCGCGACTATGGGTCGTCGAGGCGGTCTCAGATTTGAGAAGTATTGAACTTGGCCCTGAAAGAGATGGTAACACTAGAGGTAGAATGGCTGTGTGAGACGTCAGTTTGAGTCGATTCTTACATGGTCATAGACAACTTGTTGACAAGGTGGGTTTGTCTCTCGAACGGCGACCCGGGTGGCCCATGGGACCGTTGCTATAGAGACATGGTAAGCAGTACTAGATGACCGTACAAGTTAGTGCAGAGACTTCCAACGGAGCTCGCTACTCGCGCTAGCAAGTGCGGCTGCCTAACTAGCTATGGAGTCCAAGATGGCTCTGGGAGTCAGTGACCAATTCATATAGATGAGTCGGCATGGCGGCAACCCGCATGTGTGCCTTTTGATTGAGTTGAGTTGAATGTGTGTGTACAGTTAGAACACGATGTTGGGCCTAAGATTTGGTTTCAACGTAGGTGACGTGCTTCGGCACGAGATGTAACGTCAAGTCTTAAGCAGTCAACATATAAGTTGTAAAGTTGGATTTGAGTCACCTTGAGTTTAAGTCAGGAAACACCGCAAGGCAAAGTCGGTCGAGTGACACTTAGCCCACGTCTTGATTGGGTCAGTTGGTGATTAAAGTAACAAGGACCGCGAGGCGACGATATGGTTAAGTCATATTGAGTCGCGAGGCAAGGTACGATGGATTTGTAGCACGGTCACAAGGAATTGCGTACTATCGCGTAGTTGTGTCTCTGATTATGTGCCGAAGGGCAAGCATGACTTGATAGATTAACGTTGTTGTTGCAAGCACGGGATGGTCTAGAGACACAAAATAGGCCAAGACGTCTGTCCTAAAAACTAATCCTAAGGCAAGACTAGAAAGACAATCGTAAAGGGGCTACGTTACACAAAGTAAATGAACGTGTCAGTTTTGATGGGTGGGCGAGGAGCTTATTCCATCTGTACAGTTGAGTATTGACACCCACATAGTTTTTTGTGCAGGAACAGGTAGAAGCTCGTGGTACGGAGCTCGCTTAGATGCGTCGAGGCACGAAGTTCCTTGGCGATTCGAAGCGTGCAGTCGCATGGAGTCAAGACTTGTACGGGACATAATGTATGGACGTCGCCTTCTGAAGCATCTGCTGGTTCAAGACTTGTGTTGAAAGATGAGAGAGGACTGAGTGACTTGTAATGTGAGCTTGAGTGAGCTTGTAATGTGAGATTGAGTGACTTATAATCTTGGCCTTGCGTCCCATTGTAATCCTTATTTCAATATCAATAAAATACATCTTTTGAATGACTTGTATTTTGTTCTAAATTTCTGCTGGCATATTCAATATCTCTGCTTGGGACTTCTGTGCGACGACTCCATTGCAGCCGCTGTAATCGACCGTTATGGAATCTTTCTTGCACGAGCGCAATCTAGGCGCATACGGTATCACGCCTTAGCGAGGACGATCGTTCCTACGGGAGCGGGGCGTGACATAATGGTATCAGAGCACGACTTTACGTCCTTAGACTACCGATTGAATTCTTTAACTTCGTTGTTTCCGCAAACTATGTTGCTTCCGCAAGTTGTTATCATTGGTGCGCTCTCTCTCAAATGTCCCACGGTATGTTCATACAATAAGTCTATCTATTTTGCAAAATATAGAAGAAAAGTTTTTGAGAAAACAAAAAGATATTTTGCGTAAGCACGGTTGGCTAAATCGGGCTGGACATATACACCAAAGTTTCGTCGACCTTAGAAGAGTCGAGTGCGAGATTCGATCTGTCTCGGATGACAATGAGTTGGACTCGATTGAGTAAATGAGATGAATATCGATAGAGGTACTATCGAGCGACGATAACGTCGGTGCGATATAGATGAGCGTGCTTGGAATTCGAGGAATGGTTCGAACAAAAAATTTAAAGAAGTCAATTTTGACTCGAATGATAGTTTTGAGGATTTGACGAATGACTTCATCCCTGAGTGGTGTATGCGATAGCTTCAGGGATGTCGATCGATCGATTGAGGATGCGGGATGTCGATGAGTCTATCAGCAAGCGTCACGTTATGCAAATCCTTAGATTGAGTGTCGTTGAACAAGTTATAGTCTTGAAGATTTGGACGAGTTGATTCGAACAACTTAGAAATTGACACGCACGGAACATGCACGGGATAGTGATTACGCGGGTATGAAATACGAAAACGATTATAATGTCTGTTGTCCGTATTACGTATTTTTGGAATACGTGTACGTATTTTATCTTATATTGCATGATTCCTTGTTTAGCTTGCATCTTGGCTTGGTTTATTCTTGGTTCGGGTTGGCTTGGTTCGGTTTGGAATTTGCTTTTGGTTCATCATGGACCAAGGGTGAACCCCCTACCTACCACCACCACTACCATTTATTAACCATTCTTCCTTCTCTCTCTTCATTACTCTTCTTCTATTTACTTCTTCACCTACCAGAGAGAGAGAGGTCTAGGCAAGTGCAACTTGCTTCATGGAGGAACTCTAATTTTATTGCTTCATTCTCTTCCTTGCAGCATTTTAACTTACTTTAGTACTTGGCATTTTCTCTTTCCATGGCTAGATTCTTGTAGATCTAAGTTTATTTTATTTTTGGATTTCTTGGGTTTTGATCTACTTAATCTTGTAATTTCTAAGTTTTGATGGTTCCATGTTGTAGAGAATCTTGTTCTGTCCCATTTTGACCTATGAAAGTTCGAATTTGGGCTCCGGATGATGGAGTTGTGGAGCTTGAGGACTTGGCTCTCATGGTGTTCTTCTTCTCGGGATTTTGGAGAAGATGAACTGTGCTGACTTGACCGCATAAATAATTCATGTGGCAAGTGTTCTCTTCAGCCGCATGGCTGGAAGTACTTGAGCCGCATGAGGGCCGAACTCATCTAGCCGCATGACTCGCTCAATACCCAGCCGCATATGCTCTGAATTAGTCTCATGCGCCCTCTCTTCCCGCTGGCCGCATGGGACTTTACTTGACCCAGCCGCATGAGAACTTCTTTTCGAGCCGTATGAACTTGGTCCACTTGTAGCCGCATAGGCGCATGATCCCGCTAACCGCATAAGCGCATGGCTTCGCTCCTGTTCCTGCCGCATGGATTCTTACCTTGGCCGCATGGACCCTATTCATCCCAGCCGCATGGACCCAATTCATATCAGTCTCATGCGCCCTCTCTTTCTGCTGGCCGCATGAGAACTGATATCCTTATCCGCATAGGCTTTCCCTTATCAAGCGGCATGCGCCTGACCCTATTCAGCCGCATGGGCTGCTCTCCCCCCAGCCGCATGAGATTATTCCTGAACCGTATGACTCTCTTATAGCTCTGTACTGTTATTTTGTCCTGAACTTGATAAATCAAGACTTGATTGATATGATTGAGATAACAATTGTATATGGCATGGTGTGACTAGTAAACATGACATGACCTGATAGTGGCCCATCGTGGCGCACTCTTGACCAGTATACTTGACATGATAACCTAACATGATATATCTGATAAGCTGTTGCGACGGCTACCTGACATGACATAACCTGTATAAATGTCCTGGACACCGCAGACGATTGTACTTGTACAAATAATCCAGTCCTGTCTTGCATCATGTCTAGGAGGGGACTCCTGGGTACCACGGTCAGGAGTACCCATTGAAATGGACTAAGGCTAATAACTAGATTAATACATTAGTCATAAAGAGATCTCCCAGCTACAGGCAATCCCGTTACCTGGGCACGCCTTGGGATCTGTAGCCTGCCGTCGAGTAGGGCACATTTCCAGCACACTGTCATATGTTGCACCCTTCAAGCTACCTAAGGGTACATACGTTTCCTGGACGATGTACCCACCTGAATTCAACCCTAATCTTTCAACCCGGGTAACCTGGATGGACTGCAGGGCTTGTGGCTGTGGAAGATTCTCACTGCATCTTGCTAGTAACTAGGCTTGTGATAACCCTAGTTAGTTAAAGTATCAAGTCGTAGTTCTTATTTGGCCGTAAAATGATTGGATAGAGTCTAACCAGTCTAGTCTTGTCCCGATCCTGTTCCAAATTACTGTATGACCTGAATGCCTGTATTTATTTTACCGATAAATGGTGAGAATTCCAAGTTCTGTTCAGACGAAGGGTTACAACCCCGGTCCTTGTTTGGTTTACGGGTTGTAACCTGGTTATCTGAATAGTTCCATGGTTATCTCGTCGTATATAATCCTGATGTATTTTCTTTAGTTCCTGTTGTTACTTTTATTTATACTCTTGTGCTGATTATGTATACAGAAGCTTCCTTTGTGGCACTTGCTCTTTCTGGGATCTGACCCAGCTGGTTTTGTATGGCCAGATTTCGGAGCAGCTCCAGAGGACCTACCGCTTCTCCAGCCCGATGGTGAACACCAGGCGTAACCAGGGCAACGAGTGGATTATTTTTGGCTCTTCCACTCTATTGTAAACATATTCTTTTGAGGCGTTTAGCCGACGAGCACCTGTTTAGCTCGATTGTACTTACTTGCTGTCTGCCTACGGGCTGTAACGTGATTGATAGATCCTAGGGTTGATCATGTATGACTAAAACTCTTGCTAGTCCTAACATTTTGTAACGACTAGCTTCATGATCAGCTGAATATGTAATGTTTGGGATGCCTTATTATTGTATATTTAATGATCATACATCTTGCAACATTTACTTACTTGCTTGTGATTTAGACACTAGGCTTGTTTATGACCATAGGCGACTGTTGGCTTGTAGTAAACCCTCATGTATCTAGACAGCCGTGACCGTATAGCGAGATGGATACCATTTCATATACGTAGCTGGCTATGTCTGTCCCTGCTCTCCAGTATTCTGGTTCTGGGGCGTGACATGGTTTAAGTGGTGGCCCATGCAGGTCTTGTAAATCAAGATATGTGAGGGTTTACCGAATAGATGTCTCAATCAGTATTCGCCCTTGATCTCTGCTCGTATCTTCTGAATCCTTGGATTCTTGTCCTGATCATATGCTTGTATCGTTGATCTGTCCTGGACCTTCCTTATTGTTTCCCATGTCGTCGTCTTCAGCGACATTGTTCCTGGACCTGCCGGTCAGCCAGGCGGAGCACTTCTCGCGGATCAGCAGCAACCCGGAGATCAAGCCTAGCATTCCGGAGTAGCCTCCAGAGTCGTGCCTTCTGACGGCGAGCCACCAGTCCAGCCAGTTCAGCCTGCCGAGCCTGATGATGGCACTTTGGTAGGTCTCGTCAGGACCTTGATAGCTTTCCATGATCATCGTGGAGACGCCTTGCACCAGGCAGTGACAGATGCTTTGACCAGAGGAGATCATCAGGGTAACAGCGTAGCCAACAGCTTCAAGCGCTTGAACCCTCCTTTCTTCGACGATAGTGAAGATGCTATCGCCGCAGATGCTTGGCTTCAGGACACAAAGCTGATTCTAGAAGCAGCCAGGACCCCAGAGATCGAGAAGGTAGCCGTGGTGCGCCTGCAGTTGCTGGATCTTGCCCGCAGCTGGTGGGCAGCTCAGGCCGTTGGATTAGTAGCACCTATTACTTGGGCAGTATTCAGAAAGAGATTCCAGACCAAGTATTTTGATTCTGTAGCTCGGTACGACCTACAGACGAGGTTCACCAATCTGAAGCAGATGAGCAGGACGGTCGATGGATATACGACCGAGTTTTCGAGACTCAGTCGGTTTGCTCCCACCTTGGTGGCAACCGAGTATGATAGAGCCCAGCGATTCCAGCAGGGGCTTCACCTGGAGATTTTGTTGGCAGTTGAGCAGTTTGAGCATCAGACTTTTGATGCAGTCTTGAGAGCAGCTAGGAGGCATGAGTATACCTCCCAGAGGATTGTGGATAGGACCGGAGGTCGAAAGAGATCCCACGGTCAGATGAACCAGTCTTCAGCCCCAGCCCCGGCAGCCAGGGCTTTGACTATTGGAGCTCCGAGGCGGGCGGCCTCAGTGACGTCGGTTTAGCATTCAGCCCCGACGTACCCGCAGCAGCAGAAGCAGAAGCAGTCTTCCGCAGTGGGATGTTCCCATTGTGGGAAGCCAGGCCATGTAGTGCCAGAGTGCCGCAGGACACAGGGATTGTGTCTGGCTTGTGGAGCAGCAGACCATAGGGTTGGATCTTGCCCGAATAGGGGAGGTTCATCATCGTCCAACCTTTCTAGCTCTTCAGTGAGAGGACCAGCTCCGGTCCAGCAGCAGCAGTATCCATTGCCGAGGCCCTTGCCGCCTCAGTCTCAAGTATTCCAGCAGCAGAACCCCCAACAGTATGCTCAGGTCCAAGTCCAGAGTCAGAATAGGCAGCAAAGATTTCAGCAGAGGGGACCAGCACCCCGAGGGCATGGTCATGCTATGGTGATGACCGCAGAGGAAGGATTGGCACCATGAGAGGTAGTGGCAGGTACTATTCTCGTCAACTCCTTTCCAGCTTCAGCTTTATTTGATTCTGGTGTATTGCATTCTTTTATGTCTGCACGATTTGCGACACGGATAGGATTGGAGCCCGAGTCATTATCAGTAAGGCTAAATATACTTACTGGTAACGGACTTGTGGGAGTCGATAGGGTGTTTTCCTCGTGTCGGATCGTGGTTAGCGGTAAGGAATTTCCCGCTAGATTGATAGAGTTCCCGATGGCCGATTATGATGTGGTCTTAGGGATGGATTGGTTGAGGAACCAGTATGCTAGAATAGACTGCCATATTGGTAGGGTTGTTTTTAGCATTCCAGGAGAGCCAGAGTTTTTATTTTCCAGAGGCGCAGTTGAGCCTTCTCCCCCAGTGTTGCGGATGGCAGTTGCAGCAGTGCAGTTGCCTCGGATAGTTGAAGAGTTTCCAGATATTTTCCCAGAAGAGCTTCCAGGTATGCCACCGGAGCGGGAGATCGAGTTCACTATAGACTTGATTCCCGGAACAGCCCCAGTGTCAGAGAGAGTCTACAGGATGGCGCCTTCAGAGTTGGAGATATTGTACAAGATGATTGAAGAACTTAGGACCAAGGAATTCATTCGTGCTAGTAGATCGCCTTGGGGAGCCCCGATGCTTCTTGTGAAAAAGAAGGATGGTACGTCCAGGTTATGTGTTGATTATCGTACCTTGAACTCAGTAACAATCAAGAACAGATATCCTCTCCCGATGATAGATGACTTGTTTGATCAGCTCAAAGGGGTAGCAGTATTCTCGAAGATCGACTTGCGCTCAGGATATCATCAGATCAGAGTCAGAGAGCAGGACATCCCGAAGATAGCTTTTAGATCGAGATATGGGCATTGGGAGTTCCTAGTGATGTCCTTTGGAGCAACCAATGTGACGGCGGTATTCATGGATCTCATGAATCGTATTTTCATGCGTTATTTGGATCAGTTCGTGATTGTGTTCTTGGATGACATCCTGGTCTATAGCAGGAGTGAAGCAGAGCATGAGCAGCATCTCCGTGTAGTTCTTCAGATTCTCAGGGAGCACCAGTTGTATGCCAAGTTCAGTAAATGCGAGTTCTGGCTCGATCGCATTTCGTACTTGGGTCACATCATCACCAGAGGAGGAGTAGAAGTGGATCTCCAGAAGATTGTGGCCATTGAGTCTTGGCCAGTGCCCAGTACAGTTGCAGAAGTTCGTAGTTTTTTTGGATTGGCCGGCTATTACCGGCGGTTTGTTTCAGATTTTGCTCGAATTTCCACGCCATTGACCCAGTTGACTCGCAAGGAGGTATAGTTTGCTTGGACAGCAGAATGTCAGGATTCATTCGAGAAGTTGAAGCGAAGCTTGATGACGGCTCCCATTCTCGCACTTCCAGATGGAACCGGAGGGTTCTCCGTGTATTGTGATGCTTCGGACAGAGGTTTAGGATGTGTTCTGATGCAGCATGGGAAGGTAATAGCTTATGCTTTACGGCAACTTCGTGATCATGAGAGAAATTACCCAACCCATGACTTGGAGCTGGCAGCAGTAGTGTTTGCACTTAAGTTATGGAGGCACTATTTGTATGGAGATAGGGTGAAGATTTTCACCGACCATAAGAGCCTGAAGTATGTTTTCACCCAGAAGGATCTTAACATGCGTCAGAGGAGGTGGCTGCAGCTTCTTGTGGATTATGATGTCAACCTGCAGTATCATCCCGGGAAGGCCAACGTCGTTGCAGATGCATTGAGTAGGAGAGCCGGAGCTTATTTCCTGACAACACAACCAGAGTTGTTAGCAGATCTCCAGAAGATGGATATCGAAGTTGTTCTCCCTTCTAGTGTAGCATTGATGGCCAGCATACAAGTTCAGTCCACCATAGTCGAGAGGATCCGGATGGCACAGTCAGCAGATTCCAAGCTTCAGCAACTCAGAGCAGAGTGTGAGGCAGGACGAAGACCAGAGTTATGCATTCATGAAGACGGTACACTTAGGCATGGTAAACGTCTTTGTGTACCCAGTGGAGATATCAGACAGGAAATCATGGCAGAGGCTCACAGTTCTCAGTATTCCATTCATCCGGGCGGTACGAAGATGTACCGCGATATCCGTCAGCACTTTTGGTGGAATGGCATGAAGAGGGAGATAGCCCGGTTTGTCTCTCGTTGTTTGGTCTGCCAACAAGTTAAGGCTGAACATTAGAGGCCCGCTGGACTTCTTCAGCCCTTGCCGATTCCAGAATGGAAGTGGGAACATGTGACCATAGATTTTGTGACCGGATTGCCTAGATCCCCAGCTGGTCGAGACGCTATTTAGGTTATAGTTGATCGACTCACGAAGGTAGCTCACTTCCTCCCGTTCAGAGTTGGTCAGTCGACGGTTCAGTTAGCAGAGATGTACCTCTGGCAGATTGTCAGGTTGCACGGTGTACCAGTCAGTATCACCTCGGACAGAGATTCCAGATTTACGTCGCACTTTTGGCGTAGCCTGCAGGAGAATTTGGAAACTCATCTCCATTTCAGTTCAGCATATCATCCGCAGACAGATGGCCAGTCGGAGCGCACAATCCAGACTCTTAAAGACATGTTGCGGTCCTGTACACTTGACTTCGGTGGTTCATGGGAAGGTCACTTGCACCTGGTGGAGTTCTCGTACAACAACAGCTTCCAAGCCAGTATCCAGATGGTACCGTTCGAGGCACTGTATGGTAGGAAGTGTAGATCCCCGCTAGCATGGGATGATGTCGGAGAGAGACAGATGCTCGGTCCAGAAATGATTGCCCAGACAATTGAAGTGGTCAGGAGAGTCCGGGATCATCTTTGAGTTGCCCAAGATCGCCAGCGCCATTGGGCCGACTCTCATCGGCGCCCTCTCGAGTTTTCTGTCGGTGACCATGTATTCCTGAGGATTTTGCCTAACCGTAGCGTCATTCGTTTCGGCATACGGGAAAAGCTTAGTCCAAGGTATATAGGGCCATTTGACATTCTGGAGCGAGTAGGAGATGTATCATATCGTCTTGCTCTTCCGCCGTCGCTAAGCGAGGTACATGACGTGTTCCATGTATCCCAATTACGACGGTATATCCCGGACCCGAGCCACATCCTTGATCATTCGGAATTGGTTGTTGGTACCAACCTTTCGTATGAGGAGAGGCCCGTATCTATATTGGACCGGAGAGAGAAGACAATCAAGAACAAGACTATCAAGTTAGTCCGAGTTGCTTGGGGTCATCACTCTTTGGGTGAGTCAACATGGGAGCGTGAGGATGACATCCGATCGCGATATCCCGACTTGTTTGACTCGTGAGGTATAATGTCTTCCTTATGCCTCATGCCTTCGATTCCTTGCTTGAATGAGTGATTGCTTGCCTAATTATAGCTTGCTTGTGATTAATATAGCATGTCCTCGTCTCTCTAGCCTCTTAATTAAATTCCGAGGACGAAATTCTTTTAAGGTGGGTAGAGTTGTAATACCTGTTGTCCGTATTACGTATTTTTGGAATATGTGTACATATTTTATCATGTATTGCATGATTCCTTGCTTAGCTTGCATCTTGGCTTGGTTTATTCTTGGTTCGGGTTGGCTTGGTTCGGTTTGGGATTTGCTTTTGGTTCATCATGGACCAAGGGTGAACCCCCTACCTACCACCACCACTACCATTTATTAACCATTCTTCCTTCTCTCTCTTCATTACTCTTTTTCCATTTATGTCACGACCCGCACCAACTGTGAGGGTACGAGAGCGTAACAACGCCCAGCCTACGCCGCAGTGTCGGCGGTAGAACGCTGTCCTAGGTCAACATACTTCTAACAATATCTATCTAAACAGTTTATACTCCCCGAAATGGGGTGACAAAGCAGTAAAACTCAATCACAACTAAGGAAGAGATAGCACGATATGAAATAGAACTCAAGGAAATAAATAGATGAAAAGTAGTCTAAGATAATCCCAGCAATATCCAGAAGTACATGGTCTCAGATACAGAATGAAAGAATATATACAACTCTGAACTCCAAATAAAGTCTAGCTAAAACATGTCTCATGACTACATAAAAGAAAATAAGCCTAACTAATCAAAACTAGGCAATCGGGGTGATATCCTCAGCTAGAGCTGGGTCCTCCTGAGGGGTCCAGCTCGCAGGTGTCATCTAAGGCTGCCCCGTAGTAAGTATCCAGACCAGCCTCCTCCTCGTCCTCTGTAATATTTTCAACAGGTCCAGTCAGGACAGGAGCGAGCACAATACATCTCATGCAGTTCATATCATGTCAGGAAATATAAAGCAGGCAATAGAATAAAATACATGAAACGCTGTAAGAAGATGTACATGAAAACAGGAGAGATATTTGATAACTGGAAATATATATACATGATAAGTAAGAACTGTAAGTGACTAGTGATTTAGAGTACGAGATGGCATGTAATTGGCTTAGGTTGTACATGATGAACATAAAAAGTAACAGAGTGTACATGATGGGTAAATCACATGGCCATTTATACTCACCCCTACCCACAATCAATACACAAGGATCTGTTCAAGTTACGTTACGGACATGATATTTTGGTTATACAAGAAACACATGAGCAAACATGAGCGTACATGAAAGAACATGAGAGTACATGAACGTACATGTAAGAACATGAAAGAACATGAGTGTACATGAATAACGCAGATGCAAGGAATACATGATGTACATGAAACACATGTCATAAAGTATCCGATGCGCCCGCTAAGGGGGGTAACATCCCAAGGAGAGATCCGTATAGTACTAATCCGTGATGATAACGTGACAGCATCAAGTAAAAGTAATCTAAAGCGAGAATATAAATCGTGACAAGTATGAAACGATCAGAGAATGTACTCGCCTGTATCTGAGTGTCCAATATGAAAAGTACTGTCCGAGGAGTGGTGTCTGGCTCCTAATCAGAACAGCACAAGTCACAACAAGTCCAAAATAGTAAAATGGAGTCCTACTATGCATTCTACATGATTCTAGGTCAATCTAGGCCAAAGTCAACTCTTGGTTAACCCTGGTCAACCCTAGGAGTCAAACTAGGTCAACCAAGTCTAAACTAGGTCAACTAGTCTACACTAGACTATATTAGCCTAATACTAGGTCACTCAACCAACACTAGCTAGTACACCCACTACTAGGCTATCTAGACTAACTACAAGTTATGTGTCATCCAACACCATATAAAATACACTAGCTAGGTGCCCATATACCTATACATAGGTATAGGCACCACATATCATGGCTATATATATATATATATATATATAAGCTATATATAGATACATACATTATGTACATATAGATAATATATACATACATTATAGTCATATAGAATATATATACATTATATACAAGAGAGAGGGGAGCATGTGAGTGTGTGTATAGGTGAGGGTCACCTGTGACAGTGTGTGCAAGATAGGCTGTGACAGGAATTACCAAACAGTGAAGGGGAGAGAGGACAATGTGTGTGTGCAAGAATTAAAAGGATCAAAAGTGTATAGATGTGCAGGAATTAAAATACTGTGTGCATATATAACAGTGTGTCATGTGTGTATATGTTAGCAGGAAATACAGGGTAAAATCAGTGTGTGCATTCAATGTTCATAGGAAAACAGGAAAAAGGAAAGGCAAGGAAATCAATCCAAAAACTTAAGGACTGTTTTACACAGTTGTAAATACCCAATCAAGTAGAGCAGGGAAAAATGTATCAAGCCACTGTTAAGTGAAGGGAATTACTTCCCAGTTCAGATTAGCATGACAGCCCTGCCAATTTCTCAGGTTTAGCATTCTCCAAACAATTGTGAACTCAACCAACTCAGGTTTTGTAATAACTAGAACTCAATCAAGGGGAGAAAAGGAATGAAACCAATCTCAGGTTTCACCAAAACTGTAAAATCAATCTCAGGTACTTAGTTAAGATAAAATCAATTTAAAGAATCAACAAACAGTAAACTAATATATCAGTTCCTTAATGCACATTCAAGGATAAACTCAAATCAGTTTGAAAGTCATTAACAGTGAACAAGGAATATCAGTTTATGGTATATATGAACATCTACCTATTTACAGTTCATCAAATCTCAGTTATAAGTCTAGAGAAAAATCTCAGATTAATGAATCAATTAAACCCAGCTAATAAAAGGAAAGAAGAATAGTTCATCAATAATTAGTGTAAATCAAAATTCAGGTTTTCCTATCAACAGTAAAAACATCCTTGTTTTAGCATTGCAATATTCAGTTTCCAATATACAAAGAAACTCCACATTATGAATATTATCCATTTTCTCAGGTACAACAGTTCTCAGTTCATTTCAAAACTCCAACCTCAGTTTCAACCATAGGAAATTCTCAGATTTCCTAAACACATTCTCAGTTATACATACATATACAGGTTAAATCTCAGTTCAGATTTGAACCATGAACCATCTCAGGTATTCAGGTTGTATGTTAAGGGTTCTCAGGTATTCAAACCAATGACAGTGTGCAAAAAAGAAAATGTGTTGACAGGAACAAATGAGACAGTGAGCTGTATGAACCATTACTGTGGTACTCATGATTTCCCCCACACTGCAAATCAAGACAGGTAATGCAAATTTTAGTTATCATCCAAATAGTAGTAATGAAAATCATCACAATACACATGATATTAATTCATAAATGCAAATTCAAAACAGGAAGAAAAACAGTGATTCAAAACACTGATACAGACTGTATCAGAAAATAGGAAATTCCTATTCGACAAATAAATCAACCACTAACCAAATCAATAGAAATTAGGATGGTAATTAGGTACCTAGGTGTGCTCGTGTCTGGGGGTACTCCACGTATCCACGGGACTGGACACAGTCGTGTCCAAGAGCCAAGGACCACACGAGTCCCAAACTGGCTGAACTAGTGGGGTCAGTAGACCAAGGACATCGAGATTTCTCTCTCGACACCAAACGAGATCCAACAAAACTTGGGGAATGTCTTGACAGACATTGCCCCTAGCTCTCTATCGAATCTCGTGTCCAAAGACCCCACATTGGATCCACAGTGTGACTCGGGTAGCAGGGCAACCCAACCCGGCTACTGTGCAGCGTGTCCAAGGCCCCAAACGCGACACGAACTGACTCAAAATAAGCTCAGTCAAGAAGAAACTCATAAACGACATTAAAAAAAACATTTCCATTCAAACACAAATTAAAAACAGTGAAGAAAATCCTATTGAGGCATAAGGTCGAACACCCTAATACTCTACTGATACGTGTCTGATACAGACACGTATCCGACATAGGAAGGGGTCATCTCCTACCCGAAGCTAGAGGGGACCTAGGGCTATGCATCCATGATGATAAACCAATGGTTTAAATAGGGTTTAAGAGATTTACCAATGGGTTCTCCTCAAGCTCAAAAACTTCACTGAACAGCCCCTTCTACTGTAGCCCGAGCTCAAGGTGATCCCCAAATCAGTATTCCACCTCTATGGATAGCAAGAGGGGGAAGGTTAGATCACATTGCAAAAGATTAGGGCTAAAAATGATCAAAAATGAATGAACTATGGATTGGGAAAAGAGTCTATACCTCTCTTTCTTCAAGACTTACAAGAATGATGAAGAAAAGAGGCAAGAGTTCAACATGAAGGTTTATATAGGGGGAAACTACTACATGGCTGGTCATCCTAGGGTTTAGTGCCCAATCTATGGCTCTCAATCTCCCACTAAGGATCTATGGTCCATATTGATTCTAGGTTTTAGCTATACTAACTCAAGACTATGACTAATCCTAGTCATGACTAGTCAAGTCATAAATCATGGCTAACCAACCTTAGTCAATGCTATCATGACCATCAACTTAACCAAGGCTAATCTAGGTTAGTCCAATCAATTAGGGTAGGTCCTTCTAAGTTAGGCTAATCACATCACTTACCAAGCAATTATTCACATACATTCAATAAGTTCTAACAAATCCTATTAAATTAAATAAATCCCCAAAATCACCAAGTACCCTCTAGGCTAGAATGTACTAAATAGAAACTCTACTCACATGGTTAGGCTCCCAAGGTCATGGTTAGTTCCTGGTCAAGTAGTCTCTAGGGCTACACTAGAGAAACACCAAAATCATAAGTCATGATTTAAAAATAGTTTTTAAATGATTAAAAAAATCAATAAAAATTATAGAAAATTTTAAATATCATAATTAAATAAATTAAAATATAAAATTTTAAAATTATCCCCTTTTCAGAAACTGGGTGTTACAATTTACTTCTTCACCTACCAAAGAGAGAGAGAGGTCTAGGTAAGTGTAATTTGTTTCATGGAGGAACTCCAATTTTATTGCTTCATTCTCTTCCTTACAGCATTTTAACTTACTTTAGTACTTGGCATTTCCTCTTTCCATGGCTAGATTCTTGTAGATCTAAGTTTATTTTATTTTCGAATTTTCTGGGTTTTGATCTACTTAATCTTGTAATTTCTAAGTTTTGATGGTTCCATGTTGTAGAGAATCTTGTTCTGCTCCATTTTGACCTATGGAAGTTCGAATTTGGGCTCCGAATGATGGAGTTGTGGAGCTTGAGGACTTGGCTCTCATGGTGTTCTTCTTCTCGGGATTTTGGAGAAGATGAACTGTGCTGACTTGACCGCATGAATAATTCATGCGGCAAGTGTTCTCTTCAGCCGCATGGCTAGAAGTACTTGAGCCGCATGAGGGCCGAACTCATCTAGCCTCATGACTCGCTCAATCTCCAGCCGCATATGCTCTGACTTAGTCTCATGCGCCCTCTCTTCCCGCTGGCCGCATGGGACTTTACTTGACCCAGCCGCATGAGAACTTCTTCCCGAGCCGCACGAACTTGGTCCACTTGTAGCCGTATAGGCGCATGACCCCGCTAACCGCATAAGCGCATGGCTTCGCTCCTGTCCCTGCCGCATGGATTCTCACCTTGGCCGCATGGACCCAATTCATATCAGTCTCATGCGCCCTCTCTTCCCGCTGGCCGTATGAGGACTGATATCCTTATCCGCATAGGCTTTCCCTTATCAAGCCGCATGCGCCTGACCCTATTCAGCCGTATGGGCTGCTCTCCTCCCAGCCGCATGAGATTATTCCTGAACCGTATGACTCTCCTATAGCTCTGTACTATTATTTTGTCCTGAACTTGATAAATCACGACTTGATTGATATGATTGAGATAACAATTGTATATGGCATGGTGTGACCAGTAAACATGACATGACCTGATAGTGGCCCGTCGTGGCACACTCTTGACCAGTACACTTGACATGATAACCTAACATAATATATCTGATAAGCTGTTGCGACGACTACTTGACATGACATGACCTGTATAAATGTCCTGGACACCGTGGGCGATTGTGCTTGTACAAATAATCCAGTCATGTCTTGCATCATGTCTAGGAGGGGACTCCTGAGTACCACGGTCAGGAGTATCCATTGAAATGGACTAAGGCTAATAACTAGATTAATACATTAGTCATAAAGAGATCTTCCAGCTACAGGCAATCCCGTTACCTGGGCACGCCTTGGGATCTGTAGCCTGCCGTCGAGTAGGGCACATTTCCAGCACACTGTCATGTGTTGCACCCTTCAAGCTACCTAAGGGTACATGCGTTTCCTGGACGATGTACCCACCTGAATTCAACCCTAATCTTTCAACCCGGGTAACCTGGATGGACTGCAGGGCTTGTGGCTGTGAAAGATTCTTACTGCATCTTGCTAGTAACTAGGCTTGTGATAACCTAGTTAGTTAAAGTATCAAGCCGAAGTTCTTGTTTGGCCGTGAAATGATTGGATGGAGTCTAACCAGTCTAGTCTTGTCCCAATCCTGTTCCAAATTACTGCATGACCTGAATGCCTGTATTTATTTTGTCGATAAATGGTGAGAATTCCAAGTTCTGTTCAGACGAAGGGTTACAACCCCGATCCTTGTTTGGTTTACGGGTTGTAACCTGGTTATCTGAATAGTTCCATGGTTATCTCGTCGTATATCATCCTGATGTATTTTTTTTAGTTCCTGTTGTTACTTTTATTTATACTCTTGTGCTGATTGTTGGTTTTAGTTCCTAAGTGAAGCTTCCTTTGTGGCACTTGCTCTTTCTGGGATCTGACCCAGCTGGTTTTGTATGACCAGATTTTGGAGCAGCTCCAGAGGATCTACCGCTTCTCCAGCCCGATGGTGAACACCAGGCGTAACCAGGGCAACGAGTGGGTTATTTTTGGCTCCCCACTCTATTGTAAACATATTCTTTTGAGGCGTTTAGCCGACGAGCACCTGTTTAGCTCGATTGAACTTACTTACTGTCTGCCTACGGGCTGTAACATGATTGACAGATCCTAGGGTTGATCATGTATGACTAAAACTCTTGCTAGTCCTAACATTTTGTAACAACTAGCTTCATGATCAGCTGAATATGTAATATTTGGGACGCCTTATTATTGTATATTTAATGATCATACATCTTGCAACATTTGCTTACTTGCTTGTGATTGAGACACTAGGCTTGTTTATGACCATAGGCGACTGTTGGCTTATAGTAAACCCTCATGTATCTAGACAGCCATGACCGTATAGCGAGATGGATACCATTTCATATACGTAGCTGGCTATGTCTGCCCCCGCTCTCCAGTATTCTGGTTCTGGGGCGTGACAACGATTGAGTAGGTAAAACTGAATCGAAGAAAAGTTAGGGTGTACGAATGGATAACTTGATCGAAAAAAATGATACGAATCATATACGAAAAGTTAGCACGGTGGGAAGATAGCGTACATGAAAAAATTAAATTTTGAAGTTACGCAAGTGACTCTAAGGATTGGATCGAATGTTGCTCGGTAATCTGAGTTAGCAGGGAATGATGTGATTTGAAGAAAAATGTTGCTCGATGACTTAAGATAGACGGATGAACAATACATGAATTTGGGTTTGAGTAAATTGATGTTGTAAATGATTCGAGGGATAACGATCGAACTTGACTTTGAATGTCAAGGAGATTATCCAGTCGGACGATAGCATCATTCGTACGAATCAAAATTCATTGCAAAAGAAGATCGCCAGGTTACGCATATCATCGATGGTATTGAGGCGCATCAAAGATCGATATGCGATAACTCAGAGGCACTCTAATTCGAGGAATGACGATCGTGCAAGTGTTATCGTCCCGATGGATGCTATACTTAGGAGGCACTCTAATTCGAGGCACTCTATTATTATTATTATTATTATTATTATTATTATTATTATTATTATTATTATTATTATTATTATTATTGTTATTATTAGTATTATTATTATTATTTATTTCCATTGATATAGACACTGTTTTGGCTCGGGTTTTGGACACGAGGACACGCCTATGGGTTAACACGAACTGCTAGACACCTGCACACCTTGTTTCACTATCTCACTTCGATTTTGTTTGGTTATTTTGGGTTTTCTCTGATACTCTTTTTCTGATTCATGGTTAATTGAGTTTAAGTAAAGTTAAATGGTTAAATACGAAAATTTACATGTTTTAAGTACCTTAATAGATGAGTAGATAACTGGGTTTCATTTGGGCATGTTTGGTTTTGTTTAGTTGATACTTGATTTGGGTATCAGCTATACTCCATTTGTAATAGCATTAATATCAACTTTAAGATCTTAAGTTCAATCCTTTGAACTATTGTTCAGACACTTTTAGCCTACATCAGACCTTGTCCAGGTTCTACACAGTTTGTTGTTTTGTTTTGCTATCGAGTGTTGGTTTTGTTTCAGTTATGGGCTTGGGTATTGAGGAGTTTGGGTTCTAAACCAATTTCCTGCGAAGAGTTAACAGTTAAAAACTGAATGTAGGTTGATAACTGAAATGAACCTGAGATTTGTATTTAGCAACCTTAAATTTATTGTATGTAAAAAACTGAGATTGTTTCAAATGACTGTATTAAGAAATCTGAGATTTCCCATTTCTGAAACTGAGAATTTCCTATGGGTTGGGGCTTGACAATACCTGAGATTTCCTTATGTCTACAATAACTGAGAACTGTGAGATTTCCTGTGCTGTAAACTGAAAATTAGTAAACCTGAGTTTCAATATGAAACTGAGATGAACAGGGACTTTAGTTTGATACTTGATAACTGAAATTAGATAGGTTCATGTATGAGAAAATCTGAGAATATTGATAATGTTGAGCTCTTTGTATATAGAAAACTGGGTTTTGTTATGAGACTTGTGTAATGTTTAACTGAGTTCACACTTTGAAACTGAGATAATATCATACAGTCCACTCACACACACAGTGGTCTATGTACACACACACAAGCCTCATATAAACACACACAACACCCTACCAATTCCTGTCAACACAAATACCTGAGACACACACCCCACCATGTCACGCACACACCCATGTAACCTCTCTTTTCACTCTCTATGTATATATATATATTTGTGATGTGTTAGGACTTGTGAGGCATGCCTTCTAACCCTATCTTCTATACACATAATTGATGTATGCCTATATACCTGGGACACTCTCTTGTTATGCAAACTGAGATTGCATTGACACTCCCCTCACTACACACACATATTCAACTGAACTGTACACTCACTTAACCATTCCCCTTCTTTACACTATACACTCCATACTCACCCTCTATCTCTCTAATTATATATGAACTTGATTTGAAATGGGAAAAAACTGAAATGAGATGCTTAGTTTAACTTAGAATTGAGATTGATACTCTAAAACCCCCTTTTTTCTATGACTGTTAACACATGAACCTTGTATTAAACTAACTTATATGCAATATATGATATATGCACATGAGATGTAAGAAGGTAATATACATGATGTTTTAGGATAATGAGTGTTTGGTATTTGTAGTTGAGAGCTTGCCTTGGCTCATTTGCTTCTTGGTTCATTGTAACCATACACATGCTCTTCTCTATCTCTCTCTCAATATATATATGTATATATATTATATATGGCTAATGTGTTAATATGGTAAATAGAGATTCCCTATAGTTATATACATATATGTGTGTATAGACATATATATGTGGGTATAAGACATATGGCCTAGTGTTGATTTCTCTTTTCATGTACACATCCATGTTCACACACACACATAGCTTACATGTTAGTTCCTTCCTCTTTTTATATATATATAATGTTGAACATGCAAGAATAGGATGTGCCTTGATATGTGCTTGTGTTTGGCTTGTATAGCCTTGTGATTGGTGTGTGATTGCTAGATTAGGCTTGGTTAGGCCTAGTGAGACTTGTTAGACTTGTTTGGGCTAGGACTTGACCTAGGTTGACTAGTGGGGTTGACTAGAGTTGACCAAGTGTCGACTTTAGCCTAGTTTGACCTAGACAGCATACAGATGCATTGTACATTTAATATATCACCCTCTGTATACATCTTGACTTGTGTTGCTCTAACTAGGAGTCAGGTACCTCATCTCGGACAGTACGTTTACTTCAGACATTCAGATACGAGGCGAGTACATTCTCTGGTCGTTTCATACTTGTCACGATTTATATTCTCGCTCTAGATTACTTTTACTTGATGCTGTCACGTTATCATCACGGATTAGTACTATACGGATCTCTTCTTGGGATGTTATCCCCCTTAGCGGGAGCATCGGATACTTTATGACATGTGTTTCATGTACATCATGTATTCCTCGCTTCTGCGTTATTCATGTACACTCATGTTCTCTCATGTTCTTACATGTACGTTCATGTACTCTCATGTTCTTTCATGTACGCTCATGTTTCCTCATGTGTTTCCTGTGTAACCAAAATATCATGTCCGTAACGTAACGGGACTAGATCCTTGTGTATTAATTGTGGGTAGGGGTGAGTATAAATGGTCATGTGATTTACCCATCATGTTCACTCTGTTACTTTTCATGTTTTATCATGTACGCATCAGCCTTATTGGCTGATGTCCCACATGTTCACTCATGTACATCATGTTCAACCTAAGCCAATTACATGCCATCTCGTACTCTAAATCACTAGTCACTTACTGTTTTTACTTATCATGTATATATTTCCAGTTATCAAATATCTCTCCTGTTTCATGTACATCTTCTTACAGCGTTTCATGTATCTTACTCTATTGCTTGCTTTATATTTTCTGCCATGATATGAACTGCATGAGATGTACTGTGCTCGCTCCCGTCCTGACTGGACCTGTTGAAAATTTTACAGAGGATGATGAGGAACCCTGCACCCCCTTACTTGGAGCTTGCCTAGATGACACTCACGACCTGGACCCCTGGCGAGGTTCAGGCAGCTGCTCAGGATGATACCTTGTATAGAGTAGATAGCTTAGACTATTTTCTTTCATGTTTAGCTTATGTCTTTGTTTCAGAGTTGTATGTTGTAGAGATGTTGAGACTTGTATTTAGTTTCTGTTGTACCTCAGTTGAGGATTTCCTTATCTATTTTATCGTACCATTTTCTATCTATAGATTGTGATTGAGTTATACCTCTGTGTTGGCCTCCTTATGGAGAGTATTCATATTATGTTAGTTATAGTTCATGACCTAGAACAGCGTTCTACCGCCGATACTGCGGCGTAGGCTGGACGTACCCACTTCTCGTGCCCTTACTCTAGGGTGCGGGTCGTGACACGTTTTTAGTGGTGGCCCATGCAGGTCGAGTTTATGTAGTGGTATTCGAACTAGAGTATCACTACAGCCTGCAGTAGGAGTAGAATATTTTGGGGTACTCAATCACAGTTAGAATTCCTTGAGAGATTCCTGGGATGCCCCTTGAGAATCTCATTCCGAACTTCTAATTTGAATTTCTTTTCTCTTGTTTGATTTACCCTTACTCCTTTATATTTGAATCTGATTTTGATGGATCGTTGTTGATTTGATTTTTTTTTATCGAGATGAATTTTATGATCCGAGTTACGATATCTTCTGATAACATATGTTGACGGAAATAACAGGGATGGTAAAACGTCTACTTTATTATGGAACCTAGAGTTTACCGCAGCTATATTAGCCGGCGTGGCAAGAACATAGGGACCTGACTTCGGATGTACATATCTTGATCAAGAGATTGGAATTTCTCGCAGCTATACTAGTCGGCATAGCGAGGGTTCCAGACGACATGATCATAGAGATGCATACACCAGTTATGGACCCTACCGTTCATTGCAGCCTTGCTTACTAGCGTGGCGAGGATTCTGAGTATCATGATTCTGGACAGACGCATGTGATTATCAGATTATATCTTGAAGGTTTTTAAAGTATCACCTCTTTTATTTCTCTTCTGGAAAAAAAATATGTTTTCCATCATCAAATAACTTAGGAGTAGGGATAACTTTAGTTGACTAGTCTAATTCCTTGTAGATTTTTATTAGTTATAACTCTTTCTTAGTATGATGATTTGATGAGTTGTGATTAGGCCTTATTTTAGGGATGATAGTATAGCCTGGCTTTAGAGTAGTGACCCTTGTAGCTGGTTCTCCGTTGTTTATATTTACCAGTTTTATATAGGATGGTAGACCGCCTTACAGCCTTGGTGATTTGTTGTTTCTGTAACTTTTCCAGTTTAGCACCCCAGATTGCTTGTATGTTTTGATACCCTATGACCGTTTTGGTTTAGCTTGACTAGTATACCTAGATGGGACCTTCAACTGTCACCGTATGCCATGACCCTGTACGCCATTCTTTTAAATTGTAGGATTTAGGTAAGTTCTGAGACCATGATTGTTGGGGACGAGACTCTAGAAGAAGTACGACCATCTTAATTTCGAGGACGAAATTATTTTAAGGGGGGTAGACTTGTAACACCCACTTTTCCAAAATAAGGGTAAATTTGAACTTTTGTATTTTAAATCATTAAAATAATTGATTTTAGTCATGGTATGATTTTTGGTGATTTTTAGTTATTTTTAAAACTATTTAATTGAGTGAAATGTGAATTGGTGTTTTGCTAGTGTAACATTAGTCATACATGACCTAGAAGACTAATCATGACCAATGAGACCTAATCATGTGTTTAGGATTTCAAATTTCTACTTTTAAGCCTAGGAGTATTTTAGTCATTTTGACACTTTTGTGAAATTGTGAATTATATTAATTAAATATGTGTTAGTTAAATTGTTGAGTCTTGACCTAGAAGTTAGCCTAATCTAGATTGTTAATCATGACCCTAGAGACTAAGTTAGAGGGTTTCATTAAGTAATTACATTAGTGAAATATCTAGATATTTGTTAAAAGATATTTTAGGCTAAAGGTTAAAGGATGTTACTTTAATTGTGAGCCCTTAGATTAGCTAGAAATTGTTGGAGAAACCTTAGCCCCTCATCCTAAACCCTAACCCTAACTTAATGGCAGCCAACACACATCCCCACCCCCTATAAATACATCCCATTAATCATTTGCACCATTTTTAATTCATTTTATTTGCCTCTTTTGTGTTCTTCCCTAAACTTCTTCCCAAATATCCAAATCACCTCTAAATTGAGCCAAACTTCTTGCATTGGGATCCCCTACCATTGAGGATGCTAAGGGGAGCTAGCTAGCAAGGTTGCACAAGCATTTGGCATCATCATTTGAAGAAGAACCCCCCCTTTCCTTGGTTTTCATTGAGTTTTCACTCAATAGGTAAAATGCCTCAAAACCTATTAATATTGTGATTTCTCTTCATGAATGCATGCATATAGGTACCAGGGATCTATAGGCTAAGTTTGGTAGAAATTAGATTGGGTTTGGTGTCCGTATCGGACACGTATCTAGGTTAATATTAAAGTGTTTGATGTATTGCCTCAATGAACTTTTTGTTCCCCATTTTCAAAACAAATTATATATTTTGAAAGCTCCTGATGTGTGGAATATATTTCGTGAAGACTGAGTCGTGTTTGGTGTCGATTTTGTGTCGTATTTTGTGCTGGACACGCAGCACGGGGGCTCGGTCGAGTGCCCTGCTGCCAGTGTCCGATTTCTCTTAGGACACGACACTTCGTGACACCAAACTTGGTGTGTGCGTGGCCCTAGTGACTGACAGGACTCCCACGAAATTTCGTGGGTCCTCGTTCAGTGTGCACGGAGAAATCGTCGCTGCACTGGGTTTACACTGACACGTGCTAGGCCATTTTTGCGCTCTGATACGCACTGATTGACACGACACGACACACGTTAGACACAATGCAGACACCTGGAAACCTAGCCCTACTATGGGCGAACCCTCACGCATGATCACGAGACACGGGTCGCCCTGTGTCGTGTCCTAGGGCGACCCACACGCCAGCACGAGGCTGTGTTTCACTATTTTTCTGATACATATATAGGTTGATATAGACACTGTTTTGGCTCGGGTTTTGGACACGAGGACACGCCTATGGGTTAACACGAACTGCTAGACACCTGCACACCTTGTTTCACTATCTCACTTCGATTTTGTTTGGTTATTTTGGGTTTTCTCTGATACTCTTTTTCTGATTCATGGTTAATTGAGTTTAAGTAAAGTTAAATGGTTAAATACGAAAATTTACATGTTTTAAGTACCTTAATAGATGAGTAGATAACTGGGTTTCATTTGGGCATGTTTGGTTTTGTTTAGTTGATACTTGATTTGGGTATCAGCTATACTCCATTTGTAATAGCATTAATATCAACTTTAAGATCTTAAGTTCAATCCTTTGAACTATTGTTCAGACACTTTTAGCCTACATCAGACCTTGTCCAGGTTCTACACAGTTTGCTGTTTTGTTTTGCTATCGAGTGTTGGTTTTGTTTCAGTTATGGGCTTGGGTATTGAGGAGTTTGGGTTCTAAACCAATTTCCTGCGAAGAGTTAACAGTTTTCCCTGAAAATTTTACTGTTAAAACTGAATGTAGGTTGATAACTGAAATGAACCTGAGATTTGTATTTAGCAACCTTAAATTTATTGTATGTAAAAAACTGAGATTGTTTCAAATGACTGTGTTAAGAAATCTGAGATTTCCCATTTTTGAAACTGAGAATTTCCTATGGGTTGGGGCTTGACAATACCTGAGATTTCCTTATGTCTACAATAACTGAGAACTGTGAGATTTCCTGTGCTGTAAACTGAAAATTAGTAAACCTGAGTTTCAATATGAAACTGAGATGAACAGGGACTTTAGTTTGATACTTGATAACTGAAATTAGATAGGTTCATGTATGAGAAAATCTGAGAATATTGATAATATTGAGCTCTTTGTATATAGAAAACTGGGTTTTGTTATGAGACTTGTGTAATGTTTAACTGAGTTCACACTTTGAAACTGAGACAATGTCATACAGTCCACTCACACACACAGTGGTCTATGTACACACACACAAGCCTCATATAAACACACACAACACCCTACCAATTCCTGTCAACACAAATACCTGAGACACACACCCCACCATGTCACGCACACACCCACGTAACCTCTCTTTTCACTCTCTATGTATATATATATATATATTTGTGATGTGTTAGGACTTGTGAGGCATGCCTTCTAACCCTATCTTCTATACACATAATTGATGTATGCCTATATACCTGGGACACTCTCTTGTTATGCAAACTGAGATTGCATTGACACTCCCCTCACTACACACACATATTCAACTGAACTGTACACTCACTTAACCATTCCCCTTCTTTACACTATACACTCCATACTCACCCTCTATCTCTCTAATTATATATGAACTTGATTTGAAATGGGGAAAAACTGAAATGAGATGCTTAGTTTAACTTAGAATTGAGATTGATACTCTAAAACCCCCTTTTTTCTATGACTGTTAACACATGAACCTTGTATTAAACTAACTTATATGCAATATATGATATATGCACATGAGATGTAAGAAGGTAATATACATGATGTTTTAGGATAATGAGTGTTTGGTATTTGTAGTTGAGAGCTTGCCTTGGCTCATTTGCTTCTTGGTTCATTGTAACCATACACATGCTCTTCTCTATCTCTCTCTCAATATATATATGTATATATATTATATATGGCTAATGTGTTAATATGGTAAATAGAGATTCCCTATAGTTATATACATATATGTGTGTATAGACATATATATATGTGGGTATAAGACATATGGCCTAGTGTTGATTTCTTTTTTCATGTACACATCCATGTTCACACACACACATAGCTTACATGATAGTTCCTTCCTCTTTTTATATATATATAATATTGAACATGCAAGAATAGGATGTGCCTTGATATGTGCTTGTGTTTGGCTTGTATAGCCTTGTGATTGGTGTGTGATTGCTAGATTAGGCTTGGTTAGGCCTAGTGAGACTTGTTAGACTTGTTTGGGCTAGGACTTGACCTAGGTTGACTAGTGGGGTTGACTAGAGTTGACCAAGTGTCGACTTTAGCCTAGTTTGACCTAGACAGCATGCAGATGCTTTGTACATTTAATATATCACCCTCTGTATACATCTTGACTTGTGTTGCTCTAACTAGGAGTCAGGTACCTCATTTCGGACAGTACGTTTACTTCAGACATTCAGATACGAGGCGAGTACATTCTCTGATCGTTTCATACTTGTCACGATTTATATTCTCGCTCTAGATTACTTTTACTTGATGCTGTCACGTTATCATCACGGATTAGTACTATACGGATCTCTTCTTGGGATGTTATCCCCCTTAGCGGGAGCATCGGATACTTTATGACATGTGTTTCATGTACATCATGTATTCCTCGCTTCTGCGTTATTCATGTACACTCATGTTCTCTCATGTTCTTACATGTACGTTCATGTACTCTCATGTTCTTTCATGTACGCTCATGTTTCCTCATGTGTTTTCTGTGTAACCAAAACATCATGTCCGTAACGTAACGGGACTAGATCCTTGTGTATTAATTGTGGGTAGGGGTGAGTATAAATGGTCATGTGATTTACCCATCATGTTCACTCTGTTACTTTTCATGTTTTATCATGTACGCATCAGCCTTATTGGCTGATGTCCCACATGTTCACTCATGTACATCATGTTCAACCTAAGCCAATTACATGCCATCTCGTACTCTAAATCACTAGTCACTTACTGTTCTTACTTATCATGTATATATTTTCAGTTATCAAATATCTCTCCTGTTTCATGTACATCTTCTTACAGCATTTCATGTATCTTACTCTATTGCTTGCTTTATATTTCCTGCCATGATATGAACTGCATGAGATGTACTGTGCTCGCTCCCGTCCTGACTGGACCTGTTGAAAATTTTACAGAGGATGATGAGGAATCCTGCACCCCCTTACTTGGAGCTTGCCTAGATGACACTCGCGACCTGGACCCCTGGCGAGGTTCAGGCAGCTGCTCAGGATGATACCTTGTATAGAGTAGATAGCTTAGACTATTTCCTTTCATGTTTAGCTTATGTCTTTGTTTCAGAGTTGTATGTTGTAGAGATGTTGAGACTTGTATTTAGTTTCTGTTGTACCTCAGTTGAGGATTTCCTTATCTATTTTATCGTACCATTTTCTATCTATAGATTGTGATTGAGTTATACCTCTGTGTTGGCCTCCTTATGAAGAGTATTCATATTATGTTAGTTATAGTTCATGACCTAGAACCGCGTTCTACCGCCGACACTGCGGCGTAGGCTGGACGTACCCACTTCTCGTGCCCTTACTCTAGGGTGCGGGTCGTGACATGTATTACAATAAATTTCAGTCTTACTCCAGAAACAACGCTGCCTATTGTAGGTGGGCAGTTTTCCCTAATTGCTCAAGGAAAGCAATTCCTACTAAAAGCTCAAGGGAAGCTCGAAAATTGTATTAATCATGGAGTAGGACGTTGTTTACATTCATGTTTTACTAAAGCAGATATATATATATATATATATATATATATATATATATATATATAGCAGTACAAATTGACATACCCTGTTTCTTTTTTTTTAACTACATGTTTCATATTTTGTTTAACTTTCACCGTTCTTGGCCGAGGACTTGCTTGTCGTTTTCTAAACGACCTAGTATTTGTTCACTAGGTAAAGAAGAAGAAGACGCCTCCGCCGAAGTATCGCCGCACTACAACGAGGAGTAAACTGTCTGGACTACCTACAGTTATGACCAGCAGTATCGTAGTTATCTTGCAAATTTACTTTTGTAATAATCTGTAACAGTATTGTTGGAAAAGTTCCCTGTATAATAGCTACACTATATTTTAATACCATGAAAACTCCTTGTATTTTCCATTCTGCTGATGATTACGGACGACAATCGCGAATTTCGGCGCGTAGCTTGGGGATGTATTTACGACGTCACCATTCCATTCAGGAAGCGGGACGTGACACGTCTTTTAAGTGGTGGCCCATACAGGTCAGCAGGAATGGAAAATCTAGGATAGAACATAGGTTCGGATAAAATATAGGTTCTAGAATTATAGGGAGCACCACGAGTCCAAATCACACCCTAGAAATCCCTGAGAAGGAAGTATCAATAGTTAGTAGATGATTACCTCTTTTCTAACCAACTATTTAATCCTAGTAAAGGGATAGTGACTCAAGAAATTCTTGATGTAGATCATGCCCCGATTCGCACCTTTTGCAAGACTAAGTAATGACAGCCACAGCATGGACGAATATTATGCATTTGTGAAAAAGATGTGGCGAGTAGCACCAAAAGGGATGATAGAGGCCTATGGGGTACACTACGAACTAAAATATCCGGTGGTGACAGATATAGTGGATGAAAGAAAAGTATATTATAATACGGTGCATTACTATGTCCTGATCAAGGCAGAACCCTCTGAAGGTCCAGAAAACGAACGTAACGGTACTCTGGAAGAATGGAAGCAGACGTACCCAGAGGCAAAGATCCTTAACATAAGGCGAATGTGGATTTAGACTCCCCAGAATGAAGATGATGTGTAAATATAGATGTGTAAATAAGTATTAGATCCTTAGTTATGTAAAGGGTGTGTGAATGCATGTAGTGAGAATATAAAATAAGTATTAGACCCCCAATATGTAGGTGGAATATAAATGTATTTAGTAGAAATGTAATATAGGAATGTATGTAGTAGAAGCATATTATGCTATCAATAAATAAATATGCTTTTCCTATATTTTTATATTCCTGGTAAATACTTTTTACTTAAGAATAATATGAATGTAGGTATGGACCTATTTATGCCAAGTTTGGAATGGGATGGGAGTGATTACACTTTGTACTTATACCAGCGCTATGCAAGAATAATGTGGAACGCACCCGACTGGTACGACGTCCATGTCTACCAAGTATTTTATGCAGTCATGCGTCCCATTATCAGGGACATCGAGGACGGAGCTGAAGTATATTATGAAAACACAACCTACTGCCTGCATGTCCGAGATCCAAACCGCATCTAAATCGGACTACATGGATATGAGGGTACACTAGATGACTTTGAAAGACTCCATCCAGAGGTTGATATCCTCACTGAGGAAAGGATCATCATCGAGGCTATAGCATAAGACAAACCTAACCCTGTATATATATAATGAAGAAGGAGTCCATCTCTTTTTGTCTGCTGTATGGTATTTTGGAAATTAGCAGATATGTATACAAGTAGGGATAGGTAGAGATAGATACTATGTCACATTTTGGGGAAAGTTGAGTGACATAAGTAGGTTAGGTAAAAGGAATGTAAACAAATGTAAAGTTGAGAGTAGAAACCACATTTTGTATTACTCTCATTATATTGAAATATATATAAATATATGACTCTGCTGTACACCTTGACCTTGTTATGAATGAATATTGTGAGTCGTATATTCCCTGAGGAATTGTCTTTTATTTCAGGATATGGACAATCATGATCAACCAAATAATCCACCACCTCAAGCATCAACTGAGCCAACCGTGGCTGACATGTTCTGTTTGTTCCAGCAACTATTGGAATCCAATAGTCAACAGGCCAATGTTGCCCATGCAACAAATACCACAATATTAGAACAAATGCAGAATTCTAACAATACCAAGGATAAAACCCTAAAAGAGTTCAGGGATCTTAGGCCGCCCAAGTTTAAAGGAACTGAAAATGCGATGGAAGCGGGTCAATGGCTGAGAACCATTGAAGGTTGATGAAGGCTGCAAAAGTTAGACCCGAGGATATGGTACCAGCAATCCGCATCCAGCTGGAAGACATAGCTGGATACTGGTGGAGTGCCGAGTATCCAGAAGATTCTGACAAGGACATGTCATGGGCAGAATTCAAGAAGAAATTTGAAGACAGATTCTATCCTAAGTCAGCACGGATAGAATTAGAACGACAATTCAACTATCTGAAACAAGGAAGACGTACAGATGATGAGTACGTTGCGAAATTTTTCAGGCTTAGTCGATTTGCCCCCAACATGATAGCGGATGAAGAAACAAAAATATCCAGGTTCGTAGAAGGACTTGGAACCCAACTGAAAAGTAGGGTCGCCTCTTATCGGAGCCAAACATTTTCAGAGGCAACAGAAGCTGCTTGAGACCAAGAAAGGATACTAAAGGAAGAACAACCTTTTCGGTCTCCACAACCTAAGAGAACTTTTGAGGAGGGGCATCCTCCAACAAGAATCATTGGCAGGGACCGCCTAAGCGTCCTCAGAATGGCAACCCAGACAGATCCGTTATCTGTAATTACTGCCACAAACCAGGCCACAAGATAAATGTATATAGGAAAAGATTGGGGCTTTGTTTGAAATGTGGAGCAGGAAATCATCCAACCAATCAATGCCCTCAGTTGCCTGCAACTGAAGCAACCACACAAAGCTTCAATCAAGGATACCGACCTCCAGTTCAAGGAAATCAACCTCGACCTATGATGCAGGCACCAACTTCACAAGCAGGTATGGCTTATGGAAATCAGCACAGGCCGCCCTATGTACCTCAGGCATATCAATTTCAACAAGCACAACGGGCAGCTCAAGCCCAAAATAATAACAAAAAGAGGAATAGGCAAGGACAAGCACTTATGATGGGAGCTGAAGATACAAATATCCCTGGAGAAGTAATTTCAGGTACTATTTTAATTTCTGCATATCCAGCATCAGTATTATTTGATTCCGGGGCTACCCATTCATTTATAGCATCTTCTTTTATATCACAACGTGAAATAGAGTCCCATTCGCTGCCTAAATTACTGAAAGTCCTCACCGTTAATGGAGTAGTAGAAGTCAGTCGGGTATGTAGTAGATGTCCCATAAAATTGGGTGGAGGAGCTTTTCGTACCCGGTTGCTTATTTTCCTAACAAGCAACTATGATATAATATTGGGTATGGATTGGCTAACTGCAACATTAGCCAATATAGATTGCGGTCAGGGGAAAGTTCCCTTTCAACTTCCTGACGGAGAATTTTATGAATTTGTAAGAGACCAGAATGAATTCAATACAGAAGAACTAGAGAAATTTGAATTACCAGTACTGCTGCAAGGAGTGGCAGAGCAATCATTTTCAAGGGTAGTAGAAGAATTTAAGGACGTATTCCCAGAAGAATTGCCAGAGCTACCCCCAAATAGAGCTGTAGAATTTTCTATAGATTTAATACCTGGAGCTGCACCCATAGCCAAAAAGATATACCCAATGAACAAGGAGGAGCTGGCTGAGTTAAACAAATAAATAAAGGAATTATTATCCAAGGGATTTATTCAGCCTAGCGCTTCGCCATGGGGTGCACCAGTATTATTTGTGAAAAAGAAAGATGGTACCCTACGCCTAGTGATTGATTATAGGGCCTTGAATGAGGTTACCATCAAAAATAAATATCCCTTACCTAGGATCGATCAATTGTTTGATCAGTTAGGAGAGGCAGGGTATTTTCAAAAATTGATTTGAGATCCGGATATCACCAAGTGAAGGTAAAGAAGGAAGATATTCAAAAGACTGCATTTAGAACTCGGTATGGGCATTACGAATTCTTAGTTATGCCATTCGGGCTGACAAATGCACCAGCTATATTTATGGACCTGATGAATCGAGTATTTTATCAATATCTGGATAAATTTGTGATTGTATTCATTGATGACATTCTTATATACTCCAAAAGTGAAGAGGAGCATGAAAAGCACTTGAGGATAGTACTGTAAACTCTGCGGGAGGAACAATTATATGCCAAGCTTAGTAAATATGAATTTTGGCTGGACCAAATACCATTTCTAGGACATATTGTCAGCGGAGAAGGCATCTCGGTAGACCCGAAGAAGGTGGAAGAAGTTAAGTCTTGGCCGACACCTAAGTCCGTAGCAGAAATCAGAAGTTTCCTAGGACTGGCTGGTTATTACCGAAGATTCGTAGAGAATTTTTCAAGAATTGTAGAGCCTTTAACCCGTCTTACCCGAAAGGAAGAAAAGTTTAACTGGACAGAGAAATGTCAAGCAGCATTTGACGAATTAAAGGAAAGATTAATTTCAGCCCCAATACTGGCATTACCATCTGGTTCGGGTGGATATGAGATATATAATGATGCATCAGAAAAGGGTCTAGGATGTGTACTGATGCAGCACGGAAGAGTCATAGCATATGCGTCCCGACAATTAAAGACACATGAAAGAAATTATCCAACTCATGATCTCGAACTTGCAGCGGTGGTATTTGTACTCAAGTTATGGAGATACTATTTATACGGAGAAAGAATCAAAATATACACAGACCACAAGAGCTTAAAGTATGTCTTCACGCAAAAGGAGATCAATATGAGACAAAGAAGATGGTTGGAGTTACTGAAAGACTTTGATATGGAGTTAACATATCACCCAGGCAAGGCTAATAAGGTGGCTGATGCCTTAAGTAGAAGACCCGAAGCTTTCTTTTTGAATACACCCAAGGAAATCCTTGAGGATTTGAGAAAAATAGGAATTGAAGTAATATGCCCGATAACTGAAGGGATATGGCAAAACTTAAAAGTGCAATCCTCCTTAATAGATAGAATTAAGGAAGCCCAACAAAGTGATTCAAAACTTCAGAAAATTTAGAAACAAACGGAAGCAGGGCTCCAGACCGGGATAAGAAAGCATCCGGACGGATCGCTAAGATTCGAAGATCGATTATGTGTGCCCGGTGGAGATTTAAGAACGGAGGTCATGACAGAAGCCCATAACTCACAATGTTCTATTCATCCGGGCAGCACTAAAATGTATAAAGATTTGAAACAAACGTTTTGGTGGCACGGGATGAAGAGAGAAGTCGCCAGATTCGTATCCAGATGTCTCGTCTGTCAACAAGTGAAAGCAGAGCATCAAAGGACAGTAGGACTTCTTCAGCCGTTGCCCATACCCGAATGGAAGTGGGAGCATCTCACAATAGATTTTGTGACAGGACTGCCTAGGACCCAAAGGGGTAATAATACTATTTGGGTCATTGTAGATAGACTTACGAAGTCCGCTCGTTTTTTTCCCTTTCGAGTTGGACAGTCAACAGAGGTACTGGCAGAAATGTACATGAAACAGATTGTCAGTCAGCATGGAGTACCAGTGAGTATAGTATCGGATAGAGATACTCGATTCACTTCACACTTCTGGAAAAGCTTACAAAAAAATCTTCGCACTCAATTAAAATTTAGCTCCGCCTACCACCCCCAAACAGACGGCCAGTCTGAAAGAACCATTCAGACACTAGAAGACATGCTGAGAGCTTGTACTTTAGATTTTGGGGGAGCATGGGATGATCATCTACATCTGGTAGAATTTTCATATAACAACAGTTATCACGATAGTATCAAGATGGCTCCTTTTGAAGCACTATATGGCAGAAAATACAGATCGCCGGTATGTTGGACCGACGTAGAAGAGAGACAATTGTTAGGGCCAGAACAAGTAACACAAACTGTGGACATAGTCAAGACAATAAGAAGTCACCTGCAAGCAGCCCAGGATAGACAAAAGATGTGGGCTGATAAACATCGAAGAATACTGGAATTTTAACCTGGAGATCACGTTTTTCTGAAGATTTCACCAATTAAGGGAACCATCAGATTCGGGACCAGAGGAAAACTGAGTCCGAGATACATTGGGCCCTTCGACATATTGGAGAAAGTAGGGAATGTATCATATCGGCTTGCTTTACCCCCAACACTAGAGGGAGTTCACAATGTATTCCATATTTCCCAATTACGAAGATATGTGTCGGATCCGAGCCATATACTCGACCATTCAGAAATCACCGTTGGGCCTACACTACGGATAGAACAGAAACCTGTTGGGATCTTGGATCGAAGAGAGAAGGTACTCCGAAATCGGATCATTCCATTAGTACGAGTTGCATGGAGCAAGGATTCGCTTGGAGATTCAACTTGGGAGAAGGAAGAAGATATGAGAAAACAATATCCGTATCTATTCCCAAAGTCAGGTCAGTAATCGTACCGCTACTCTAGTTATTCCAAATTCCGAGGACGAAATTTTTCTAAGGGGAGTAGACTTGTCATACTCTTATTTTGTTATTATTATTATTATTATTATTATTATTATTCTTATTATTATTATTGTTATTATTATTATTATTATTTATTTCCATTGACATGTCATGCCCTAACCCTAACCCTAGGTAGGACTAAGTGTCCCTAACCCTAACCCTAGGTAGGACCAAGTGTCCCTAACCCTAACCCTAGGTAGGACCAAGTGTCCCATGAAGTTATGGAGGGGGGGACACCTCACCATCTTTCTCCCTATATAAACCCCACTCCATCACCCCACACACACAAACCCCACTCCATCACCCCACACACACAAACCACCAGCACCCCCTCTCTATATAAAACCCACACATACACACAAAAAAACACACACACACACACCCGACCTCACCCCACCACCACTGCCGCTGCCGCCCGCCGCCCGCTGCCGCCCGCCGCCGCCGTCAGCTGCCCCTCCCCGGCCACCTCCACCACTCCATCCTCTTCATCTTCTTCCTCTTCCACTTCAATTCCAAGAAAGAGAACCCTAGGTAAATTTTCATCTTCCTCCCCCAATCTTTATTCTCCAATTCAAACTAGGTTAAAGTTGTGAACAAGGGTTGTTATTTGATTTTGGATTCAATTAGGGTTTGTGGAAAGGCTAGGTCAACTTCCAATCCAAGGCAAGTCCTCTTCTCCTCCTTCTTCTCTAATTTTGTTCATCTAGGTTAAATTTGGAGTAATTATGAAATCAAATTAAATTCTAAAATTATAAGTAAGATCATATGAAATTTTGACAAATTTTTGGTAATACTAGGAAATTTGAACTTGTATAGGTTAATTATAAATCTGAAGTCTCATGTTAGATATTAAATTTTCTTCATCTCATAAGATCATAATTTGGAATACAAGTTATGGAAATCCCTCTAATTATGGTTTAATTACAAATTCTAAAATTTTGGTAGCGTTTAAACCAATTCGAGATATCTAAGCAATTTTGATTTCTAGTAAATTTTCAATTTTGATAGACATAGGCAAAGGAATTAAAATTTGTTAAACTTAGGCACTGGAATTATTATTTGTGACGTATCACGGATAAGTGTATATGCATTGGACACAAATAAAGGAACCGATTGTGGACATGAACTATCTGGACTTGAAATTTTTCATGAACAAATAAACACAAATGAACATAAGGGACTCTCCAAGGGTAAGTCTGACATACACATTGGAACTGAACAACTGGACCGCACGTCGGGAAGGTAAAAGTACAAGGACCCTGTGTTTCTCTACTTACTATTAAGTGCTGAAATTTTGTGTGTTTATAGTTAGAAATAAGTCTCATTTTTACATTTTCCTGCTTCATGCACAAGAATTAAAATATTGATATGGAAGAGTTTTGTTTTGATTTGATTTTCTTTATACTATCTACATGATATGTACATATATATATATATACATTTTATATATATATATATATATATATTTTTTTTGTATATATATATATATATATATATATATATATATATATATATATATATGTATGTATGTATAAAGCCTTCGCATATTAACTAGTATATTTTGGGTAAACATTAAAGTATTGCTCTATCTTGAAAAACTGCAAAACAATTCGCAAGCCGCGACCCGACTAATTGCTAAAGGAAAGGCAACCATTGCTTGCTCAGGTAAAAGTCTCAAGTTCCTTTTTGTTCAATTATTTACTTGCGTGGTTCCGGTATTGAGGTTTGCTCCACCGAAGGGGTCGGCGAGCCCAATTATTTCTTACGTGGTTCCGGTGTTGAGAGTTGCTCCACCGAAGGGGTCGACGAGCCCAATTATTTACTTGCATGGTTCCGGTGTTGAGAGTTGCTCCACCGAAGGAGTCGGTGTCACGACCCGCACCCTGATTAGGGGCACGAGAACGTGGGTACGTCCAGCCTACGCCGCAGTGTCGGCGGTAGAACGCTGTATAGGTCATCTATAACATCTAACATCTAACAACAAGATATATAAATCTGTCATCTCCGTACGGAGGTATAACATAACATCTCAACTCTATATCTCAAACACAAGTCTAGGAAAGATAGAGCATGATATGGAATCAGATGAAATGAAGAAACTGAATATAATAGAGTTATCACACCACACAAAGTAGATGTCCAACACAAATAAGTACAAGACCTGAAATATAACTAAGTCACAACTAACAATCGGAATAATCCGATACAAAATGAAAACTATAAACACTAGACTAGACCAGGCACCCTCTACTGAGCCAGATGCTCCTCAGGCTCCTGAAGGTCATCCTCATGTGTCCCATAGAAGGTAGGACAGTCACCATCATCATCTGTAATATTTTTAACAGGTCCAGTCAGGACAGGAACGAGCACAATACATCTCACGCAGTTCATATCATGTTGGGAAATGTGAAACATGCATAGAGTAAGATACATGGACTGTAAAGAAATATATATAAAAAAATGAGAGAGATTTGATAACTGGAAATATCTATATATATGATAAGTAAGAACTGTAGGTAACCTGTGATTTAGAGCATGAGATGGTTATATAAACGGGTTAGGACATATACAAGATTTTACAAGATTGTACAAGATGGAATTTGATCACATAACCATTTCCTACTCACCCTCCCCAATCAATACACAAGGATCCAGTCAAGTTACGTTACCTTGCACAAGAGATTTTTATCATGTTTGCTCACGTGATCATGAGAGTACAAGATTGCATAAGAGTATACATGAAAGCGGTGTACATAAAATACAAGATGTTCGTGAAAAGCACATGACAACTGTATTTGATGCACCCCGAGGGGGATAACATCGCATGACAAGATCCATATAGTACCAATCCGTGATAATAACGTGACAGCATTATGTAAAGTAATCTAGAGCAAGAATATAAATCCTAACAATTATAAAATGATCAGAGAATGTACTCGCCTGTCACCCTGTACGACTGATATGAATAGATGTCCGAACTGGTGTCACAGAGTCCTATTTAGAGTAAAACAGGTCACAATATATCCACAATGGTAAAAATAGAGTATACAATGCATACTGCATGATTCTAGGTCAGTCTAGGCCAAAGTCAACTCTTGGTCAACTCTGGTCAACCTTTAAAGTCAAACCAGGTCAAACTAGTCAAAGTTAGGTCAACCAATGTCAAACTAGTTAGGGTTTAATCATACTTGAGTCACTAAGTCAAACAAGGTCAAGCAAGTCAAGGTTAGTCAAATCTAGGTCAAACTTAGACTAACTAAGGGTTTTTAGGTCAAGGGTCAACTCTATATGTCAACTCTTAAGGCTAACCCAAATCATGACACAACTCCTAATTATCCCACTTAACCCCATACATATCTTAAATTACATAGGACTATCCTCATAACCATATGGTCAAACATAAATCAACTAGTTTAATAGTCTAGGTTTAGTCAAACCTTAGTCATCAAGCCCTTTAAAGTCCATCCAAGCCATTTCTTGGTCAATTAGGTCAAGTTTGACCTAAGGTTGACTTTGGTCAACTTTAGTCAACAAGGGTCAAAAGTCAACCTCATAGCCATAGGCTCATAATGAATACCATAGGCTAATATCTATAACCCATAGGCCAGTAACTTATAGGTTCTATGTAAACCTATATCTAAAAAGTATAGTATCATATATATATATATATATATATATATATATATATATATATATATATATATATATATATATATATATATATATATATATATATATATATATATATATATATACAAATATATCAAAATATATAAAAAATATATATATATATATATATATATATATATATACAAATATATCAAAATATATATATACTAATATATACCATATATATATATCTACATAACCTATAATATATATATATATATATATATATATATATATATATATATATATATATATATATATATATATATATATATATATATATATATATATATATATATATATATATATACAACATACATATATACATATATATAGAGAGAGAGAGAGAACAATAGAGAGAGAGATGTGGGAGTGTGTGTGACAGTGAGAGGGGGGGCTGTCAATGCTCAGAAAACTGAGAATTGGCAAACAACACACACACACACATTACATATCTATATACACACACCTATACATACTACATATACACATATATACACTCACATACACATACTCATATACCCACACACTCATATACATATATACATACATATACAGTGTATAAACACATAAATACGCATATATAAATCAATCAAAAATCGATTTAAAATCCAATTTAAATACTGAAAACCCAGGAGTTACTGTTCATTTCTGAACATTGGGGGTAAACCCAAACCCGAGTCCAAAATGAAACTATGACACGAAACCCTAGGTTGGTAAGTGTTGCCCCAAGTGTCCCCTAGCTTCTAGGGTGCCTGAGACTCAGTCCCGACACGACACAACGTGTCAATCTCAATAAAACCCCAATCGGGTAAAACTGGACACAATACAGAGCACTGTGTCGTGCACCAGTTCACGACCTCCGTGGACACACCACGAGACACGACACGTCTCATGGTCATGTACACGTATAGCCCACATATAGGGCTACACGATAGACACACTGTTACGTGTCATCATCGTGTCTACACGTGATACGACATGCGTATCAGTGTCACAAAACGTGAGTTACAGACCGCGTCGTGCACGCGGTCGAGTGTCTCGTGCTCGTGACACAGGACACGACACATCTCGTGCTCGTGTCCTAGTGTTCGCCCAGTGATGGGCTACACATGCGTCACCCTGACACGACACCACGACGTGTCCACGAGGGACACGAGGCTCGTATCAGAGCCGATTTCTCGGCTGAACACGCGTGTGGATGGCCAGTGCGGCCCTATTTCCATGTCCGATACAAAACGCACCTCGTGAAACTTTGGGGGAATGTTCGCAGACATTGCCCCCGTGTCCATGCCAATTTTGGCGTGTCTACATGCTCTGTACAGTGAGTACGAGACACGTGTGAGCAGGGCACTGCTCGTATGCATCGTGCAGTGAGTTCGTGTCCATTTTGGACACGGACACGACTCGAATTTGTGCTCAGTAAGTTAGGGTTAGGGTTAGCAAGGTTTGGGCTACCTGAAAATGCAATTTGTTCTACATTTTACAGAAGTCAAAACCTTTGGGGCAATTCATCAAACATGGTTTTATAACCTAGGATACGTGTCCGATACGGACACCAAACCAAACCTACTTCCTACCAAACTTGACCCACAGTTAGGGTATACCTATATGCATGCATTTATGAAGAGAAATCACAGTATTAACAAGGTTTGAGGGAAATTACCTATTGAGTGAAAACTCAATGAAAAGCCTAGAATAGGGGGGTGTCCACTTCTCTTGGTGATGTCCTAGCCTTGTGAAACTTTGATTGCTAGCCTCCCTTAGCACCCTTGATGTTGTAGGGTCTCAATGCAAAAGACTATAGGTGATTTGGATAAAAAATGATCAAGTTATGGTCTTGTGAAGGAATGAAAATTTCAAGGTTTAATGAAATGTAAAAGGGTATGCAAATGAGATGGGTAGTGACTAAATAGGATGGGGGGCGCCCTATGGCCGGCCAAGACAAGGGGGGGTGTCCTTGGGTTGCTTCCAAGTTAAGGAAGGTTGACTTCTATGTAAAGGTAGCTTAGATCTTTAGGTTTTCAAGAAATATCACAAAAGTAAATATCTAGATATTTTCCTACCTTAACTAATATGCAATATCCATCCTCTAGTCTCTAGGTTAGTGGCTAACCTCTAGATTAGTGCTAAACTAGGTTAGGAGCTAACATGACACTAATCAACTAATTAAATAATAATAAATTACATAAATCCAATAATTTCCTAGTAAATTACCAAAATACCCCTTAGGCTAAAAAGCCCTAACTTGATGTTCTAAACCTATGGCTAGGCTCATATGATCATGGTTAGTCTCTAGGTTAAGAAATCTCTAAGGTTGCACTAGCAAAACATCAAAATCACAAGTCGTGGTTTTAAATAGTTTTTAAAATAACTAAAAATCTCCAAAAATCATAATATGGTTTAAATATCATTATTAAATAATTATAATTACAAATTTTTAAAAATTACCCTTATTTTAGAAAATGGGTGCTACAGTCGACGATTCCAATTATTTACCTGCGTGATTCCGGTGTTTAGAATTGCTCCACCGAAGGGGTCGGCGAGCCCAGAATTTACTTTTATCATATATATATTTCTTGTAAATTTTTGGGGCTCCAAAATACAAAGGAGACTCTACCGAAATTTTTGGAAAATTTAGAAGATAGACAAATTTTTGACTTTCGGGAATTTTTAGGAAATTTCTTATCTATGAAGCATTTGGGAGGGGAGAACAACTGAATATCCCTAGATATCTCGTAACATAAATAACAAAAGCTGATCAGTATTTCGGAAATCTCGTAAATCAGTACATCTAGTTTCAACTAGGGTGTACTAGCCCAAGGGAGGCTCGGAAATCTCAGAAATCAATGCATCTATTTGACAGTAACATCAAATAGATGAGTTTAGCCCAAGGGAGGCTCGGAATTCACAGCCTGATCCCGGGTTAACGGGATTGTTCACGGGAAATATTTAGAGGATTATTCAGAGTATTGTTCTCAAAACTGTATTACAATAAATTTCAGTCTTACTCCAGAAACAACGCTGCCTATTGTAGGTGGGCAGTTTTCCCTAATTGCTCAAGGAAAGCAATTCCTACTAAAAGCTCAAGGGAAGCTCGGAAATCTTATTAATCATGGAGTAGGACGTTGTTTATATTTATGTTTTACTAAAGCTGATATATATATAGCAGTACAAATTGACATACCCTGTTTCTTTTTTTTAACTACATATTTCATATTTTATTTAACTTTTACCGTTCTTGGCCGAGGACTTGCTTGTCGTTTTCTAAACGACCTAGTATTTGTTCACTAGGTGAAGAAGAAGAAGACGCCTCCGCCGAAGTATCGCCGTACTACAACGAGGAGTAAACTGTCTGGACTACCTACAGTTATGACCAGCAGTATCGTAGTTATCTTGCAAATTTACTTTTGTAATAATCTGAACAGTATTGTTGGAAAAGTTCCCTGTATAATACCTACACTATATTTTAATACCATAAAAACTCCTTGTATTTTCTATTCTGCTGATGATTACGGGCGACAATCGCAAATTTCGGTGCGTAGCCTGGGGATGTGTTTACGACGTCAACATTCCATTCAGGAGCGGGACGTGACACTCGGTCGAGGCGACCGCTCGCTCAAGTGGGGTAGTTTCGGTGAACTCGCCTCATCTTTGCCTTCACATAATAAATCGCATGTTTTCAACTTGCACAAGTAGGCTTGATAATAAAAGAGACGAATCAACATAGATAAGAAAATAATCCCGACGGGTCGAATTGAGTTAGAATATGTAAAGGTCCAACGGTCGGCTTAGAGTTGGAGCACGGCGTGCTTTGAAAAATGACACTCGGTCCTTCATCCCGTGGCTTGGGAGAAGAAAAGTTGGTCTTCGACACAAACTATAAATTAGCCTAAGTCATAGGCGTCGCCCGCGTAAATGCTCGATAAAGCATACACGCTTCCACGATGCAAGGCTTGACATAGCCTTTTCTCGTCCTTTGGGTTAAGTTGTAGTCTCGATTAAGTTAGACAAAGTTATGCCGGTCGACCTAATTCATTCTAAGGACTGTCCTATGTTTTCTACGATTGTCGATATTACTTGGTTTCATGATCGTAAGGCCAGTCATATAGAGTATGACTTGGGCGGTGGTGTTGCATAGAGTTCAAGTTGGTTTAAGGCACGATGTCACGGACTTAGTGTTTTAAGGCACAGGCCACGGTTGATTTATAAAAGTTTGGAAAAAGGGCTTCAAATAGTTGTTTCTGAGTTGAAAGAAATGATAGGGCAAGAAAGAAGAATACTCGCGACTATGGGTCGTCGAGGCGATCTCAGATTTGAGAAGTATTGAACTTGGCCCTGAAAGAGATGGTAATACTAGAGGTAGAATGACTGTGTGAGGCGTCAGTTTGGGTCGAGTCTTGCATGGTCATTTACAACTTGTCGACAAGGTAGGTTTTCTCTCGAACGGCAACCCGGGTGGCCCACGGGACCGTTACGATAGAGACATGGTAAGCAGTACTGGATGACCGCACAGGTTAGTGTAGAGACTTCCAGCGGAGCTCGCTACTCGTGCTGGTATGTGCGGCCGCCTAACTAGCTATGTAGTCCAAGATGGCTCTGGAAGTCAGTGACCAATTTATATAGATGAGTCGGCATGGCGGCAACCCGCATGTGTGCCTTTGGATTGAGTTGAGTTGAATGTGTGTATACAATAAGAACACGATATTGGGCCTAAGATTTGGTTTCAACGTAGGCAACGGGCTTCAGCACGAGATGTAGCGTCAAGTCTTAAGTTGTCGGCATATAAGTTGCATAAGTTGTATTTGAGTCACCTTGAGTTTAATTCAGGAAACGCCGCAAGGCAAAGTCGATCGAGTGACACTTAGCCCACATGTCTTGATTGGGTCAGTTGGTGATTAAAGTAACAAGGGCCACGAGGTAGCGATATAGTTAAGTCATATTGAGTTACGAGGTATGGTACGATGGATTTGTAGCACGATCACAAGGAATTGGGTACTATCGCATAGTTGTGTCTCTGATTATGTGTCGAAGGGCAAGCACGACTTGATAGGTTAACGTTGTTATTGCAAGCACAGAATGGTCTAGAGACACAAAATAGGCCAAGGCGACTGTCCTAAAAACTAATCCTAAGGCAAGACTAGAAAGACAATCGTAAAGGGGCTACGTTGCACAAAGTAAATGAACGTGTCGGTGTTGTATGGGTGGGCGAGGTGCTCATTCCACCAGTACAGTTGAGTACTGACACCCACATAGTTTTCATGTGCAGGCACAGGTAGAAGCTCGTAGCACGGTACTCGTTTAGATGCGTCGAGGCACGGAGTTCCTTAGCGATTCGAAGCGTACGGTCGCATGGAGTCAAGACTTATATGGGACACAATGTATGGACGTCGCCTTCTGAAGCATCCGCTGGTTCAAGACTTGTATTGAGAGATGAGAGAGAGCTGAGTGACTTGTAATGTGAGCTTGAGTGACTTGTAATGTGAGCTTAAGTGACTTGTAATCTTGGCCTTGTGCCCCATTGTAATCCTTGTTTCAATATCAATAAAATGCATCTTTTGAATGACTTGTGTTTTGTTCTAAATTTTCGCTGGCATATTCAATGTCTCTGCTTGGGACTTTTATGCGACGACCCCGTCGCAGCCTCTGTAATCGGCCGTTATGGAACCCGCCTTGAACGAGCGCAATCTAGGCTCGTGCAGCATCACGCCTTAGCGAGGAAGATCTCTCCTACGGGATCGGGGCATGACATAATGGTATCAGAGCACGGCTTTACGTCCTTGGACTACCGATTGAATTCTTTAACTTTGTTGTTTCTACAAACTCTGTTGCTTCTGCAAGTTGTTATCGTTGGTGCGCCCTCTCTCAAATGTCCCACGGGATGTCCATACAATAAGTCTATCTATTTTGCGAAACATAGGAGAACAGTTTTTGATAAAACAAAATGTTGGTTTGCGTAAGCACGGTTGGCTAAGTCAGACTGGGCATATACACCAAAGTTGCGTCGACCCTAGAAGAGTCGAGTGCGAGATTCGATCCATCTCGGATGACAATTAGTTGGACTGGATTGAGTAAATGAGATGACTATCGATAGAGGTACTATCGAATGACGATAACGTCGGTATGATATAGATAAGCGTGCTTGTTATTCGAGGAATGGTTCGAACAAAAATTTTGACGAAGTCAATTTTGACTCGAATGATAGTTTTGAGAATTTGTCAAATGACTTCATCCCTGAGTGGTGTATGCGATAGCTTCAGGAATATCGATCGATCGATTGAGGATACGGGGTGTCGATGAGTCTATCAGCAAGTGTCGCGTTATACAAAGCCTTAGATTGAGTGTCGTTGAACAAGTTGTAGTCTTGAAGATTTGGACGAGTTGATTCGAACAACCTAGAAATTGACGCGCACGGAACGTGCACAGGATAGTGATTGTGCGGGTATGAAACACGAAAATGATTCAGTAGGTAAAGCTGAATCAAAGAAAAGTTAGGGTGTACGAATGGATGACTTGATCGAGAAAATTGATACGAATCGTATAGGAAAAGTTAGCACGGTGGAAAGATAGCGTGCATGAAAAAGTTAAATTTTGAATTTACGCAAATGACTCTAAGGATTGGATCGAATATTGCTCGATGATCTGAGTTAGCAGGAAATGTTGATCGAACTTGACTTTGAATGTCGAGGAGATTATCCAGTCGGACGATAGCATCATTCGCACGAATCAAAATTCGTTGCAAAAGAAGATCGTCAGGTTACGCATATCATCATGGTATTGAGGCGTATCAAAGATCGATATACGATAACTCGGGGGCACTCTAATTCGAGGAATGACGATCGTGCAAATGTTATCCTCCCGATGGATGCTATACGTAGGAGGATGAAAATGATCATGTCTTGATGGTTGCGCTGATAACCACAACCCCGAAGATGTTATCTTGCGCGAACGCAACTCCAGTCTCGCACATGCATCGCGTCGAATTTGGAGCGATCGTTCCACATGAGCGCTGACATGGTGATTCATGTCGCGGGAATGATCGAACTCAGAAAATTAGGACGCGGCAACTTCGATTGTCTCGACTTGTTGGTTTGATGCGAAGGAAAATTCGAGGATGTTTAGACTTGCGATTGATGATTGAATAAACTTGATGATGGAATATATCCAATCTACGTATCGAAAATGAATTAGTCTAGACACTAAATAAGACTTACGTCCCGATGAGGATGATTATCCTGCGGGAGCGTGCATGGTGATTTATGCCCACCGTGGATAATTTGACTCGCGTGAGATCAGGGCACAACATATTTTTTAAGCTAGACGACCTTATGATCGAATACCTGAATTGTGATGAATGACTTAGGAATTATGAAACGTAGATTATGGTTTAGAAATGAATCGTATCATAGCGTGTTTGACTTGGAAGGATTGATAGGCGGATTATGTCGAACGTGTTCGAAGAGATAGACTATGCTAAATGGCTTGGTGAATGAGTGATATTGATATATCGAGGAATTGGTTGAAACGTGAGTTATCGTAGGATGGCTTTGCTGAATGAATGAACTTCTCGCCCATCCATACAAAACCAACACGTTCATTTACTTTGTACAACATAATCTCTTTATGATTGTCTTTCTATTCTTGCCTTTGGATCGATTTTAGGACAGAAACTCTTGGCATATTTGTGTCTCTAGACCATCATCATGCTATCGTACCGATAACTTCCTTATCCTTACCTCTAAACCATTTTCGTGCTTGCAACATCAACGTGCCGACTTGTGCTTGCTTTATGGCCCATACTTTGGGACGCAATAACATGATTCATGTCATCGACTTGGTTTGTGCTTCAACATCGAGTTCGTGCCTCGCAACTTAGTATGACTTAACCAAACTTGCCTTACGACCCTTCTTGACTTAACTCGAAACGACTCAAGTATGACTTATGCAACTCTATGCCAACGACTTAATACTCGACGCCACATTTCGTGCCGAAGCACGCATCTTTTCTATAGCCAATTCTTAGGCTTCTTAAGACTTGTATTTCAACCGCGTATACCATCTTTATCCCATTCGTTCCGTGCTTGCACTTTCTTTTATTTGACTGACACCGTGCATGCGGATTGTCGCTCAGCATGCCAACTTATCTGTATGTAAGGTCACTGGCAATTCAAGCCATCTTGGACATGTAGGTGGTGCATACGAGACCCTTGCAGCTAAGGGTAGCTAGCCCTACTCAAGTCCTCGAATCACTGGTGGCGTGTTCTTGCCTAACTACCTTGCTTCCCTCCTAGGCCGATACGGTCCTATGGCCCCAGGCTACCGAATCGAGGGCGTGAAACCTTGTCGATAAGTTGTCCATGACCACGCACCTACGAGAACTTCTAGCCTCGATGTAAATGCATGGCCTAACCGTCCCAGCTTAGTTTCCTTTGTTTTACTTCTTTTACTTGTCGTACTTCTTTTGCAGAGCCTAAACCCGGGTTGCCTCAGCGACTGACCTACAGCGCCTCGGCGACTGACCTACAGTCTCGACATATTTCTCCTCGACGACTGACCTACAGTCCCGACATATTTCTTCTCGGCGACGGACCTACAGCCCCGACAAGGTTTCAGTATTTCCATACTCTTATTGACTCAACTCATGAATGGCTAATTGATAGCCTTCAAGCATAATTTGAATAAAACGTGTTCTTCATGTACCATAGACCGTGGCTAACATTTTATTGAACCAACTGTGGCTCGCGCCTTAAGCCGACTTGTATTCTATGCGACACTACCGCCCATGTCGTACTTTATATGACGAGCCTTGAGATCGTGGGAATAGGTAATTTAACAACTGCAGAAAGCGTGGGACAGTTCTTAGAACGATTTCGATAAGCCGACATAACTTTTGTCTAACTCAATCGTGCAACAACTTAACCCGTTGGGACGAGCAAAGGTTATGCCAAGCCCTGCATTGTAGAAATCTGTACTAAGACTTAAGGGACACTGGCTATGCCAAGTATCGAACGATGGGACCGAGCATGCTTTATCAAGCATTTATGCGTGCGAAGCCTATGACTTAAATAAGTTCATAACTTAGTGGCAACTTAAACCAACTTTTCTTCTTCCAAGCTGTCACGACCCGTGTCATGCCCCAGAACCAGAATACTGGAGAGCGGGGGAATGACTCAGCCAGCTACGTATGACGGGTAGATGAATACCGTATAATACGATCAATGCTGTCTAAAAGACGAGGGGGGTGCATACTACATGAAAGTCTCACTATGGTCATTTCACATCTATTGTCTCAATCATTCAAATAAGAAACAGAAATAGAGAACATGTAAGATAAAGCAGTAAGGCGTCCCAAACGCTCAGTCAAAATGTTCTTGATATCTGGCTTTACAAAACATAGCCAGATGATGTAGCAAAGTGTACACAATTGTTATCAGTTGCAGTCTGACTTAATTACAATTATGTAAAAGTAAGTACAAGACAATCCGACTAACATGTCAGTGCCAAACGGCAAGGTATTAAGTAAATAACAAAACGAGCGGGGAAGTAAGGAACCCACTCGAGTCCTCTTGCGATCATCCCTCTAGTATTGACCATCTTGGAGGTGGAAGTAAGCTGGATCCTCGGGGACCGGCTCTAAATCTGGCCATGCAAAACCAGAGAGGTTAGACCTCTAATAGCAAGTACCGCAAGGAAGCACGATATGAAGGATGAAACCAGTAAATAAAAGAATATAATAATAGATCTCTGCTTGTCACTGGGATTCACATAACATCACGACACTTCGAACCAACCTCCCAACCAAACAAGGACAGAAGTTGGCCCGTCATGCCCTGACATTCTGATCATCTCAGTTAGGTAACATAGTAGGTACAGTACACAAACAAATCAATTTAAACGGCCATGCAACTACTACGGCTTGCTACTGTGAGTTCCAAGTTATCCTGGAATTATGCAATAAAGGATTCCTCAGTTCTTACTATGTACAAGCAAGGCTAGTTTATCCAGTCAATCAATTGCGCCAATCATGAATTAGACGAGTCCCAGCAGGACGCCCGTCATCAATATACAATATACAATAAATAATATAACCAGATACCGCTCCATGCCCGTGTGGAAGGTTTGCAGTATCTGTGGGGACCAGCCGGCCTATCGGGCACTACTAGTCTCAAGAGGGCTGCCATGTAAGAACTCGGGAATCCGTTCTCTCCATGAAATTATTATTTTATTTAACTTAATAGCCTCTATGTTAAGCGAAATCCCATGTCGTGGATCATGGTCATTCAAATGAGTACTTTCGTACGGGGTACGGTATGCATTTCTACAACAATACCAGTGCAGTTAGGTTGTAGGTCTTACATAGCGTAATGCAACAATCAAAATTAACCAAGGAATAATCACGCCTTGACCATAAAGTACACATGCTGCTTTCGTAATAGTTATATAAATAAATAACTGAAGCCTGCATGTATCTGTATGCCAATGTTTTGGGACCAGCCAGTCGATTATAATAGTTCATAATATGAACGTGTCTCATTCATTCAATTCAATAAGACGACTAGCCAGCCTCTTAGTTCCAACTAGGAATACATGATCAATTATTAATCAAGATAACCAACTATCATATTATAATGTCAAGACAATAATTAATGTTAATAAAAGCCAAGGTAATTAATCAAGGTCAATCAATGTCAATCAATGTCAATTTGGAACAAGGATCAGCCAAAAGGCTTTAGAATCAGAGTTCATGCGACCAGAAAATCATGCGGCTAAGGAAGCTTAAATTCATGCGGCCGGGACAACATGCGCCTATGCGGCTAGGACCACACGCGCCTATGCAGCTAGGATAACATGCGCCTAAGCGGCCGGAATTTGAAATAGCCCCATGCGGTTCAGCAATGCCCAAGCCATGCGGCTGAAAAAGGTTGCAGTCTTATGCGGCTACGGCTAACATGCGACCATGCGGCCAAAGGAAATTTCATGCGTCTGGAGGGGATAGCAAATCCCAAGCAGCTCAAAAGGACATACGCCCCTGCGGCTCGAAATAACATGCGCCCATGCGGCTCGAAATGACATGCGTCCATGCGGCTCAAAATGATATGCGTCCATGCGACTGAACATGGGACAAGCCTATATGCGGCTAAGGAAAACTAATTTCATGCGGCTGAACAAGTGCAATCCTATATGCGGCTGAGAAGTCATGCAGCGCCATGCGGCTGCGGGACCGAATGCATATGCGGCTAGCTAAGAACTCATGCGGCAGATAAGTCTCATGCGGCTGACTAAGCCCATACGGCTGGGATTGGAATCAGTCTCATGCAGCTCAAAACGAATGAATTCATGCGGCTGGAATGTCCATGCCCATGCGGCTAGAATGCCCATGCGGCCAGGGGACTGTTCTTCTTCTCCACTTGTCCGAGAGGAAGAACCATTGGAAGCCATTGCTTCCAAACTCCATAAATCCTTCATTCTAAGCCCAAATCTGAACTTCCATAGGTCAAAATGGGGCAGAACAAAATTCTCTACAACATGGAACCATCAAAACTTGAAGATAACTAAGTTTGCTAGATCAAAACCTAAGAAATCCGAAAATGCAACAAACTTAGATCTACAACAAATAAGCCATGGAAAGTGAAAATGCTAAGTACTAAAGAGACTCAAAATCAAATAAGGAAGATAATGGAACAATAATAATGGGGATCCATCAAGAAGCAAGTTGGCACTTGCCTAGCTCTCCTAGGTTGGTGGGAGAGTTATGAGGAAGAAGAAGAAGAGTAATGGTGAAGTAATCAAGAGAGAGAAAGGGGATGGGCTTTAAATGGAAGGGGTGGTGGTAGGTGGGAGTTTGGTTCGGTTCATGATGAACCACAAGAATAAGCCAATCTAAACCGATCCTAAAGCAAAGCTAAAGCATGGTATAAGAGCAGGAAGTCAAATACAGAAATAAAATTATAGGAAATTAATTAACATTAATTTAAAGGAATTTAAATACAGAGCAGTACATGACGAATATAAAATAAATACATTCTATAATAGTATATGCATTAAAAAATACGTATTCTGGGAACGGAAAGTGACAACCCGCACCCGCTTTTTGGACGCGAGAGCGTGAGCAAGCAAGCTACGTATCGAAACAGACTCCAGCCTGACTCGAATACGTAAACGCTGTCAAGGCTATGGTATACTGCCAAATCACTTGTACTTGGACTGGGTCGCCCCTAATGTGGACTCGCAGGTTAGCTTAACTACTAACCCTCGCCTCTAATGTGGAATCGCAGGTTAGCTTAACTACTAACTCTCGTCCCTAGTGTGGACTCGCAGGTTAGCTTCAAGATTTCAAGACAAGGCGGTAAAGCAGTTCCGATATGACTTATTCATCCTATGACACGATGCGACCCAGTCCAAGTACAAGTGATGACACGACATGACCCAATTATGATACACGAGAAAACCAATCCAATATGAACTACAAAGTTAACTATGAACAAGAACTATATATATACGTATATCCAATATAAACTACAAAGCCAATCATAAACAAGGCTTTATATAAACTAGCAGGCATGATATACAAATCACATATAAATAATCAACTAGTAAAACTGGATAATAATAAAAATATGTATGTAAATAAACTGTAGAGGAAGGCAAGGTATCTTGCCTGGAGGTTGCACGTAGATCAAATAACAATCTAATCCACTGCTAAGCCAAGAAGTCCAAATCATCACAACTATCTCCGAAAGCCAAAACAGACAATGCCAACAGTCTCAGAATAGTCAAATTAGCTATGATTGCCTGTCCTTAAGTCCAATTCTGGACACAGGGGCAAAACGGTAATTTCGGGCAAAAACGATGTCCGTCGTTGGACCCGCTTTGCACCGAAAAGCGTGCCAGATTCAAAGTTCTCTAAAGTCGTCAAACTACATGTCTACGGATCCAATTTTCCAATACGAATCCAACCGTATATCCAAAGTTGGATTTCGGCGGGCGGTGCACAAAATCACCCGTTGAGTGGGACCGTGGGACCCGTAAAACTGTAATTTTATCAACTGTCTCCGAATCGGACCAAACTTGGCATACAGGACCAGAAAAATAATACGGTCCTGTTGGCGCAAGTTTTGCCTCGATCTGACGAACGTGCACGAAGTAATTGAGAAGTTTGCACAGAGGCCGATACGGTGAATTTCGACGGATACGTATCAAATTCGTCGCGCACACGCGACCAATTTGAATTCCGTCAAAGCCCACACGACCACGAAGCCGTTACGCAGCTTTCGATGTCTTTGGTTCATGACCACGTTGCCCGGAATGGCGGGACGCACGTCGTATCGATGAATTTTATTGTTTTTAAAACAGGTTTTTGGAAAACTTTGGGATTCGATTTATCGACGCATAGTCGATAATTTTCAAATCCACAAAAAGGGTTGTGAAGCCCTATATGTAATCTAGGTCTGTCTTTAAATAGTTTCCTAATGTTGTGTGCGAGTTGATCGAAATCGATCCTCGAACAGGGCACTTTTAACTATTTTCTAAACTGTTTTCGAAACGGTTTTTCGGCGTTTTTGGATCGATTTTCCGAGGAATCAAATCGAATATATTCGAATCTAATTAGAGGGTCACGAAGATGGTTAGGTTGTTATCTAATCCATGAAAAAGGTTTACGGATTCGTCGAGAGACGAGGGAGAATTCGTACCTCAAACAGGGGATTTTGGCTGCCGATGTTGTCGTTGTCCTGCTGTGCGCGCGCGGATTCCCGTGCCTGGCCGGCCAGCGGCGGCGTACGACGGTGGCGTGCGGGGTCGGGGCAGGGTCGCCATGGCTGGGGGTCGGCGGGGCTGCTAGGGTTTTGTGTTCTTTCACGTTCTCTCTCGATCGCTCTTCATATATATATATACGTATCGTATATGTATTTAGGTTCTGTGACCGAACAGAGGCTCGGGCTGAGGGCTGGGACTGGGTTCTACTAGCTGCTGTTGTGGAGTTGCTGGACCTGGTCTTGGCTTCGCCCGGGTGGTTGGGGTGGTTGGGCCCGGCTGTTGGGCTGGGCCTTGCTTCCTTTGTTTTATTTATATCAAAGAAACTTATATATATATATATATATATATATATATATATATATATATATATATATATATATATATATATATATATATATAGTGTAAGGCCTCAACATAAAATATGCACCTATAAATAATATTTATTTACCATAACAGAAAATTACTCGTAATAAGTATATATCCTATATATATATATAATATATATATCATATCATATCATATATATAATATCACTTAATTATACCCAAAGGATTTAGACATATCCTTGGCAACTATTTTATAACAAATAAAGCAATACTACTAATATCAAATAAATAATATATACTGATATACACATTATATATGGAATAAATATATTTCACTAACCTTTCTAAAATAATGAAAACATGTATTCAATTATTAACTAGGCACCATAAATCTATACATACATATCCATATAGTTTAAATACCCTAAAATACACCAGGATAATGTAAGGGAAATAGTTATCATATTTCCAAGAATAAATATTCAATCAAAATAACTGAATGTTGATATTATATATATATAACATTTATTCTAGGAAAATATTCATTAGATACTTTAAACAAGGTAGAAGTACACACACAAAGTATATCGTCCTGGACGTCTTAGGACTCACTATAAGCCTATACGGGCTTGGGCTCGGTTCGGATCCAGTCCGGGCTAAGTTGGTACAATCGGGTCATCTAAAATCAATATATCTAATTAATAAACAATGGATTTATCGGTGGGGTTAAGTCGCAACTTGGCCTGGTTTTCCTAGTTAGGACGTCCATATGGCTCGGTCTTCCTTGGCATGACTAATACACTAGTCAAGGCACGCCACTACACTATTCGTGCCATGATTCCTAGTCACCTTGTACCCTGAATCTCCACCATGGCTACAGTCATCTACCGTAATAATTAACTAATTAATTATTTACAAAATTCTAAAAATCTTATTTAAAACAAATCAATAAAAATAAAAATATTTCCAAAAATTTCGGGAAGGGAGGCTACAAATCTACCCACCTTAAAATAATTTCGTCCTCAAAATTCTAATTCATAACTATTTCTTAAAATTTTATAGTCCACTATTACCCTAATATCCTCAATTTAATTCCTCAAAAATATTTTATAACCTTCTCTAGTCAGTCCGTAACTACGAAACTTCGAGGACTTCTACCCACCTTTGGTTACACTACTCCACAAAACACGGTCACTAAAATCTTATGGTCTTTTAACTAGTTGCTAACAATTCTACCGACAGATGTCTAGGCATATGGCAACTATAATCCTTCGTATCTATAAACAACCAAAACTCAATAATCATGCAATATTATACTATAATTTAAGAGTTTCTGGTAAATCCTAGTCAGCACGATCATTCGTCACCCCGAAATAAAAGATGGACGAGAATCAATGGTACGGAAAGCAAAGAAGTATAGTCGAGAGCAAATATGGAGTTTTCAAGAACGTAGAGAGTTTCTAGGAGAATTTTCAAGGCAGAGTGGATTGAGATTTTTAAGGGTTTATTCAAATTCGCAGGCTCGTATCAGCACAGTTACGTAACCGATACAATATGCTCTGACCTGCATGGGCCACCAAAAAAACTTGTCACAACCCGCACCCGCTTTTCGGACGCGAGAGCGTGAGCAAGCCAGCTACGTATCGAAACGGACTGCAGTCCGACTCGAATACGTAAACGCTGTCAAGGCTATGGTATATTGCCAAATCATGGCAAAGGTAAATCTATATCTCAATCCACAATAATATACGAAATACGAATGAACAAGTATGGGTCGTGGTCTGCAGCCCACTAGCATATATGTCCGATAAGACTCTAATAAAGTAACAAGAGTCTAAACTGAATCAGGAAACATGATATCTTATGATAAGGTATGAAAGCACGAGCTGATAATAAATGCAATGCGATACCTGAATCCCGCAAGCGTATCATCCCATCCGTCATCCAGAACTAATAGCTATCTCCATGCACTCACTAAACCTGAAGAGATCATCAGGTCCTCAGGGGACATAGCAAGATACATAAAAACATGCCTATCTAGCAGTTTATCATATAATAAAGAAAATACAGGAAATAAACGGGAAAAGACCAATCAGCACGAAAACACAACTATACACGACTGGAAGAACCACTACGCCTAAACGAACTGCTGGATAAGAACAAGAGAACACGATATCACGATGTCAATAGATAACCAATCGAATACTCAAACCCTCGTTCCTAGTGTGGACTCACAAGTTTGAACAACTACTAGCCCTCACCCCTAGTGTGGACTCGCAGGCTAGCATCACCCTCGTCCCTAGTGTGGACTCGTAGGTGTGAACCATATACTACTAACCCTTGTCCCTGGTGTGGACTCGTAGGCTAGCATCATCCTCATCCCTAGTGTGGACTCGCTGGTGTGGACAGATAACTACTAACCTTCGCCCCTAATGTGGACTCGCAGGTTAGCTAACTACTAACCCTCGCCCCTAATGTGGACTCGCAGGTTAGCTTAACTATTAACCCTCGCCCCTAATTTGGACTCGCAGGTTAGCTTAACTACTAACCCTCGTCCCTAGTGTAGACTCGCAGGTTAGCTTCAAGATTTTAAGACAAGGCGGTAAAGCAGTTCCGATATGACTTATTCATCCTATGACACGATGTGACCCAGTCCAAGTACAAGTGATGACACGACACGACCCAATAATGATACACGAGAAAACCAATCCAATATGAACTACAAAGTTAACTATGAACAAGAACTATATATACATATATCCAATATAAACTACAAAGCTAATCATAAACAAGGCTTTATGTAAACTAGCAGGCATGATATACAAATCACATATAAATAATCAACTAGTAAAACTGGATAACAATAAAAATATGTATGTAAATAAACTGTAGAGGGAGGCAAGGTATCTTGCCTGGAGGTTGCACGTAGATCAAATAACAATCTAGTCCACTGCTAAACCAAAAAGTCCAAATCATCACAACTATCTTCGAAAGCTGAAACAGACAATGCCAACAGTCTCAAAATAGTCCAATTAGCTAGGATTGCCTGTCCTTAAGTCCAATTCTGGACACAGGGGCAAAACGGTAATTTTGGGCAAAAATAATATCCGCCGTTGGATCCGCTTTGTATCGAAAAGCGTGCCAGAGTCAAAGATCTCTAAAGTCGTCAAACTATATATCTACGGATCCGATTTTCCGATATGAACCCAACCGTATGTCCAAAGTTGGATTTCGGCGGACGGTGCACAAAATCACCCGTTGAGTGGGACCGTGGGGCTACAAAACGGCGATTTTATCAATTGTCTCCGAATCGGACCAAACTTGGCCTACATGACCAGAAAAATGATACGGTCCTGTTGGCACAAGTTTCGTCTCGATCTGACAAACGTGCACAAAGTAATTGAGAAGTTTGCACAGAGGCCGATACTGTGAATTTTGACGGATACGCAAATTCGTCGCGCACAAGCGACCAATTTGAATTCCGTCAAAGTCCACACGACCACGAAGCCGTTATGCAGCTTTCGATGCCTTCGGTTCGCGACCACGTTGCCCGAAATGGCGGAACGCACGTCGTATCGATGAATTTTATTGTTTTTAAAACAGGTTTTTAGAAAACTTTGGGATTCGATTTATCGACGCATAGTCGATAATTTCCAAATCCACAAAAAGGGTTGTGAAGCCCTATATGTAATCCAGGTCTGTATTTAAATAGTTTCTTAATGTTGTGTGCGAGTTGATCGAAATCGATCCTCGAACAGGACACTTTTAACTGTTTTCTAAACTGTTTTCGTAACAATTTTTTGTCGTTTTTGTTTCGATTTTACGAGGAATCAAATCGAATATATTTGAATCTAATTAGAGGGTCACGAAGATGGTTAGGTTGTTATCTAATCCATGAAAAAGATTTACGGATTCGTCGAGAGACGAGGGAGAATTCGTACCTCAAACAGGGGGTTTTGGCTGCCGATGATGACGTTGTCCTGCTGTGCGCGCACAGATTCCCGCGCCTGGCCGGCCAGCGGCGGTGCACGGCGGTGGCACGCGGGGTCGGGGCAGGGTCGCCATGACTGGGGGTCGGCGGGTGTCACACCCCGCTCCCGTAGGAGCGATCGTCCTCGCTAAGGCGTGATGCCGCACGGGCCTAGGTTGCACCCGTGCAAGGCCAAGTCCAGAAACGGCCGATTTGATTCCTAGGCCACAGAGTCGCACAGAGTGTTCCCATTTGCAGCGGAAAATAAATGAACACAAGTTGAATACGAATCAAACTCTTTATTGATAATCACGAAGTTTACAAGCGGCGCTAGGCCGATATTACAAATCGCTCGAGCTCTCTCTCTCTGAAACATAAAAGGCGTGCCGAGTGGCTTACAACATGGAATGATTCATGGCGATGTTCCGATACATGATGTCCTGTATAGGGTGCTTCAGCTTCTTGCAACGCTCCAAGGCCCCAGAGTTGGCTCCGCACCTTGACGCGTTCGATGGAAGCTCCGCACCCGCCGGCGTCTCCTGCTATCCTGCAAACATACTGTGGGGTTATCAGTACATTGTTATGCACTGGTGGGGAGGCTAGCTCGCCCACAATGCCATCATTACCAAACACGTTCTATAATCTTTTGTGCATCTCTATCATTCATTGTCTTTCTAATCTTGCCTTAGGATCAGTTTCATAGCATATTGCATAGCCTATCTCGTGTTACCGAACTCAAGTGTCGCATGAGAAATACATACACGACTTACCCATACTTACCGTCCGGCCTTCCCTATTCAAGGTAAACCAAGTTAAACCACAATTCATGTATAATAACATAACACGATTTATGTACGCATTCAATATCGAGTGTGTGTCCATGTCTCGGGATTCTAGCACGTCGGGGGCATGTTCTAACACGTCGTAGGCACGTTTTTAGAGTGTTATAATTCAAGCATGTTTCGGGTATTTCGTTTAAGCATGTTCAGGAGTGTTACATATCGAGCATGTTCAGCAGGTTACATTTCAAGCATGTTCTGAGTGTTATATTTCGGGCATGTTCATGTTCAGGAGGCACTTGTTCATTTAACTTAGATTACTTTGATTTCAATGCAAGAACTTGCACGTGGATTGCCACCAGCATAGTCCACTTAATCTACATGCACGGGTCGCTGGCTTTACAAGCCATTTAGGACATTCCCCTGTGGCAATTCTCAACTTAGCGTAGGGTGATGGCTGGTACACCCCGTTAAGTCTCTTGAATATACCCTCCTACTTACGTCTCTTGGTGCCCAAGCCCGCACCCAAGCAGCCCGTAAGCGCCGTATTGATTCTGCCTAGGCCGGCCACGGTTTACCCCCCCAACGCCCGTGCCGCAGAATCCTTCCACACGACGGCCACGGTTTACCCCCCCATCGCCCGTGCCATTTGTCCACGACCATTTCGTATTATCTTGTCTTTTACTTAGCGGCTATCTCTGAGCCGTAGGCTAATCCTTAGCCATAATGCGTTAGCGACCAGGTTGGCGTCCGTACAGCACGGGTAGCAAGCCCCGTTGCACGTGCCCGTCATACCTGTCGCTAGCGTCTTCCATGTCTTATCTTTCATGCCATAATGCGTTAACGACCAGGTTGGCGTCCGTACAGCGCGGGTAGCGAGCCCCGTTGCACGTGCCCGTCATACCTGTCGCTAGCGTCTTCCATGTCTTATCTTTCATGTATTCTTTCTTTTCATGTTATTCTTTCACTTGTTCGTATGTTCATAGAGTCATTCATGTGTTTGTTCATTCATTCGTTGATTCATTCATTCATGCATTACGCAACTCCCAGTGTGGGAGTCGCCTTGGCGACCCATCGGTCCCATAGCCTTCCAATGTTGCTAAACTCTACTCGGAGCGACTATGTTGATAGCCTTCCCGTTTCATTGTTGTAAACCATTCATTGTTTCATTGTTTGAACGTATACGGGACATGAACGTGAGCTTGTGCCGTAGCACGAGCGTAGAGCGTGGTGCGAGCGTTTCTATAATTGCCGAGTTCTTTTCCATGTTCTAAACAAGCATGCAAGATGGGATTATTCCCTCAGCTAGGTGCGTTGAATCATTTATTAACATGCATGGTGTTGTCGCCTAGCGATTCTCGTGATAGTGTCCGCATTGTTATGTGTCTAGGCTAAGCACAGACGGGTTCATCGGAGCCACCCACCTTAGCGATGTTCGTATCGGCCGAGCGATCCTCCGAGCGCGCCTTCGATAGTCTAAGTCTGGATTCATCTTGTCGGGCCAATGCAAGCCTTGCATCGATTTGCATTGTTACTTCATCGGGTCGAGGCAATTCTTCGGGTCGACGGCTCGTTTGAGTCGTTGCACTTGCCGTTTGGAATCGGCGTTCCGCTAGGGCGGAGCGGGTCGTTACATAATACACCACTCAAAATAAGTCTCGTCCTCGAGACTTTCTGAGTGCAGGTCATCCTACCATTTCTTAACTCGTGTTTTCGTATTCCTTAGACAATTTCATCGAGCGGTCCTATCGTTCGACGACATCGAACCATACTTGATATCTTTCTAAGTCCCGTGTCGCACGCGTTGGGTCGATTTTATCGAATAGCCTTTCATTCATTTTAGAGTTGATTGTGAAAACACGTGTAGGCAACTCTAGAGGAGGGTGAATAGAGTTTGTGTCAATAATCACCAAATAAAAATTAACTCTATATCACCTCCATAAAAACAACTATCAAGATAGTAAATAAATCAGAAATAAATGCGGAAGTAAATAAAGATCAGAAGAGCATTCGCAGACACAGCAGTTTTAACCTGGTTTCCCTCGTGGAGGACTAGTCCAGGCCTGAGAACTCTAGCTCAGGATTCAATCCACTATTTGTGAAATAGTAGTTTACAACCCGTGCCTTTTCTTCAGAAGAGCACGTCAACTTCTTACAGAGGATCGCAGTGGCGATTTGCTTGGATTTTTCCAAGCGACTTGGAATTGTCCAAGTGACTTTTCTTTTCAACTCTTGCACAAAAACTTCTAGCTGAATCGCACTTGAGCACCTTGGGGCTTAGAAAGTTTTGTGGCTAGTAGATTGGAAGAGTAAGGCTCTTGACTATATAGGCTATGTAAGAGAAGAAGAATAGAAGAGTGGATGGTTTCAAAAGAGAGAAACCAAGGCCTATTTATAGGGTTCGGGACAGGCAGAATTCGGCCAGAATTCTGTCCTCAAGATTCAAAAATATGGCCGTTGGACAGCTAGCAGCAAGCAGGCCCTAAAAATCAGCTCCTGAAAATCAGGGGACAGAGTTCGGCCCGAACTCTGTGTGGAGGCAGAGTTCGGCCCGAACTCTGTCTCCAGCAGCCAGAATTGGTCCATTGGGCTTTTGGGCTTTGTGGAGCTTGGGCTTGGTTCAGGAATTGGTCTGTTGTATGGTAGAGCTTTGGAGAGATATGCTAGGGGTTGAGATGACTCAGTGCGACTCAACGTACACATTCTCCTAGACTCAATAAATTGAAGATTACAGACTTAGAACAATTAGGAAAACCAAGAGCCCTGAAATGATGCCTTTCTTCTGATATTTGAGCAGCCCTGAAGACGTCTTTTTCCTTGACAGCAGTCGTCCGAAGATAAACAGATCTGGAAATCTGAATACCTTTCGGGGGCTTCGCCCCCGAACCCCCGACGGGGGGCGCTGCCCCCTCGACCCCTGTCCGCTGACCGGGCAGCGGAACCCCCGATGCGAGGCCCCGGATAGGTCGCTAGGCGGTTCGGAGAAATCCCTTTATATGACGCCGTCTTTGGTCCAACATTAATTCTTCATTGCCTATGTCCTGTTTGATCATGTTAGATCATGCTTACTGCATGTCTACAAATACATGTTAGGCCAGCAAAATATGTTGCAGTACGATACAAGCATAGCAATACAATATAGGACAATTAGGACATTGCTAAGTTTAAGTAACAACATGATAGCATGTTAGGCCAACAAAATATGTTGCAGTACGATACAAGCATAGCAATATAATATAGGACAATTAGGACAAAGCTAAGTTTAAGTAGCAACATGATAGTGAGTATATGAATATTAGTGACATCATTATGTTAAATTTAACTGATTAGCCATATTCAAAAACACAATGTAATCATTGGGCCAACAGATTGTACTTATTCAATTCGAGTATTTCTTCGTCTTGGTTGCCATTTCGACATGTCATGGAACTGGAATGGCTGCACGAGGCACGTTGTAAGTCATCAAATTGCGAGGGTCGCAGGCTTAGGCAAATTCACTTTCGTTTATCTCGGTCATCGAGATGGCCCGATTCGCTTTTCAAGCGTTCGTGTCTACGAAATCAGTATGATTTCTACTTAACGGGGTCGACCAAGTCTAGGAAATTTTCATCGAATTTAAGACCACATATTGTACTATCGTCGAGCATATCTCCCTATCAATGCTTCACTTCGTTATACCAACTTTTACTAGCACGATTTCACGTTCACGATACTCGTTCACTCCCCAAGTCGTGCTAGAACTCAACGTATCACTTGGTTGGATCGTGCATGCATTCCAAGCGTCCCCAAAATACATGCATTCAGCCAAGCCGCAGGATAGTGAGTTTGTCATTCTCACTCGAGTCGCATCGTGCACATACTCATGCGTCCCTGAATATATGCATGTCAGCCAAGTCTCGTGAGCAGGGTTTCCTACATTCGTGATTCATGCTATCCATTCATGCCAATCCTCAAGATCAATCCTTTGATTGCTAACACATGGAACAGGGGCGTCTCGCCTAACCGCTAGGCCATCTTTTTCGAGGCTAAGTCAATATCAGGATTGGAATCATAGTTCCCCAACAATAATGCCAACACTGACCCCAATCCTAGGGTCAAACCAAAGTCGGTAGTACGGGATTTTCTACCCAAGCTCGCGTCACTCAGATTTCTAAACATCGAGCACGATCACCTATTCTCGTCAAGGCATTCGCCGCGTATATCCAAATTCATTCTGATCACATACTTCACATATCCATTCTTTCCAATTCATGTATTCGATCACGAGTTCATCTAGCTTTGACAATATGTTGCGCCCCAATCTCACGCGAGTCCGATTATCCACGGTGGTTCATGAATCACCATGCAACGCTCCCGCGGAATAATCATTCTCATCGGGGCGTAACTCTTGTTTGCGTCTAGACTAATTCATTTTCGATACGCGGATTGGACCTACTCAATCCTCAAACTTAATCATTCAAGCACACCGAATCATTCTCAAGTCATCTTCGCGTCAAACCACAAGTCGAAGCAATCGTATTGCCACGCCGTGCAAGTTTGATCACCCCCGCTGGATGAATCACCATACCAGCGCTCACGCGGAGTGATCGCCCTAATCGGCACGACGCATGTGCGAGGCTGGAGTTGCGCTCGCATAAGACAAGAATGTCGACGTTGGGGTTATCGTCGAAGTAAATCCAAGCATTTCATTTCATCCAAGTCAAGATTTCAATTCGATAGTTTACCCGTCATTTGTTCAACCAGAAAATCCTCGAGCCAAGTTTGTCCTTTTCCTCGACACATTTCAATATCCTGATTATAACATCCATCGGAACAATAACATTTGCACGATCGTTATTTGCCGAGTCAGAGTACCCCCGAGTTATCGCATATCGATCTTTGATACGCCTCAATACCATCGACGATATGTGTAACCTGACGATCTTCTTTTGCAACCAATTTCGAGTCGTGCGTTGATGCTGTTGTCCGAGTTGGATATTCCTCAATTTTTTTCTCGATACTCAAGATCAAGTTCAGCCGCTTTTCCCTCAAAGCTCGTTTCAAGATCGTTATTCAAAACTCAAGTCACATTTCATTTGCATCAATTCGACATCGCACGCACGTTCCTCTAAGTTTCCTCGATCAAGACCATCTATTTTTATCCATCGTTCCGAATCATTTCTAACACGCGTTACCCATTCACAAGTTGTCCAGCGACATCTCGTTTGGGACTTTTAAAGTCACGGCCAACTAAACGTGACACGTTCTAGAGCTTTGCGCGATTGCATCGCTTCGCCGACATACTCGTTCTATCCGTTAATCCTTTAGTCTCGCTCGAACAATTTCTATAACGTCCATACACCACTCAGGGTTCGAGCCACTCGACTAGTCGTTGACACTCATTCTTATTCTTCTTCGAACCTATCACATACACCACTCGGGTTCAAGCCATACGGTCTAATCCTCAATCACGTTCGCGCCATGCACTAAGATATCCTTCAGATTCGTTCGACGAATCTCTAGCGTACTCGCTTACGTCGTCTCGACGTACTAAGTCGTTCACACGAGTCCTCAAAATCCAAGTCAATCATTCGCGTACGCCTAAGCGTTAACTCGATAGCGTTCCTATCGATATACACTCAAAGTGTATCTCCGTTCTCGATCGAGCGATACTTGATATCGCTCGCAACCCGATTGCACCCAAGAGTCGAGGTGCGCGACACGCGGACTAAGTTGTACCGCTTAACCATCCCGCATGGACTATATTCATGTTTTGCACGCTCCGTTGCTAGGGTCAACGCAAGACTAGTTAGGCACGTACGAGACATGTTAACTTTGCATGTGTTCTCGATCGAGTCATGTTTAACGTCGTTCGGCACAAAGGCCTTCGCCTATCGATCCCGTGCAACCGAGTACTTGTACGAGCTTTTGAAAGTATTAGACTTATTGTATGGAACATCCCAAGGCACAACGAGAGAGAGCGTATACTACTTTTCTTCCAACCGAGCTTTCAAAACTGAGATAATCGAAATGAAGTCCAAGGACGTAAAGCCGTGCTCTGATACCAATCTGTCACACCCCGCTCCCGTAGGAGCGATCGTCCTCGCTAAGGCGTGATGCCGCACGGGCCTAGGTTGCACCCGTGCAAGGCCAAGTCCAGAAACGGCCGATTTGATTCCTAGGCCACAGAGTCGCACAGAGTGTTCCCATTTGCAGCGGAAAATAAATGAACACAAGTTGAATACGAATCAAACTCTTTATTGATAATCACGAAGTTTACAAGCGACGCTAGGCCGATATTACAAATCGCTCGAGCTCTCTCTCTCTGAAACATAAAAGGCGTGCCGAGTGGCTTACAACATGGAATGATTCATGGCGATGTTCCGATACATGATGTCCTGTATAGGGTGCTTCAGCTTCTTGCAACGCTCCAAGGCCCCAGAGTTGGCTCCGTACCTTGACGCGTTCGATGGAAGCTCCGCACCCGCCGGCGTCTCCTGCTATCCTGCAAACATACTGTGGGGTTATCAGTACATTGTTATGCACTGGTGGGGAGGCTAGCTCGCCCACAATGCCATCATTACCAAACACGTTCTATAATCTTTTGTGCATCTCTATCATTCATTGTCTTTCTAATCTTGCCTTAGGATCAGTTTCATAGCATATTGCATAGCCTATCTCGTGTTACCGAACTCAAGTGTCGCATGAGAAATACATGCACGACTTACCCATACTTACCGTCCGGCCTTCCCTGTTCAAGGTAAACCAAGTTAAACCACAATTCATGTATAATAACATAACACGATTCATGTACGCATTCAATATCGAGTGTGTGTCCATGTCTCGGGATTCTAGCACGTCGGGGGCATGTTCTAACACGTCGTAGGCACGTTTTTAGAGTGTTATAATTCAAGCATGTTTCGGGTATTTCGTTCAAGCATGTTCAGGAGTGTTACATATCGAGCATGTTCAGCAGGTTACATTTCAAGCATGTTCTGAGTGTTATATTTCGGGCATGTTCATGTTCAGGAGGCACTTGTTCATTTAACTTAGATTACTTTGATTTCAATGCAAGAACTTGCACGTGGATTGCCACCAGCATAGTCTACTTAATCTACATGCACGGGTCGCTGGCTTTACAAGCCATTTAGGACATTTCCCTGTGGCAATTCTCAACTTAGCGTAGGGTGATGGCTGGTACACCCCGTTAAGTCTCTTGAATATACCCTCCTACTTACGTCTCTTGGTGCCCAAGCCCGCACCCAAGCAGCCCGTAAGCGCCGTATTGATTCTGCCTAGGCCGGCCACGGTTTACCCCCCCAACGCCCGTGCCGCAGAATCCTTCCACACGACGGCCACGGTTTACCCCCCCATCGCCCGTGCCGTTTGTCCACGACCATTTCGTATTATCTTGTCTTTTACTTAGCGGCTATCTCTGAGCCGTAGGCTAACCCTTAGCCATAATGCGTTAACGACCAGGTTGGCGTCCGTACAGCGCGGGTAGCAAGCCCCGTTGCACGTGCCCGTCATACCTGTCGCTAGCGTCTTCCATGTCTTATCTTTCATGCCATAATGCGTTAACGACCAGGTTGGCGTCCGTACAGCGCGGGTAGCGAGCCCCGTTGCACGTGCCCGTCATACCTGTCGCTAGCGTCTTCCATGTCTTATCTTTCATGTATTCTTTCTTTTCATGTTATTCTTTCACTTGTTCGTATGTTCATAGAGTCATTCATGTGTTTGTTCATTCATTCGTTGATTCATTCATTCATGCATTACGCAACTCCCAGTGTGGGAGTCGCCTTGGCGACCCATCGGTCCCATAGCCTTCCAATGTTGCTAAACTCTACTCGGAGCGACTATGTTGATAGCCTTCCCGTTTCATTGTTGTAAACCATTCATTGTTTCATTGTTTGAACGTATACGGGACATGAACGTGAGCTTGTGCCGTAGCACGAGCGTAGAGCGTGGTGCGAGCGTTTCTATAATTGCCGAGTTCTTTTCCATGTTCTAAACAAGCATGCAAGATGGGATTATTCCCTCAGCTAGGTGCGTTGAATCATTTATTAACATGCATGGTGTTGTCGCCTAGCGATTCTCGTGATAGTGTCCGCATTGTTATGTGTCTAGGCTAAGCACAGACGGGTTCATCGGAGCCACCCACCTTAGCGATGTTCGCATCGGCCGAGCGATCCTCCGAGCGCGCCTTCGATAGTCTAAGTCTGGATTCATCTTGTCGGGCCAATGCAAGCCTTGCATCGATTTGCATTGTTACTTCATCGGGTCGAGGCAATTCTTCGGGTCGACGGCTCGTTTGAGTCGTTGCACTTGCCGTTTGGAATCGGCGTTCCGCTAGGGCGGAGCGGGTCGTTACATAATACACCACTCAAAATAAGTCTCGTCCTCGAGACTTTCTGAGTGCAGGTCATCCTACCATTTCTTAACTCGTGTTTTCGTGTTCCTTAGACAATTTCATCGAGCGGTCCTATCGTTCGACGACATCGAACCATACTTGATATCTTTCTAAGTCCCGTGTCGCACGCGTTGGGTCGATTTTATCGAATAGCCTTTCATTCATTTTAGAGTTGATTGTACTTATTCAATTCGAGTATTTCTTCGTCTTGGTTGCCATTTCGACATGTCATGGAACTGGAATGGCTGCACGAGGCACGTTGTAAGTCATCAAATTGCGAGGGTCGCAGGCTTAGGCAAATTCACTTTCGTTTATCTCGGTCATCGAGATGGCCCGATTCACTTTTCAAGCGTTCGTGTCCACGAAATCAGTATGATTTCTACTTAACGGGGTCGACCAAGTCTAGGAAATTTTCATCGAATTTAAGACCACATATTGTACTATCGTCGAGCATATCTCCCTATCAATGCTTCACTTCGTTATACCAACTTTTACTAGCACGATTTCACGTTCACGATACTCGTTCACTCCCCAAGTCGTGCTAGAACTCAACGTATCACTTGGTTGGATCGTGCATGCATTCCAAGCGTCCCCAAAATACATGCATTCAGCCAAGCCGCAGGATAGTGAGTTTGTCATTCTCACTCGAGTCGCATCGTGCACATACTCAAGCGTCCCTGAATATATGCATGTCAGCCAAGTCTCGTGAGCAGGGTTTCCTACATTCGTGATTCATGCTATCCATTCATGCCAATCCTCAAGATCAATCCTTTGATTGCTAACACATGGAACAGGGGCGTCTCGCCTAACCGCTAGGCCATCTTTTTCGAGGCTAAGTCAATGTCAGGATTGGAATCATAGTTCCCCAACAATAATGCCAACACTGACCCCAATCCTAGGGTCAAACCAAAGTCGGTAGTACGGGACGGCGCGTCCCGAGTCCGAGGCCACCCTTCGGACTCCGTCATCGAGCCTCTCGGTAAATTTCTTGATAATCAGAGTAGTTCGTCCCTCCCGTGTCGAGTCTATGATGATTATCGGTCCCCGGTTTCCCTTTGGGAAATCCGGTTAGCTGCGTAGTATTTTCGGTTAGCTGCGTTAGCATACTTTCTGTGATTTTTATCTGCTGGTTGTGTGGTTTGGTTTGATTATGGGATTCCCGGATATTTCGGAAAGTTCTGTGGATTGGGAATTATTTTCTGGTGGCTTGAAAATATTTTGGTGGATATATTTGTGGGATTATTTTTGGGTTGGAATAATTGCAGGTTTTCCGTGGCGCATTTCCCAGTTTTGGGTTTGTCCCGAAATAGAGGAAGTGCTGCCCAAATTTTTACAAAACTATATTTAATTGATTTCAAAATTGGTTTTCGGAAATGAATTTTAAACTGATTTTTCGGGCGACGATCGTACCGGTCTGTGGGTCCCGACGAAATACAAACGCACCGGTCCGACCGGACGTTGTGGTATTAGCCGAATTTTGAGGAATGGACCGAGTCTGAGACTCTTAGCTTTCTTTTTAATTATTTTAATTAATATTTAAGCTATTTATTATAGTTATTTAATTACTGCTCTTTATTTATTAATTAAGTTATTTTTCTCTTATTTTGATGTAAAAGAAAATTGTACAGGGCATAAGCCCACCCTAGGATGATTAGTTGTGCCCTTGTATTGTGTACCGTAGTTTTTATTTTATTTTCTGGTGGATGTGAATTTGGGTGGTTTGTGATTAGACGCATAATCGTAGTTAGAGCGTAAATTTACTGATTAATTAAGAATTAATTAAAATGGATAAAATATTAGTAAATAACTAGTTCACGATTTATCACTAAAAGAAACTGTATTTTTATAAATATATTACGAAAACACAAAGTTTTCCAAAGTTAAATTGATTCTCGCGTTATTTCCAAATAATCCAGTTAATCGGCTTAATCAAACACACGTAGTTGCGACGTAAACGTTAGCTGTAGATTAATACAACTTAAAACCTGACTAGGACATGACTACTAGAGATTGTAACTAGCACACTTAGTCTGATTATTCAGGAATCTAAGTCGAGTTCTCAACTGTAGGAACTCGAAGTCGTACCTGACGTTCCTCCTCGGTATCAACCTGTCTTTCCAGTCAATCTAATACAAGGCAAGTATAGTTTGTGTTAGTTTACAGTTATTTATTTAATCGTTTTACTGCATGTCTAAACCACGTCTCAAACACGAAACTCTCACCGAGAGTACTGTACTGTAACTACTGTAACTATTGGGGACTGGGGAAGAGCGTAATGATTATGACCATACTGTAACAAAATCCCTTATCCATTACTGTAACAAACCCAAGCCGGTCATATGTCATTACCTATTCAAATCACTGTTTTCTACTGTAACAAACATGTTTTAAAACTGTTTAGAACTGCATGATTCTATTTCTTATTTAACTGTTTAATTAGCATGAATTGTACTTTGCTCCCTCCTGATTGGAGACAACATTTTAGTTAACACTGAGGATGATGAGCTATACTATAATAGCTATTTTGACCCGGTTCTCTACCCTGCGACGGTACCGGAGCCGTCTCTGGAGGACGCTGATCCTGGGACCACTGAACCTGATGCTTAGATAGTTTTCCTTTCCTGCATCTTTCTTTTATTTGGAGTTTGTAGTTTTATTTTCAGCATTTCCCTTCCAGTTGTATTTCTGAATATTTTATCAAATAAAGTTTCAATTCCGAATAGAACAGTTGTGACAAATGTACTTGTGTTGTTGTGAATACCTGCAATGGAACAGCTTACTGCCGCCGTCTCACCACGGTGCAGGCTGGGCATGGTCCGGTTCGACCCATTAAATTGGGATCGGGTCGTGACATGTTTTCAGTTGTGGCCCATGCAGGTCCCACAACAAACAACAACTTAGGAAAATATACCTAGAAACAATTAGAACACTAGAACATTGATTTGTCACGACATAGGTCCGATTTATATATAAATAAATATTTTTGCTTGATTATAGACTGGTAGGCTACCTTGCTTATGTGTGCGTCCTAAACCTTCCAGAGAATGACCATTGACCAAATCCTGCTGGCAATGAGGTGTCATCTCCGGATCATACCCCAAGCCCAGGGTCCTTTCCCTCGCGGCTGTTTGACCGTTCCCTTAGTGCACCCAGTAAAGTTTTCCCTACACTGGCGACTCCTACCTCATCTCCAACTGAGTTGCATTCCCTGGTGGATTATTTATTTTGTTGCTCCACCAGTACCAGCAATCATCTTCCAAATGGTTGTTTTATTTCAAGAAATCCTGGAGTTCCAGAAAGTTCAAGATGAAGCCCAGCGGGAACAGAAGAATATCACGAGGGAAGATATGAAGAACGTCATGATGTAGCCTTAGTTATCTCCAACCAAGTTAGAGCAGAACTTTTGTCCTAGGAAGGATACCCTTGAATCTAGAAGATATTTGGGGTCCCATCAAGTACTCTACTTTTCGGCAGCCTTGTCGTAAGAAGCTATGGGCTTGTAACTATTGCAATAGGCCTGGTCATCAGGTCGATAGTTGCCGCAAGAGATTGGGACAATGTTTGGCATGTGGATCTGCTGAACATCGGGTAAAGGACTGCCCCTTATCTTTCCATCAAACCAGAGCTCATAATCCAGCAACACCTGTTAGGCCACAACCTAGGGACCCTCTTCCTATCCAGCAGACCCTGCCTTTACAATAAGGCATGATGCATACTCGAGGTTCAAAGGAAAGGAAGCAGTTGGAGACTGCTCATACAAGAGCCAGAACCATGAGGAAAAATACCTAGAACCGCTGTATAGCATCATCTTTTTGGAAGTTGTAACAGGATGTCCTTAGATCAATCATAAGAGTTTTGCTGTAATTCTCCACAGGGATAGAAGTTTTTAGTTACACCCTTACGGCAGATGTTTCTCTGATAGTCTTCCCGGATTATCCCAGATCTAGACATAGGATTCACCCTTGACTTAGTCCCTGGCTCTTTCCCTATTTCTAAAGGATGGTACAGAGTCAACCCGAAGGTGGCCAAGAAGATGAAAGACCAGATCAATGAAGGCTCTAGGATTTATTCAGAGTGGAACTTTACCTTAGGGAGTATCTATCTTGTTTTTGCCCAAGAAGTATGGAACAACGGATGTGCATCGATTACCAGACACTAAAGAACAAGTACTTTCTGCCCGGATCGAGGATCTGTTTGATCTGGTTATGTGGAGATAGGTGTTTCGAAGTTTGACTTAAGATTTGACTACCATCAAATCAAAGTCAGGAAAGAGGACATTTCCAAGACGACGTTTAAACACCAAGTATGGGTAGTTTCTTTGGTCAGGACGTTAGACTGACAAATGGTCCTGCTGTGTTCATGAATTTCATGAACAGAGATTTTCCATGAGTATTTGAATCAGTTTATCTTCTCCATAGATAACATTCTGATATATTTGAAGATTGAAGAAGAGCATGAAGAACACCTGAGGAAGTTTTGGAAACTTTGAAGAAAAGAAGTTTTTGGTAAGTTATCTGAACGTGGATTTTTTTTGACAAGGTGGATTTTTGGCCATGTTGTCAAGAGAAGAAATTTCGATGGAAGATAGCTGTTGTCGAAGAGTGTTATACCCCAAGTTCAATTCGGAAGTTCTTGAACTTGGCCGGCTACTATCAGAAGTTCGTGAAGGATTTCGTCAAGATTGCTGAGCCAGTGACGAAGCTCACTTGGAAGGATGAAGAGTTCATCTGAACGAAAGTTTGCCAGACGGCATTGAGGAGCTGAAGAAGAGACTTACCACTACACCAATCCTTGCGCTACCCGCAGGAACCGGTGGGTTCTCAATTTACAGTAATGCCTCTGAAAGAGGACTGGGTTGCGTTCTTCAACAACATGGGAAAGTAATTGCTTACACGTGTAGGCAACTACAGACTCATGAGAAGAATCATCCCACGCCTAATTTGAAATTTGCTGCAATTATCTTTACTTTGAAGCTATGGAAGCATGATTTTTATGGAAAGGAAGTGAAATATATACGGACTACAAAAGTCTGAAATATGTCTTCACTCAGAAAAGGCTGAATGTTAGACTAAGAAGATGGCTGAAGCAGATGAAGGATTTCGACATCAACCTGCAGTACCTTTCAGGTAAGGCTAATGTGGTCGCTGATGCACTTAGTCGATACTGATGGCGAAGTTCTTAACCAAGGACTAGCACCTGCTAGAAGACATCGAAAAGTTTGGACTGAAGATTATGCTGCCTGGAAATGGAAGGAAGAAGCTGGATGCTGATTCAGGGTGATGAAGTTGCAAATGAGCTCGAATCTGATGGACAAAGTCAAGGAGACTCAGTTTCAAGACGAGACACTTTGCAAACTTAGAGATCAAGTATTGGCAGGAACACTTGAAGGTTTCTCAAATCGCCAATAATGGAGCTCTGAAGAATGGTACGAGGCTTTTTGTACTATCTGGCGAACTGAGGAACGAACTAATGCAAGAAGCGCACCAGTATTCCATACATCCTAGCAATACGTATTGGGATATGCGTACTATTATTGGGTAGTATGGAATGAAGAAGGATGTATTCAGAATTGAGGTTAGATGTTTTATTTGTTAACAAGTGAAGGCTAGTCGACAGAGACCCGCAGGGCTTCTACAGTCGTTGGGCATTCCGGACCGGAAGTAGGAGCACATAACGATGGACTATGTGTTAGGTTTGCCTTGATTCCAAGGAGGGAAGAATACCAGTTGGATTATAGTGGACCGACTGACTAAGTCAGCATACTTTATTCCCTTCAAAGTTGGTTTATCCACTAAAGAAGTTGGCAGCATTGTACGAGAAGTACATCTACCGGATTCATGGAGTACCGTGGAACGAGCAAGCAGAGAGGTCAATCCAGACGCTTGAAGATGTATCGAGATTTTGTGTCTTGGATTTTTGGTAGGTCTTGGGAAGACCAAATTGCTTTTGGTGAAGTTTTCTCCTATCAGAGGAACAATCAGTTTTGACGGAGCTGGAAATTGAGGCCAGGTACATCAGGCCATTTGAAGTTTAAGACGAGTTGGAAGTAGCGTACCAGTTAGCTCTACCAGCTAATCTTGAGGGTGTGCAACGTCTTCTACGTCACAGCTCAGACGCTACATTCTGGATCCGAGTCACATATTGGATAATTCAGAGCTGAAGATTGGACTCAACCTTTCAGAGCCAGAGAAACCAGTTGCAAGAGTAGTCAGAGATGAGAAGTAATCAGAATTTGAGCCATCACTTAAACTCCTATTCCTTATCCTTTCTTTTTTCGTTCTAAATTTGACTAATGCTGCTAAGTTAGCCTAGTTTTGCAAGCTATCTCTTTAAATCAAGCTTGATCATGACGATATTTTATTGGGTGCACCCACTAATATATTGTCTAATCAGGACCGGTGCATGATGGTCTGATCAACCTCGTGTACTTTGGTTCGCTTTTGTATTTTTCTGCGTGGAGTATATCATAAATAAAACTTGCCCCTAAACCGTCTCATCCACGACTGCTTTGGAAATTCTTATGGTTGGACCTGAGTTACGGGCGCAGTACCCGTACCTGTTTGTCTTGTCTACTCTACCTTTAAATTTCGAGGACGAAATTTTCTAAGGAGGGAAGATTGTGAAACCCATAATTTGCAGATAATTATTAAATAGTGTTTTCATTAATATTTCAAGATTATTATTATTATAAATATATTATTATTAAATATTTTTGGGATGGAAAGAATTTCGAAAAATTATTATAACAAGGATTTTTGTTTTCGGACCCAGACCCGAGTCCGAGCCCAGACCCAGGCCTGAGCCCCATTCTTTCCTATTTCTTAATCTGATTATTTGGACTGAAGATTATTATAAAAAAAAAGAATTTATTTGGGCTGGTCCCGTGGGACCAGCACCCCATCACCACATGATTTGATAAACCCAGCTCCCCCACGATTTGGTAAAAGCTTTCCTATTTTTCCTCCTCCCCTTTTTTGCTACTGTCCACACATAAGAACACTCCCCCACTCCCCATTGTTTACTCACGCACCCCCATCATTTTTCTCCACTCTTCCTCATAACAGAACACTCCCCCTTCACGTTCACAGAGAAGAGAAAGCATACTTATTTTACTTCTCTACACACTCTCCCTAAAAAAACTCCACTCTGTTGGGAAACCCCTCTTCCAACTTCTCCGTACCTAACCCCTCACCCCAAGCCCTAATTTTCTGCGGCTGAGCTCCCCTCCGGCACGTGGTCACTGGCCATCCCCGAGCGCGGCGCCGACCCAGCGCGCGGCTCCCCGCCGGTCAAGCCGCGCCCTTCCCCGCCGGCCGAGCCAGATCCGCGCCCCGCGCGCGATCTCCCGGCCATCCCCGAAGCTCGGCGCCCCCTCGCGCCCATCCCCGAGGCCAACCGCCCCTCCTCGCCCGGCCGCCTCTCCGGCGCAGCCTCCCTCCCGCGGCCCGCCTCTCTCGCCGGAACCCCTCCCGAGCGGCGGAGCCCTGTTGCAGCGCCACCAGCGCGAAACCCAAACCACGCCGGACCACCTCGCGCGTCGCCATCTCCGCCGACTCCGGCGCTGGCCTTGGCCGACCCCCCTTCGCGCCTTTCCCCGCGCTGTCCCCGCGGGATCCGCCCGCCAACAGCCTCCAGCGTCGCCAAGTTCCGCGGTGCCCATTGGCTGTCCCCGTGGATCCGTCTCCCGTCGATCTCGGCTATTTCCTGCTGTCCGTGATGTTCGCAGCGCATCGTATCGCTGTCCGGAGACTCTCGAGTCCATGACGGCGCGTCCCGAGTCCGAGGCCACCCTTCGGACTCCGTCATCGAGCCTCTCGGTAAATTTCTTGATAATCAGAGTAGTTCGTCCCTTCCGTGTCGAGTCTATGATGATTATCGGTCCCCGGTTTCCCTTTGGGAAATCCGGTTAGCTGCGTAGTATTTTCGGTTAGCTGCGTTAGCATACTTTCTGTGATTTTTATCTGCTGGTTGTGTGGTTTGGTTTGATTATGGGATTCCCGGATATTTCGGGAAGTTCTGTGGATTGGGAATTATTTTCTGGTGGCTTGGAAATATTTTGGTGGATATATTTGTGGGATTATTTTTGGGTTGGAATAATTGCAGGTTTTTCGTGGCGCATTTCCCAGTTTTGGGTTTGTCCCGAAATAGAGGAAGTGCTGCCCAAATTTTTACAAAACTATATTTAATTGATTTCAAAATTGGTTTTCGGAAATGAATTTTAAACTGATTTTTCGGGCGACGACCGTACCGGTCTGTGGGCCCCGGCGAAATGCAAACGCACCGGTCCGACTGGACGTTGTGGTATTAGCCGAATTTTGAGGAATGGACCGAGTCTGAGACTCTTAGCTTTCTTTTTAATTATTTTAATTAATATTTAAGCTATTTATTATAGTTATTTAATTACTGCTCTTTATTTATTAATTAAGTTATTTTTCTCTTATTTTGATGTAAAAGAAAATTGTACAGGGCATAAGCCCACCCTAGGATGATTAGCTGTGCCCTTGTATTGTGTACCGTAGTTTTTATTTTATTTTCTGGTGGATGTGAATTTGGGTGGTTTGTGATTAGACGCATAATCGTAGTTAGAGCGTAAATTTACTGATTAATTAAGAATTAATTAAAATGGATAAAATATTAGTAAATAACTAGTTCACGATTTATCACTAAAAGAAACTATATTTTTATAAATATATTACGAAAACACAAAGTTTTTCAAAGTTAAATTGATTCTCGCGTTATTTCCAAATAATCCAGTTAATCGGCTTAATCAAACGCACGTAGTTGCGACGTAAACGTTAGCTGTAGATTAATACAACTTAAAACCTGACTAGGACATGACTACTAGAGATTGTAACTAGCACACTTAGTCTGATTATTCAGGAATCTAAGTCGAGTTCTCAACTGTAGGAACTCGAAGTCGTACCTGACGTTCCTCCTCGGTATCAACCTGTCTTTCTAGTCAATCTAATACAAGGCAAGTATAGTTTGTGTTAGTTTACAGTTATTTACTTAATCGTTTTACTGCATGTCTAAACCACGTCTCAAACACGAAACTCTCACCGAGAGTACTGTACTGTAACTACTGTAACTATTGGGGACTGGAGAATAGCGTAATGATTATGACCATACTGTAACAAAACCCCTTATCCATTACTGTAACAAACCCAAGCCGGTCATATGTCATTACCTATTCAAATTACTGTTTTCTACTGTAACAAACATGTTTTAAAACTGTTTAGAACTGCATGATTCTATTTCTTATTTAACTGTTTAATTAGCATGAATTGTACTTTGCTCCCTCCTGACTGGAGACAACATTTTAGGTAACACTGAGGATGATGAGCTATACTATAATAGCTATTTTGACCCGGTTCTCTACCCTGCGACGGTACCGGAGCCGTCTCTGGAGGACGTTGATCCTGGGACCACTGAACCTGATGCTTAGATAGTTTCCCTTTCCTGCATCTTTCTTTTATTTGGAATTTGTAGTTTTATTTTCAGCATTTCCCTTCCAGTTGTATTTCTGAATATTTTATCAAATAAAGTTTCAATTTCGAATAGAACAGTTGTGGCAAATGTACTTGTGTTGTTGTGAATACCTGCAATGGAACAGCTTACTGCCGCCGTCTCACCACGGTGCAGGCTGGGCATGGTCCGGTTCGACCCATTAAATTGGATCGGGTCATGACATGTTTTCAGTGGTGGCCCATGCAGGTCCCACAACAAACAACAACTTAGGAAAATATACCTAGAAACAATTAGAACACTAGAACATTGATTTGTCACGACATAGGTCCGATTTATATATAAATAAATATTTTTGCTTGATTATAGACTGGTAGGCTACCTTGCTTATGTGTGCGTCCTAAACCTTCCAGAGAATGACCATTGACCAAATCCTGCTGGCAATGTGGTGTCATCTCCGGATCATACCCCAAGCCCAGGGTCCTTTCCCTCGCGGCTGTTTGACCGTTCCCTTAGTGCACCCAGTGAAGTTTTCCCTACACTGGCGACTCCTACCTCATCTCCAACTGAGTTGCATTCCCTGGTGGATAATTCATTTTGTTGCTTCATATCGTATATATAATATCACTTAATTATACCCAAAGAATTTAGACATATCCTTGGCAACTATTTTATAACAAATAAAGCAATACTACTAATATCAAATAAATAATATATACTGCTATACACATTATATATGGAATAAATATATTTCACTAACCTTTCTAAAATAATGAAAACATATATTCAATTATTAACTAGGCACCATAAATCTATACATACATATCCATATATTTTAAATACCCTAAAATGCACCAGGATAATGTAAGGGAAATAGTTATCATATTTCCAAGAATAAATATTCAATCAAAATAACTGAATGTTGATATATATATATATATATATATATATATATATATATATATATATATATATATATATATATATATATAACATTTATTCTAGGAAAATATTCATTAGATACTTTAAACAAGGTAGAAGTACACACACAAAGTATATCGTCCTGGACGTCTTAGGACTCACTATAAGCCTATACGGGCTTGGGCTCGGTTCGAATCCAGTCCGGGCTAAGTTGGTACAATCGGGTCATCTAAAATCAATATATCTAATTAATAAACAATGGATTTATCGGTGGGTGTTAAGTCGCAACTTGGCTTGGTTTTTCTAGTTAGGACGTCCATATGGCTCGGTCTTCCTTGGCATGACTAATACACTAGTCAAGGCACGCCACTACACTATCCGTGCCATGATTCCTAGTCACCTTGTACTCCGAATCTCCACCTTGGCTACAATCATCTACCGTAATAATTAACTAATTAATTATTTACAAAATTCTAAAAATCTTATTTAAAACAAATCAATAAAAATAAAAATATTTCCAAAAATTTCGGGAAGGAAGGCTACACAAGCCACGGGACGAAAGACCGAGTGTCATTTTGAAAGCAAGTCGTGCAACACTTCTAAGCCGACCGTGGGACATTTTCATATTCTAACTCAATCCGACCCGACTTGAAATTATTCTCTTAGCTATGTGTATTCGCCTCTTTTATTATCAAGCCTACTTGTGCATTTGAAAACTTTTGTTTTATTAGTGTGAAGGTCAAGCTGAGGCAAGTTCACCAAAGCCATCCACCTGAGCGAGGAGTCGCCTCAACCGAGCGGGTCTTCGAGCAGCCGCTTCATGGCTAAGTCTGAACGTCGTTGCGTTTCGATTCCTCCGATTTAGCTGAGCGGGACGGGACACTACATTATACACCAATCAGAAAAAGTTTCATCCTCGAAACTAACTGAGTACACTTATCGACTTATAACTTGATTCAATATCCAACGATTCTCGCACACATTCCTCCTATGCATTTTCTTAATCCGAGTCACGCTCGTGCTTTGGTTATCTTTCGACACGAACAACTATATCTCAACTTGGGTAACTTACATTCTTCGTGCACATGGACAACTCAGATCTAGGAAAACCACCCGATCAACCAACATTCAAGTTTGTCTCAAATCAAATAATCATACTACCATCAATATTTCTTCGAAACACGATTTCAAAATCCTCGATACTTTTTCGTTCCTCTAATCTCACTTGAATTCAACATATCACTTAGTTGGATTATGCACATATTTCAGGCGTCCCCAAAATACATGCATTTCAGTCATGCCTCGTGATAGAGAATCCGCCATCACCATTTGTGTTGGATCGTGCACATATTCAAGCGTCTCTGAAATATAAGTATTTCAGCCAAGACTCGTGAGTGGTGTCTCCCCAATTTCTATCTCTCCGTACCGGGACGAGTGCTGCTAACTTAGCATTAAATGCTTTGATGGGTGAAGAGCTTGTGTAGGCGCATCGTTTGTGGGCCGCATGCACCTCGGAGCGCATCAGTTGTGGGGCGCATCCTTTCTGGGGCACATCAATTTCGGTCAACCTCGTTGACCATTTTGAGGCTCGAATTAAATAACTTTGACTCTGTTGAAATTGAGATGGCAGATTCATTGCCATTAATGCTATATTCATCGCATTAATTTCGGGACGACTGCCACTTGACGCATGGATTTTGACCATACTTTGCCTATAAATAGAAGTGTTTGTAAAGGAGAGATTTTACTTGTTCTCATTTCACATGACTTTCGGTCGAGAATGAGCTCAACGGATCCTCTTCCTTGGCGAGTTCGAATGCTGCGAGTTGTGGATCTTCTCGTTCAAAGAAGTTTCGATTTTGACGACGAGCTCCATCAGTGAACTGAGATGTACCGAGTTAGCTATGGAAGAGCAGTTCGTGCACGTACGCTTTAATGGTAGTGTTCCTCTTCGAAACATCAAGTGCCAAAATGTTGAGTACCAGATTTGGATTTATTGCCAACCCACGTTATGCTCAATAACTATTTTGGGTGGGGATGCACCTGTGCTTAGACGAGGAATTGATGTGCTCCTGACGAGAAAGTGATTCATTCGTGACGAAAAAGTGATTCGCTAGTAACGAGAAAGAGATGTGCTTGTGCTGAGACGTCAAACTGATGTGCTTATTCGTAGAGTTTAGAATAGGCTGTAGTAGATTTTTCATGTAATGAAAAAGTCATGTAATAGATTTTTATAATCAATAAAAATCTTATTTTCATGCACTTTTATCTGTTGTCTTGTTATGATACGCCAATTTTGTTCTGTCTTTGGCGCATACTGTTTATAGCGCATAGGAACTTGACCTCTGTGGCACATAAATTTCATGCTTCTACATTTTTGGATCAAAATCAAAATCAAAAATCAAAAAAAATATTTTAAAATCTATTTTTTTTTAAACTGGACCGAAAGATTTTCGGTTAAAAACCGAACAATGCTCACCCCTAATCAGGGGACGCCACTCTCTTCTTTTGCAGTCTCAGTACGTATCCAAGTCTAATAAAAGTATAAATATTTGATGCCTTCATTTTTCTGATGATCATGTGATTGTGGATCCTTATTTCACTATCACCTTCCCAATATCGGAACACGTTAAACTTATTTACAAATTACTTGAATCCTTGCGATAAAACATTGAAAAGATAATATACTTCTGACTCTGAGTCAACCAGGTGGCTAAGTCAATAGGCACACTGGATGCTATTAGCTTCGCCTTAACAGTAGAAAAGAGAATTATTTGTGTCATGTGGATCAATATTTTAAAAATCGGACCGATGATTGAACCGAGTTTTCTTGATATAGGTCAGACCGAGTTCAACCGGAGTTCAAATAGACTTGATTTGATTTGGTTGAAATAGTCAAGATATCCATATTTGCTCTTGATTTGGTTTGGTTCTTAGTATGCTGGTTTGGTTTAATTTTAATAATTATAAGGTTTATTAAAACCAAATCAAGAATCAAATGGTCCAAATTTCACATGATAATTTATTTTTATTTATTTTTTTTTTAAAAAATTGGCCGGTATAATTGTGAACCGGTTCGGTCGGCTCACCGGTTGAACTGCGGTTTTGGAAAAAAAAAATCGACGGTTCTTTAAAAGATCCAGTTTCAGTTGAACCAGACCAATTTTTTGACATAAATATGTTGGATCCGGTCTAACCGCCGGTCCGGTCCTGTTCATATAATACTGATATGGAAAGAAAAAAAATAAAGTAGTTCATATGTCACTCTCCAATGTCTCCATGAATGGGAAGACGGGAAGGAACGTAAGAAAAAGAAGATCAACGAAGTATCACTTCCATTTCTGAGTACAATTCCATCACAACTTCACAAGGTATGCAAGTGGCAGAAAGTATATAACATATCGGATTTGTGACGGAAAAATAATATTTTGTTCCGATTAAAGGGACAGACCACTTTTTGACAGGACTTTATTTTGTCTATAATTTCTTTTTGAGAGAGCGGACCTGATCATCAAGCAGATCCCATTTGAATTTCATTAATATAAGATACAATAATTAGTACATAGATTGAGAAATTCACTGATATACTATTACATAGTAAAATTTAAAATATTTAAAATTAAGGCAAAAAAACTTTCCTGAAGATTAAAAAAAAAAAATTTAAAATTTAAAAAAAAACCGGAGTCACCTAAATAACCGTAGATGAAGACCATAGAATGTCATAGGTAAGTTATCTACTTTTTAAGTCAGTCGAGAAATAGGTTTAATTATAACTTGATACCCTCAACTATTTTTGTTTTTCAACTTGATATCCTAAACTTTTTTACTCGACAAGTCGATACCATCAACTATTTAATATTTTCAATTTGATACCCAAAAATTTTAAAAGGACAAGATTACCTCTCTCCTGCATTTTTCAACTAAATCCAACCCCTCTCCCCCTCCCCCGTGCCGGCTCTCACCACTCACACATCCAACCCACCCCGTCCCCTCGAACCCCCCTCCCTCGCTGTCCCACCGTCGTCCCCGCTCACCCACTTCGGCTTCGGCTTACACTTGTATGATTACTTTGATGAGGGTCATGAGCACAGATGGATTCGTCATACAATAAAGTACAACCCCAAGCTGCTTCAAATTAATTTTGTTCAGTGTTGTCATCATCTTCCTCTTGACATCCTTGCTTGCCAAATATCTTTAGAAGAGTTGAGCATGATTAATTTTTATTTTATTGTTGAACTTGGTCCGCCCAAGATCATGGGTTGTTTGAGAAGATTGCATATTCAATGTATCAATGAAGATGGCTTCATGGAAAATCTCATTTCCTCTTGCCCTGTGCTTGAAGATCTGGATCTGCATAAATGTGAATTTGATGCACTCTGCTGTTGTATATTTGGTTGGAGTGAGAGCTTGATTTCTCTTCCGAGTGTAGAATACTCAACTCCCACTCCAGCTCCCCCAAAGATGTGTAATTTTAAGTTTAGATTAAGGATATTTTTGTCCAATTTTTTTTTTCAAGGTATCAAGTTGTTAAAAAAAAAAGTTTAGTGTATTAAGTTGAAAAACTGGAATAGTTGAGGGTATCAAGTTGCAATTATCAAGCCAAAACCCTTCCAATGTAAGACTTCTCCGATCGAGAAAACATAATAATATTCAATTTTTTATGATAAAAGCCTATTCGTCAATTGAAATATTTTTTGAAAATTCTTCGATTTCATTCTTTCCAAATGGACTAGATCAAGGTCATGAAGGCGTAATCACACATCAGGTTCTTAACAGAAGTTGGAAGAAGCCCTCATAGTCATATTACTCTTAAAATTCAAAAGGAGAAGTAGCTTGTAACTTTGATTTCCAAGGAGTTAAAATGTAGTTCCAACTTCCAACTTCCAACTTCCAACAACAGATGTCAAGTGACAGTTGATGAAGATATGAAATGCAAACTTTTTATATCAACCACACAAAACATGACATATCTATTGCAAAGCGAAATGTTTCTTATTTGAAAATATCAGTCTATTATTTGGAACAACCATATTAACAATTTGAGTTTCAATGGAACTCGAATCCACCTGGTGTTTAAAGACACACCGCGTCAATTTATCAATAACTCAATGAAAATACAACTTCAACTACTTTTTTAATTACTCACGTGGGAACACGAATAGAGTATTATCGAAGCAATGAAGATTCTTTTTAATTACTCACATGGGAACGCGAATAGAGTACTATCGAAGCAATGAAGATTCATTATCTGACCCAAAATTTCCAAACCGGAGAGAAAACCTTCTTTGTTTTAGTCAAATTTTGAAGAGGACATCCGTGGCAAAACAAAGAATAGGAGAGAGAGAGCTCTTTAAAACTCTCATGCAAGCCATTAGCTTGATGATAACAGAATAACAATTCCCTTGTAGAACAAAATTAACCCATTTTTTTCTACTTGGCAACAAATCCTCTGGCAAACAGAACTTCATTGGAAAAATCTCAATGAATTGAATCAAAGGCCTTCTCTAAATCAACTTTAAACAATAATGATATGAGAGCATATTTCTTTTGACATACTTCATGTTGGTGTTTTTGCCTTTAGATTAGGAAAGATAGTCTCACATCGACTACACTAAATGGTGAGTATCTCAATATAATGCAATGCTTGTGTTGAGGTGTACACATGAGGTGTGGTGGGGCACAAGTGTGTGCTAGCGCCATGTGAAAGTATTTTTCTAGAAGGAAAAAGGATTAATTCCAACAAGGATGCAAGTTGATTTTTGTTGTGCGGACTCGGACTCGGACACGGACTCCAGGTTGTCTCGTGCATGCACGGGAGTGTTCGGGGGGTAAGCGTGGACTGGCACACTACTATGCTGATTGTGGGATGATCTAAAATATCAAACTCTATTTTTTAGTATTGGTATTTTAGTCACACATCGGATAGGAGAAAAGGTGAAGTCTCACTCCACTCTATAAATAGAGCCCCTTGGCCTCCTTTGGAAGATGCACCAAGAAGAGAGTTAAGGGAGTCCGTAAAGTCCAGGAAGCCCGTTCAAGTCTCAAATATTGACTTATGAGCGTTCCAGAAGTTCTTCGTGAACTTGTTGGTTCCTGGAAGCAGATCATGGTGGGGCGAATCTTGCTTTGAGCAACGGTGATCTTAATCACCCCAGCAAGAACCTTTCCTCTTTTTTTTTTTTCTCTTTTCTCTGAGTTGTAACTCAGTTCTGTCCGTCAGCAACTGCGATTGCGAGGAAGAACGTGATATTTATTTTCTGATTATTGTAGCTTTTGTAATCAGATTTATATTATAGTGTTCCTCGTGGATCTCGAGAATAATCAGAAGGGGAACGCTTGTTTGAACCTCTGATCTCGACATCTAGTTCTACCATCTTTGATTAAGCCCCGGGACTAACAATCTCAAAGCAAGATCCTTGTAGATGGAGAACAGCCGTGCGAAACTTCTGGATACAAGTTTCAACAAACTTGAGAAGTTCGACGGGGATCATTACTACTCTTGAAAGAGGAAGGTATGCATGAATCTGCAACTGGCAGAGGTGGACTACGTTCTGACAGAACCAGAACCAGAGATTCCAGATGAGGATGATGCTACTGTTCGGGCAGTTGCGATTGCAACCGCAAAACAGAACAAATGGAGGAGAGACAACAATCTCTGCAAGCTGATGATTTTAAACTCCATGGAGGATACTCTGGCGGAATCATACAACAAGACGGACCATGCTAAGGTCGTCTGGGAGTCTCTAGAGAAGCATTATCAGGCTGATGAGAACCGCAACAAGATCCATGTGACTGAGAATGTCTGGAACATGCGATTTGAGGACGACAAGGCGATGTTGCCTCAAGTCAAGGAGTTACTCAAGTTACGTCAAAAACTTGAGGGCGATAGCATGCCACTTGTCGACGCTTTTGTCGTAGGGGGTATAGTTGCCAAGCTTCCGTCAGGATGGAGCAGTTTTATCTCAGACATGCACATGAAGAAGATGCAAATCAGCCTGGATCAACTACTTCAAAATATCAATGCTAGAGATGAGTTGATGGCTAAAAACAAATTGGACACGTTGTCCAAACAGTTGGCAGAGGCCAACTTGGTGCATGCGGGGGACTCCAAGGGAAAGCATAAGGTTTCTCACAACCAGAAGAAGAAGGATTTCAACCATCTGAAGGTGAAGTCGGCTTCGTTCAAGTCAAAGCCAAAGCCCAAGTCAGATGTGACTTGCTTCAATTGTGGAAAAAGGGCCACTATCGCAGAGACTACAGATCAAAGTCCAAACAGATAGAGCAAGGTAAGCCTAACAAGGTTTTCATGATTGTGCAGGTTGCCACGACTGTTGTTGACACCGACTGGTGGGTGGACACGGGTGAATCCTGCCATATTTGCTCTAATAAGGAGTTTTTTACCACATACAAACCTACATCTGAGAAGGTTATGGTGGCGGACCAGATACAAGCTGAAGTATTGGGGACATGAACGGTGGTACTGAACCTGACTGTAATGCCCCGCTCTGTACGAGGCATTTGGTTGGCTTGTTGGATGCTATCAAGATGTTGGACCGTGACTTATGTTGGGAATCAGGAGAATCGAGACTGATGCAGTCTCTCTTAGCTGGCTAGACGGAATGGGTATTGGAACGTGGCTCGCTGGTGGAGCTACGCTTAGTGGAATTTTGAGTGAGTGGAACTGTCCTTCCTCCTCCTTACTCCTTCATGCTTAATAAAATAAAGTATTGAAATGCTATGAACGGTCCCTAAATGTCCCATATGTTAGTTGCTGAATAATAGAGATGCTTATGCTGAGAATTATTAAAATGTACAACACATTGAACTGCTAATGTGATTCGATGCCTGAGAATGAATTGATAACATTATTCCTTATGTTTAATGCTGCTAAAACGGTAAAACACTTGAATAATGAGATGCCTTGTGAATGATAGAATATAAAATGATGCATGTCCCTTATAAGAAATGAATGATTGAATAAATGTCCCTATGAAATGAATGAATGTTACGTTCCTCTTAAGAAAGGAATGATATGAGATACGTTACAATGAAACAATGAATGAGAAATGATAAAGCTAGGATCGTTGAGATCACCAAATGAAATGATGGTAATGATGAAATGAATAAGTCATTGAATATGACTAATGATGCACTGTTGCCTTTACTTCTTTAATATATTTTACCATGCGATTATGTTCATAATCGAGTCGGACACGCATTCGCATGGTCATGGACAACTTGTATACAAGGTTTGATTTTTAATTTCCTCGAACGGTTCCTAGGGCCCTGGGGACCGATTATGTAACGTCCCAGTCCCAAAATACGTAGGACTAGGAACGAAGCATGCCAGCTGCATATATACGAGATATACTCCAACATATAAAAATCTCGAATATACACATAAGCTGTATTGTGAATAATAATAACAAACAGTCACAGGTAAAAGCTATATCTCATCCACAGTAAATATAAAGAAAATGGTAACTCACGAATCAAAGTAAATGTCAAAATGTAACTGTTGACCGGGCGGAGACAAATCCACTACCGGTACTAGAATAAACTGAAGGAAAATAGAGTCCAACCTCTAAGATAAATAGAATAAGAAATGATGACTAAATAGGCTCCTCGACCCAATAGGGACAGCTGTGATCAGAAGGTACTACTCGCTCGAGCGTGAAGGATGAGTCTATACCGGAGCCATACTCCTGCGGAAAGTCCTGCACACCTATACCTGGAGAGATCACCAGGTCCTCAGAGGGACGTAACAAGATACAAAAAGAACATGCCACATAAACTGAATAAATACTGCTCAATAAGAATAAGTAAGATCAGATCATAACATGTTCCAATACACATCTATTGAACTAGCTTACCATCCCCCCAACCAAACAAGGACAGGAGATGGTAAACTAATTCACGATGACGTATCTTTCCATGCTATGAATCCAATATGGTATCCGGACCCCAACAAGGTTCAATACCTTCTCATCGAAGTAGTAAGCCACACCTACAACCAAACAAGGACAAGATGTGACGAACTAATCCGCAACAAGTTATTGTTCCAAGCTACGGTCAGATACAAGTACCCAAACCAAAAGTACTCGTACCTAACGGATAATGGTGCCTAACCGTTCTAAGTGAAATATAGTTAAGAACAATCCTTTCTGCGCATGGGTCCTGGCTAAATAGGATCGGCATAGTCCCCCCTTGGGCACCAGAGGCCCCATCAGTAAGAGCATGATGTTCCACAGAATTGCCAGTGGCCGTCAGTAATCATGGGTAATCTGACCCGCGTCTCCGGCGGAGCTCACGGGTTACAAAAGGGAAAGTGCATCGAAGCCCGTACGCTAAGAAATTGTCCTCCCCGTCCAATGCCTACTATGTTGTATCCACAACAGTGAACCTCTATAACCGCTAAGTCAAACTAGCATGCAACCTCTATTAGCGGTTATTCCTATCGCACGGCTTATACGCACCGGTGGCCAACCAGTCACGCATGTCCGTGTTCTACATGCGACATACAACTTCGTGTTATAATGTGTCAAGGCCAATGAATATAACACACAAGGTGGTCCCTTAAATCTAGGTTTAATGTGTAAGAGAAATAATACACAGCAGGAAATATAAATGAACAGTAAGTTCTAACAGGTTATGCCATGTATCACAGTTTATTTTGCATAACAAAAATAATGAAATATGAGCTAAAATAAATAAACAACTGGTGGCAAGGTATCTTGCCTGGAGGTAGTGTGCAGAATGGCGACGCCTGGTAACTCAAATCGTCATAATAGGAAAGCACTGAAAGCCAACTTTTACGAACGACCTCGGATGCTGAAATAAACATCACGAACAGATTTGGCATAAAAGAAATACCTAGGAAATGCCTGTCCAAAAGTCTAATTCTAGAACAGGGGCAAAATCGTAATTTTGGGTCAAAACGATTTCCGTCGTTGGACCCGTTTTGCACCGAAACGCGTGCCAAAGTCTATGGTCTCTAAAGTCGTCAAACTACATGTCTACAAATTCAGTTTGAGAAGAGGAACTCAATGGTATGTCCAGTTTTGGATTCCGATGAGCCGTGCACAAAATCGCCCGTTTGAGTGGGTCGCAGGCCCGCCAAAAAGGGGTTCCGATTCGACCTTCTCAGAATCGAACCAAACTTGGCATACAGGACCAGAAAAATGATACGGTCCTGATGGCGTAAGTTTCGTCTCGATACGACGAACGTGCACAAAGTTATGGTCGAGTTTGCAAAACGTCGATACGGGGGTATCTCTGCGGATACGCACTGATTTTGTCGCGCACGCGCAACGAAATCGAGTTCCGTCAGTTCCCACACGTCGGCAACATCCATACGCGCCTTTCGATGCGTATAGTGTGCGACCTCGTCGCCCGGTTTGTCGGGGCGCACGCCGTATCGGTTGGTTTTATTGAAATTTTACTGTTTTTAAAATCAACTTTCTCTCAACTTTGAAATCGCGATTCTTTGCGTACAGGGAATGAAAAATTAAACTGAAAGAAGGAAATTGAAGTTCTATATGTTGGCTAAATTGTTGTTCAGAAAAAAATTACCAAAACTTTTGCTAGGTTGGTCGAAAAAAAATATCTCAAAACAGGGTTACTTGAGATCACAATTCTGTCCATACACAGTGGGTTTTTCATCGACTTGGCGTCGATTTTTCCAACTGATCGATGCGCTATATCCCAATCTAGTTGGTGGGATATCTAGAGGGTTATATTGGCTTTACCTAGGATCTTCTAGTTCGAAAACTTATCGAGTAGAATTGCAGAAAGATTGGAGGGAACTTGAGTACCTGGCGAGGCTCGGAAATAGTGTGCCCTGTTTTGAGCTCGGTCCGACGTCTACTCCGGCGTCGCACGGCCGTGTCAAGCGGTCGAGGGCAGCATCAGGCTGCCGTGGGGACGTGGGGTGATGGAGGAAAGTCTTCGGTGCGCGAGATTAGTCGAATTTCGAGAGAAGTTTAGGAAAATCCCCTTATCCCGAGCGGCTGATACCTATAGGCCACGTTTGATCTCTAACGAATTTAAATTCGATTTTAAATCTGGATTCAAGCCAATCCTGTGGGGAATCAAATTTGGGGTATGTTAGGAACAAGAGGTTTAAAAGATTTGCGAAGATTTGTTCAAGAATCTGCTTCCATCCATCTCTTGCGGTTCGCGGAAAGGAAACTGGGGCTCTTGTTCGCGGAAGGGATGAAGGGTCGGGATCATAGCTAGTACATGGGGTTGGGATCAGCAGCTTTGTTGTATTAATAATATACATAGCTAGTACATGGGGGTCGGGTTCAGCAGCTTTGTTGTATTAATATATATATATATATATATATATATATATATATATATATATATATATATATATATATATATATATATATATATATATATATTTACTGAAAACTCAATATCAATATATATATACAATCCTAGTAACAAGGATATTCATACCTGCTTTTTAGTCCAAATAAAATTTGTAAAATTTTTAGGAGAAAAGAAAAAAAATTATTTCCTAAAATATTTTAATAAAGACTTTCTTGTACCAAATTTACCTATAGTGTAGCCACTACTGCTACTTTTAATATAAAAATAATTTTAGTGCTTAAATTCAAGCTATTCATTATTTGTGACAAATACGTAAAATTTAAAATAATAAAAATTCCTTAAAATCCAAAAATATTTCCAATACTTGAATAAATGTTTGTATAAATATTACCTTCTTAAATCAATTACAAATAATATAAATTCCGTACTTTAAATTACACATAATAACATTGATCTTACTAATAATTATTAAAGATAAAGTAATTCCAAACTAATTATTTAATCAATATATAATAACAAAAAAAGAGAAAAAAAATCCTCCAAGATTTTGGGGGATTACATATTCGGCCTAGGAGGAAATAATGATGAGTGCTATGGGAGCACGGATAAGACGGGGTGGCATAGAGGCTCGCCACCTACTATGCTGATCGCATTATCTTGAAATGAAATGAAATGAAAAGAGTCCATATGGTTTAACAACACCAGTGACCATGTAGTCAGGATGCATGCTAATGAATGTTTTGTGCAGGCAGCGTAAGTATATCTGATAACCTGTATTTGATGCAGGTATGAGAAGTCGGCTATCGGTAAGGAATCACATAATTGTGATATTGTATATATTGGTTCAACTTGCCTGCTTAACATGCTAAATAAAATGATGTTGTGTTGTTGCCTTTAAAATGAGAAACTCTATAACATGCTCAACATTTACAATGCGAATTTGCTGATGCATTGCCTTTTAGATCATTGCCATAACCTGTTGAATGATAACACCAAGTATGCTAAACGATGCCTTCAGAAAGTATTTCCATAATATGTTCAATGTGTTAACTCAATGTTGCTTAGATGATGCCTTACACAAAGAAATGCTATACCATGCTAAGACATGTTTACTTACTTCAATGTTTCTGCTCAAGAAGTGTAAACTGATGCTAGGCCCCAAGTAGAAAGATCATTCTATTAAATGCTTGCTAAAATTGACCAGTTAGTGTTGGTTTAGGCGAGTGGGTTGGATTTTGCTCGCCAGTACATAGATGATGTGCTGACCCACGTTTTGTGGGCAGGTGCTTGTGCTTGGAATGTTCTACACACGAAGATTGGCTTGATTGGTCCTGCGGCATCGAAAATTTATTGGGCATACAGAAGCTCTCCTTATATACAAGATGATGTCTTCTGTTTATAAAGGACATAATATATAGAACATTGTAATCAGTGATACCAGTGAGTTGTAAGCCAAGTCGGTATATCGAGTTGTAATCCAATGTATCCAAATATCAAATGTAAGTTGTATAGCATTGTTCAGTTGACATTCAATGTAAAGTGAGATGTGCTGTAAGTATTGTACTTCAATACAAGTCTTGTACTCTTCTTCAATTATCAATAAAGAGAATATAGTTCTATATGTCTCTGTGTGACTTCAAGTTATCCTTTTATCTTCGCTACTATAAAGAAGTGATGTACTTCTATTCAATGAGAAAGATTGTCCTCACTAAATTCAATTTATCTGCTTCTGCCACTGCGATGTGTTCCTATTTGAAGAAAATCAATTATGTACCATCTTTGCCTTGTACAAGTGCAATACCAAACTTGTACGGCATCATGCCCAAGCGAGGACGATCGATCCCAAGAGATAAAATATGTGAATAAATGACTCTACAAATCGAGGTGTGACACTGACTTCGGAAAAGTCGCTGACGCTTCAAGATGTGAAGCATGTACTGGTGATAGCTAAGAACTTGGTCTCTGGAAGTCTGTTATGTAACGCAGGCTTGAGAATGGACGTCAATGCTGGGCAGATAGTGATGTCCTACAAAGGAACATACTTCGGAAAAGCTTATTGTACCGAAGGGATGTTCAAACTTCAACTTGCAACTCCTGCAAAAATGATTAATGCAGTTTTTTCTTCTGGTTATTCTCTTGAGTTATGGCACAATAGACTAGGACATGTTCATTGTAAAAGAATATATAAAATGTCTAGCCTAGGGCTTATCTCCAAATGTGGGGGGTAAGGAGGTGGAGAAGTGTGAGGTTTGTGCACAGACAAAGATCACTAGAAAATCGTTCAAACAGGTGAATCGAAGTACAGATCTTCTGGAGTTGGTACACTCAGATATTTGTGACTTCAGACAGTTCTCCACAAAGGCAATATGAAGTATTTTATTACATTCATCGATGACTACTCGTAGTACGCATTCGTCTATATGCTCAAGTCTAAAGACGAAGCATTCGAGAAGTTCAAGGAGTTCAGGGCTGAGGCTGAACGTCAAACTGGGCAACAACTCAAGAGACTCAGAAGTGATCGAGATGGAGAGTACAGGTCTATTGAATTCGCATCGTTCTGCAAAGAACATGGAATTGTCAATGAGACAACTGCTCCGTATTCTCCTCAATCAAATAGAGTAGCTAAAAGGAAGAACAGGACGTTGACAAAGATGATGAACTCAATGCTGTTGACTGCAGGTCTTCCAAACTGCTTCTGGAGAGAAGCTGCATTAACAGCTATGTTCATTCTGAACAGAGTGCCGTATGCAGGTTTTGAAGTCACTCCTCATGAACTCTGATTTAAAGTCAGACCCAACTTGAACGTCATTCGAGTGTGGGGGTGCCTGGCATATGTGAAGCTTCCGGACTTAAAGATTCAGAAGCTTGGGATAAGGACTACAAAGACAATCTTCTTGGGATATGATAAGAAAAGTGATGCTCGGAGGTTTCTTGATGTTGAAACCAATCAAATCATTGAATCTCGTGACGCCGAATTCTTTGAAGATAAATTTGCGAGGCAAAAGAACATTGTTATCGTGGACATTTTGGAGAATAATGTGAGTGCACAAGCGGCTATCACTTCCAAAGAAGATGCAGTCCAAGAAAAAAAATTGTCATACCAGAGACAATTGTTGAACCAGAACTCGCAGAACCCAGATATAAGCGGGTGAGGAGACAGAAGGACTTCGGAGATGAGTTCGTCACCTATCATGTGGAAGCTGATCCGCTTACATATGATAAGGCGATGAAGACCAGAGATGCTATCTTTTGGAGGGAGGCTATCAATGATGAGTATGACTCTATAACCTCCAATAATACGTGGGTGTTGGTCGATCTGCCTAAAGGAGCTAAACCAATCGGATGTAAGTGGATCTTCAAGAAAAAAATGAAGACCGATGGAACTATTAACAAGTTCAAAACAAGGCTGGTAGCCAAAGGGTTTTCTCAGAAGTAGGAGTTCGACTACTTCGACACATATGCTCCAGTAGCACGGATGACAACCATCAGGATGTTGATTGCTCTGAGTGCAATTCATAAGCTTGTCATACATCAGATGGATGTGAAGACTGCATTCCTAAATGGAGAGTTGACCGAAGAGATCTATATGCAACAGCCAGAAGGATTCATCGTCAAGGGCCTTGAAGACAAAGTCTACAGATTTGTGAGATCTCTATACGGTCTGAAGCAAGCTCCCAAGATGTGGCACGAAAAGTTTGACAAAGTCATTAGATCAAGCGGCTACATGGTCAGTGAGACGGACAAATATGTTTACACAAAGTTCGCTGACGGGAGAGGAGTTATCGTTTGTCTATATGTGGACGACATGTTGATCCTGGGTACGGATCTAGCACGTGTCACTGAGACAAATAAGTTTCTCTCATCTAAATTTAGTATGAAGGACTTAGGAGAAGCTGATGTTATCCTAGGGATAAAGATCATCCGGACAGACACTAGAGTGGCGCTGTCACAGTCTCATTACATTGAGAAGATGCTCACACGTTATGGATATCAGGATCTTTCAGGGATCGATACTCCTTACAGGTGTGATAAGAAGCTGAATCCAAATCCTAGATAAAGCGTTAGGCAGCTGGAGTACTCAAGCGTCATCGGGAGTTTGATGTATGCAACTACTGCCATAAGGCCTGACATAGCTTTCGTCGTGGGGATGCTAATTCGATTCACGAGCAACCCAGGTGTGAAGCACTGGAAGGCCGTGAAGAGAGTTATGAGGTATCTCAAGAGGACTCAGAAGTATGCACTGTACTACAGCGGATATCCGACAGTAGTAGAAGGCTTAAGTGATGTAAGATGGTGTTCAGAAGCAGAGAGCGAAAGGTCCACAGGAGGATACATCTTCTCCATGGATGGAGCTGCTATATCGTGGAAGTCGAAGAAACAGACAATGCTCTCTCATTCCTCAATGGAATCTGAGTTCTTTGTACTGGCTGCTGCAGTAGAAGAAGCAGAATGGCTTCGGGAGCTCATGTATGATCTTTCAGTGGTTGGTGCATAGATTTCGGCGGTACCGATATACTGCGACAACCAGGCAGCTGCAGCAGTGGCATCAAATGATATCTTCAATGGTAAGAAGAGGACTGTGCGATTGAGGCACAAGGCGGTGAATGATCTGATAAAGACTGGAGTCATTACCGTGATTGATGTTCAGAGTTAGGAAAATCTGGTCGATCCGTTCACCAAAGGTCTCAAGCGCCAGCTGGTCGAGGACACAGCAATTATGATGGGCTTGAAGACGATGTGATGTTCTGTCTTTGTAATTCTAACATAAAGTATTATGCTATTAGTTCAAAGAGAAATCTACTAGGCATCTAACTTTTGGTTCAAAGAAGGATAACTGACGGAGAGAATATCTGGAACAGTGGATAATCCTTTGAGATACTAAGGGGTTACGGACCCATAACCACTGTTGTCTACTATCTGTTCTCTTAAAAGAACAAGTCCTGTAGGAGGATGGCTTAGACGCCTTAATGAGTTCTCAGGCATTTCGAATGTCTGGTGTGCTCTACAGGAAGCACGGTAGCACAACACTACAAAGGAGCGTAAGGTCTCCATGCTACAGTGGGGTGACACCACCAAAAGGTTCCTCAGTAAGGGTAATGTCTCGGCTTTGCAAGCCATGTCACAGCGGCATAGCACCGCATATAGGCAGGTAGCCTAATGTTGAAGAATAAAGAGTGGTAGTCAGTACTACAAAGAGGCCGGTGACCTCATGTTACAGTGGTGTGACACCACCAAGAGGTACCTAGAGTGGGTAAAGCCTCGGCTACGCCAGCCATGTCACAGCGGTGTAACACTGCAAGGAAGCACAAGGCTTCATGCTGGGTATTTTGGCACTACAAAAAGGCTGGGACCTCATGCTACAGTGGCGTGACACCACGATGAGGTGTAGCATCGGCTTTGGGCCATGTCATAGCGGGGTAGCACCGCAAGGAAGTACAAGGCTTCATGCCAAAGGACTCTTTAAAAGAACTCACCTAGAATGTATGGAAAGAGATTCAGGCCGTCTCTTGAGGGTAAACTTGTAGACGCCCAAGATACATACACCGAAACCAGGCATGCACAGGGCCTTTAATGTGCAACCGAAAGCACAGCTGATGTCATTATGTGAGTAGGAAAAATTGTAGTCATGGTGCAGAATTCAAGGCTTAGTCCATTCTTGTATCATATTGTTATTTGACCCATGCGAAAAGATTCAAGTCGTCAGCGACATCTCTCCTAATGCATGATGGACAGTTACTGTGAGAAATGCTCAACCCATATATTGAGATATGTGGAGGATTGTTGATATTTTTGCCTTTAGACTTGGAAAGATAGTTCCACATCGGCTACGCCAAATGGTGAGTATCTCAATATAATGCAATAATTGTGTTGAGGTGTGCACATGAGGTGTGGTGGGGCACAAGTGTGTGCCATGTGGGAGTATTTTCCTAGAAGGAAAAAAGGATTAATTCCAACAAGGATGCAAGTTGATTTTTGTTGTACGGACTCGGACTCGGACACGGACTCCAGGTTGTCTCGTGCATGCACGGGAGTGTTCGGGGGGCAGACGTGGACTGGCACACTACTATGCTGATTGTGGGATGATCTAAAATATCAAACTCTATTTTTGAGTATTGATATTTTAGTCCCACATCGGATAGGAGAAAAGGTGTAGTGCCCCGTCCCGTTCAGTCAATCGGAGGAATCAAAACGCCGACGGCGTTCGGCCTTAGCCTTGCAACGGCTGCTCGAAGGCTCGCTCGGTCAACACGACCGCACGCTCAGGTGGGATAGTTTCGGTGAACTCGCCTCATGTTTGCCTTCACATAATAAATCTCATATTTTCAACTTGCACAAGTAGGCTTGATAATAAAAGAGACGAATCCACATAGCTAAAGGAAATAATTCCGACGGGTCGAATTGAGTTAGAATATGGAAAGGTCCAACGGTCGGCTTAGAGTTGGTGCACGGCATGCTTTGAAAATGACACTCGATCCTTCGTCCCGTGGCTTGGGAGAAGGAAAGTTGGTTGAGTAGGCAAAGTTATGAACGTAGCCTAAGTCATAGGCGTCGCCCGTATAAATGCTTCATAAAGCATACACGGTCCCATCGTCCAAGGCTTGGCATAGCCTTGAACCGTCCTATGAGTTAAGTTGCGTCGTACGACTGCTGGCGTAAGTCTAGACGTCCAAATAACTTGGTCGTTCAGTAGTCGAACACATGCGCGGCACGTTTCTGCAATGCGAGGCTTGACGCAGCCTTTGCTCGTCGAGTCGTTGTGCGTTTAAGTCAGGCAAGTTATGTTAGGCTATCGGAGTGGTAGCAAGCACGGTCCTACGAGTTCTACGTTGGGTATAACCATATAGTCTTACGATCTCAAGGCCCGTCGACTTGGGCAGGAGTGTCGCGTAGAGCACGATTGGCTTAAGGCACGATGCACGGACTTAGTATTTAAGGCAAGGATCACAATTGATTCAAAGTGAGTTTGAGAAAGGACTATCAAATAGGCGTTCATGAGTTGAACCAAATGATAGGGTACCAAGGAAAGAATGCTCGCGACCGTGGGTCGTCGAGGGGTCTCAAGGAAAGAATGCTCGCGACCGTGGGTCGTCGAGGGGTCTCAAGGATAGGAGTCTTGAATTTGGTTTTGAAAGAGATAGTAACATTGGAAGAGGAATGACTGTGTGAGACGTCAGTTTGTGTCGAGTCTTGCATGGTCATTGGACAACTTGTCGACAAGGGCGATGAATCCTCGAGCGGCAACCCTGGGCCATGGGACCGACTCGGCCTAGGAGAAAATAGGGTATAGTCGTGCATAAGGTTTCAGCACAGGTTAAGCGGGAACTTGCGACGGAGCTAGCTACTTGCGTCGAAAGGACCCCGATTAACAAAACTATACGTCCAGGTATAGCTTGTGACGCTAGTGGCCAAGTTCATATAGATGTCGGCAAAATAGCGGCTATCCGCGTGCATGCCTTTGGAATGTGTCGAGCAGGAATGTGTGTACGTTTTGGAAGAATGTGTGGGCCTAAGAATTGGCATCAACATAGGCGACGTGCTTCGGCACGAAATGTGGCGTCGAGTCTTAAGTCGTTCGCATAGAGTTGCATAAGTCAAACTTGAGTCGTTGTGAGTTAAGCCGAGAAGGGCCGTAGGGAAAGTTGGGTGAAGTTACGTTAAGTTGCTGGGCACGACCTCGAAATGAGAGGCACGGCCGCGTTGTCACAAGACAAGTATGTGTTGGTGTGTTGACATTGCAAGCAAACGAGAAGGTCTTGAGGCAAGGATAAGAAAAGTTGTCGGTGCGATAGCACGGTCACACGAGAATGGAGTCTATCGTGTAGTTGCGTCTCTGATTATGGCCGTAAGGAAAATACGACTTGATAGGTTAACGTTATTGGCACGAGAAGAGTCTAAGGCAAGGCATGAGTTAACATTTTTGACGCAAGCACGGGATGGTCTAGCGACACAGAATAGGCCAAGGCGTCGGTCCTAAAATCGATCCTAAGGCAAGACTAGAAAGACAATCGTAAAGGGACTTGTATTGCACAAAGTAAATCAAACGTGTTGGTTTTGTATGGGTGGGCGAGGGGCTCATTCTACCAGTACAGTTGAGTACTGACACCCACATAGTTTACATGTGCAGGCACATGTAGAAGCTCGTGGCGCGGAGCTCGCTTGGATGCGTCGAGGCACGGAGTTCCTTGGCGATTCGAAGCGTACGGCCGCATGGAGTCAAGACTTATACGGGACATAATGTATGGACGTCGCCTTTCGAAGCTTCCGTTGGCTCAAGCAAATGTACATTGAGAGATGAGAGAGAACTGAGTGATTGTAATGTGAGATGAGTGAATTTGAGTGATTGTAATCTTGGCCTTGCGCCCCATTGTAATCTATGTTTCAATATCAATAAAGAGCTTCTTTTGAATAACTTGTGTTTTGTTCTAATTTTCGCTGCTATTATTCAATGTCTCTGCATGGGACTTCTGTGCGACGATCCCGTCGCAGCCGCTGAAATCGGCCGTTATGGAACCCGCCTTGCACGAGCGCAATCTAGGCTCGTGCGGCATCACGCCTTAGCGAGGACGATCGCTCCTACGGAAGCGGGGCGTGACAAAAGGTGAAGTCTCACTCCACTCTATAAATAGAGCCCCTTGGTCTCCTTTGGAAGATGCACCAAGAAGAGAGTTAAGGGAGTCCGTAAAGTCCAGAAAGCTCGTTTAAGTCTCAAATATTGACTTACAAGCGTTCCAGAAGTTCTTCGTGAACTTGCTGGTTCCTGGAAGCAGATCGTGGTGGGATGAATATTGCTTTGAGCAACGGTGATCTTAATCACCCCAGCAAGAACCTTTCATCTTCTTCTTTCTTCTCTTTTCTCTGAGTTGTAACTCAGTTCTGTCCGTCAGCAACTGCGATTGCGAGAAAGAACGTGAGATTTATTTTCTGATTATTGTAGCTTTTGTAATCAGATTTATATTATAGTGTTCCTCGTGGATCTCGAGAATAATCAGAAGGGAAACGTTTGTTTGAACCTCTGATCTCGACATCTAGTTCTACCATCTTTGATCAAGCCCCGGGACTAACACTTCATAACCACACTGATGTGACAGTACATATTGGATGTAAATTATTACCTCTCTTTTAAGACTTCTTTTTACATACAATAATGTATTGCCACATCAATGTCGCTATGGAGTGTGTCAAGTGACTCTTAATTAAAACACGAGGCACACTTCTTCTATGTGAGTCATGAATAACTTCTTGGGCAATGTCAACACAATCAAGAACTGACCTCCCATTACTAAAGGTCTGCTTGGATTGAGGGTTAAGAGAGCTAAGTGAGGAAAAATTAAGGGAAAATAAAAATCATGCTTGGTTTGATAGTGATGATTTATGAGGGAAGTTATAGAGGATCAAGTGAGGATTTGTTTATCTCTTTTGTCTATTTTTTTAACCCCAAATTGGAGGGTTAACGAAAGATATTGATGGGTTTTGTTTAACAAGTCATATATACCCCTTGTTTGTCCTATAAAATATTATTACTTTTTTCTTTTCTTTTTGCTTTCAACATATGTTACTCCGTAATTTTCTCATTTGTGAAGATATTTTGTTAAGTTCTAATTAAATTTCAACCAAATTTAATTTTATGACATATGTAATAATAATAATTTGGTAAATACCGTATTTTTATTAATCATACTCTCACTAAAAACCTTCAATCCAAGCCAGAGAGTTATTAAATACATCTCACTTAACTCTTCCTCAATTCCAAACAAGCAAGAGCGGACCCACGTTGGGTCATGTGGGGTCAGTTGACCCCCCTGACTTCTTCTTTTTTACTGCAGCACACTATGCTCACACTTCATTATATACACTGTGCTTACAGCTGAACTGACCCATACCAGTTCATTACACATTGAAGTGACTGAACTGACCCTTATACAGCTGCCTACTGCATTATATAGCTGCTGCAGTTATGGAGGGGTCATCTCCAACTTCATACATTGTGCTTTTCAGTGAAATTTTTATTAAAATGGTACTTCGGTTCTTGAATCGTCATGGTACAATTGGCGGTAGCACCAACACAGGCAGGAGATGAAGATGTGGTAGGAGGAACCCCTAGAAACATAGGTAAACAAGTTCTCCAACATCTTCCATAGTCATATAGATTGATCGACTGCGAACTTTTCATTGAAATTTTTATTTTATTGCATTGATCAATCAATGGTTCATAATCTAACAGATTATAATTCTACTTGCCGATAATGCAAAACAAATGTTCGTTAATATTAAAACCCAATCTTTATGAATCCTAAAAACAACAATATAAATAACTACAAGAGGTGTATATTGATGGGGATGACCAGAAACAATGGAAATTGGTTCCAATTGAACAGTCGATAGGTTGAGTAGGTACATAGTTCAATTCTTGGCTATTTTTAGTTTCAACTCTCTCTTTTATTTTCTTTTGGGTCCAAACGAGTATGATGGCTTCATTTTAAGTTAAATCTAGCTATATATTTTTTTACAAAACTTTGTTCATATATGCTATTTTTTAGTATTTTTAGTATGTAATTTTATGTTGGACTTTCTTCAACGTTCGAAGTTGACCCTCCTCTCTTAAATTTCTGCGTCCGCCGTTGCAAATAAGATTATATGTATTAACTCGACTCCCTCTCACTTAATTTTCCATCACTTGTCGACTTAGCTCTACTTATTTTTTTCCATCACTTAAGTCGACTTCAACAATCAGTAATAAAATTTTGCTTTATAATATGTTAGCTAAAACTTTCTAAATTTTTGAGAACTAAATTAAGGAAACTGACGAGCCTGAATTGTCCAGCTTTATTGGGACCTTCTACTTTTGGAACAAATCTAAGAAGCATGTCATTAAATGTAAAGAGTTCATTATGCCCATGTGAATTTCATCGAAGAAAGAAATTAAATCTCTTTTTGTGACATCCCATAAAAATTGAAAAAAGGAAAACTATCAGGTCAGGGATTCTGTATCTCCTGCCAATCTGCTCCTTTCTAAACTTCTCCTCTAGCTCAATATCATCTCAATCTTCATCATCATACAGTAGAACCTGTTGGAAATATTTTTCTTTTTCTTGTTAAAATCTGTAACAAAATAAACAAAATTAAAGTTATCGCTCTGCGGAGAAGTCGCGCACGAAACACTGTTCTAAGAGTTTATTCACATCTATGTGCAGACTTTGTCCCAATGCTCCTAGTGGTAAAACCTCTGTTTTACCGGTATCATGGCCCGGACTTAATATGAGGCCCATTAGGCAATGGCCTCAGGCCCAAAATTTTACAGGACACCAATTTTATATATATATATATATATCTTACTCCACTATAGATGACCCTGGCCCAGCTGAGTTCTCTTCATTGGTCCGCTGAAGAGCAGAGCAGCAACTAACCCAACAAAGAGCAACAAATGGTCGATCGGATCCGCAATATTTTCTAGGTAAAGAATATATTTTCTTTTTTTAGGTTTTTTTAGAGTATGTGGCTGGCTGCTTGGAGACTTTGGAGTTCTCTTTCTTTTTGTTCCAATATTTCAACAGATTCACAAGTCACAAGTCTCACATAGGGTCGGCTGCTCCTTTTTTGAAGTAAGAAAATGAATCATCCCTCCCTTTCCCTCCACAACACAGGTGAGTCTTTCTTTCTTTTCTTTTTTTTTTTGTATATAATAATATAAATTGTTGTAAGTTTTATAATTTATTAATATTTTAAGGTTAAGTATGTTCTAATTGTTTGTTATTTTTTGTAATTCATTCATATATTTTTTTCCTCCAAATATGTGTTCTAATTATATTTTTTTTATAGATTTTTATAGAGGAAACTCCTGTGGCCGGCTCCTGGAGTTCCTAAAAGATATATAGTTCCAGTCCCTCTACATAAGATGAGGTTTGTAATTTATTAATATATATTTGTATAAATTGTTGTTGATTACCTTTAATTTTTTGTTTGTGGTTGGCTAATTTATTTATAAAAATATGTTTTAGCAATTTCATTACATAGTTATTCCTAGTATGATTGAAATCAATTAATAGAGAAATTGAGAAAGAAAATATTTTTATATTTATTGTTGATTGTTTATCATTAATTATTATTTATTGAAAAAATTATGATAATGTCATTTGATTGCATAGTATACATATCCATATTATCAAATTGAAATATTATGTGATATATTGTTATAATAAGTTTCATTTTTATTTTCTATGCATTAACAACAATAAGAACAAAATTTTTATCTCAAAATTAATAAAAATTAATATATAAAATTATATCTAAATGTATTAAATATTATTTTATTTTTAATATTATTTGGTTTTCTGAAAGCAAGAACTTGAATTTGTAAAAACCGTTGGCACCTGTACTTACCTCTTCTATTCTAAAGGGGCTTCAAAACGGTTCAATTTTGAGCCGTCTAAGTCGTGTGTATTTCATCAACCATTTCGTTTTAAAAAAATTATGGAAGATTATCTCTACTATTATAAAGGGGCTTCAAAACGGCTCAATTTTGAGCCTCTAAGCTGTGTGTATTTCATCAACCATTTCGTTTTAAAAAAATTACGGAAGATTATAATTTAAACTCTCTCCTTTCTTCCGCATAATCGAATACCCTCGTTCCTTTTTCTGTCCGCATAACCGAATATCCTCTCTTTTATTCTCATATATCCATAAAAATTATAACTAAATTTAAATTAAATTTCTATAAATCTTAATTAATATATATATATATATATATATATATATATATATATATATATATATATATATATATATATATATATATAATAAATTTTAATTTAAATATTTAAATTATATTTTGATAATATTAGGAAAAAAAATTATTTTACTTGCACGTACTTTTATTAGTAATTTTAAACTCTCTCCTTTTCTTTTGCATAACTGAATACCCACTTTTTTATTTTATTTTTGTCCACATAACCGAATATCCTCTATTTTATTCACATATATCCATAAAAATTATAATTAAATTTAAATTAAATTTCTATAAATCTTTATATATATATATATATATATATATATATATATATATATATATATATATATATATATATATAATATTTTGATAAGATTTTTAAAAAATTACTTTACATGCAATGCACGTGCTTTTAATAGTTATTGTAAGAAGTCTAAAACCGATTCAGACTCTCTCATCTCTTATTCATTTATTTTCTAGAAATGCAAACATGGCTCCAACAAGAAAATAATTTGGTGATTTTTTTTTATTGATATGAACATTAAGTTTTGAGGGCCCCACTTTTAGAATTCGCCTCAGGCATCACAAATTGAAAGTCCGGCACTGCCAGTATCCCGTCGTCGCACACAACTCGAAAAGATTGACCCAAACTTGACTTTGTTTAGAAGATAGAAAAATTAGAATGGAAGTAGATGATTGAAATGGAATAAATTCTGTAAGATGAATGGATAGAATTTTTAGAGAGAGGAAACTTTTTTCTTCTTGCAACAACACAAAGGAGACATGTATATAAAGGAACCATGTCACAAAAAAAATATATATATATATATAAATAGGAACCATGCCACAAAATTAATATATCAATGGTCTTTAAATATGATTTAATAGGAATAAAGTTGTGATAAGGGGTAATAATGTGACCGTTTTAGGGAGTTAAAGAAATGATTCATGATAGAATTTTAATGTGAATAAAGGGAATAATAATATCAAGAAAAATTGATTTTTTTTTTTTAAACAATTACAACAGAACCCGGTTACAACTAGAAAATCTATTAATTCTGGTACCAAATATATTCTGAAAATGACGATTAAAAGTATTAGTTATCTTGTGTGTCTGAATACTCAAAATCATCTTCCTCCAAGAGTGTGATGAGATTTTATTCGGAAAATTTACTTGACCGAAAAGAAACTTTACATAAATAGGCGTAAGAAGAAAAAGTTTGAAATTTTAAGAAGTCCTACTACATTCAGTCAATTGGACTGACAACCAGCTGGCAAAATTCAAACAAATTTATATTTCGTCAGACTGTCTGGCAAAAATCAAACAATCACAACGTCAATCACAACGACAACCCAACTAAAGGATGGATAAGAGATATAGTAGCCCGTCGCCCAACGACAGACCTAAACTCCCTGACCCCCTTATATATAGTTGTCCACCATCCCAACCGTCGCAATCTACAATTAAATGTCATTGAATTCCGTTAGATCGACTGGTAAAATTTGTGCATGTACAGATTATAACAATCCGACTGGCGGAATATATTTGAACTTAAATTTTTAAAAACTTTTTTTCCATGTCTATTTCCCTAAACTTTTAGTTGACCAATAAAATTGTCTGTTTTTTTCCATTCTCTTATTATTTGTAAATGTGTGGACACTGGAGGCTTTACTATCCCCTTCCTTCAGCCAGCCATTGGACTATTGATCTTTTACTTCCATAGAACCTCTTCTTTACTAATAATATCCAGGCAATCAGCTTTTAGAGTATTTCGCAGCTGGGTCCAAATTATCTCGCTTGATGATTTGATATTCCAAGTCCAATTTTGGTCCTGAATGTCGCTAGATTTTTCTTTGTTCCACTTTTTACAATTATCTCGTCCATATCTTGTTTTGTTCACCAACTTTTGTGCAACACTTCCTCCCTAGTTTGTTTCAGCCCACCAAACTACCACAACGTCTGAGAAAAAAAATTATTTTCAACTGACTTTCTCGAATCAAAGAAAATATCGATAAGAAAATATCGATAATGCAATATGAACATACTTTTTTTGACAAACTCCATAACTATACTGATGTGAGAATGTATTATTGAATGTCAATTATTGACTATCTTTTAAGTATTTTTTTGACATCTAATAATCTAGTGTCACATTCGTATAGCTATGAAATGTGTTGAGGGAGGTGTGTAACTATAGCATTACTCAAAAAATATTGTTTTTCTTAGAATCTTCACCACTTTCCAAAACAATCGGACAATGGTCAGCTATAATTGTTGCTTAGCCTGAACAACAAGAGAGAGAGAGGCAAAGGAGCTTCTCATTGTGTAGAACACAAAGAATCTGTCTAGTCTCGCTAAGACATGTACCTCCCTCATATTTAGATCAAGTAAAAGATCTTCGTTTAAGTGGATAATATTGAATGATTTTCATGTGGAAAAAGAAAATTCACCAACCGCCAAATCGAAAGAATGATATCAAGAAGAAGATCTCATCCTCACCATTAGTCTATTAGAATGACAAGCATTTTGAGCACTAGTTATTTATGTGCCTCTCCGTCACTTTTTTATAATTCAATTTCTAAAATTATTTCTCATTTACATCATTTAATAATAAAAATTAATTTTTTTTATTGTCACCTAGCTATCTAAGAGACTCCTATCTTTTAATCTGATCATTCTTTGAAACACCAATTAACTTTATTATATAATATAAAAAAATACTCTAGTTTTTCTTTGGTTTTGTGCTTGGACTTCTGTAGACCTTAGCTGAACCTGAATCCCAGACCGAGACGATTCAATCTCATTGTCTCAGAAGAAGTCAATGTCTCAAAACTAGTCTTTTTTGTAGGGATAATGTCCCATTACAAATATAGAAACTAGCATATACTTTCACTTATTTAAAAAAAATAACAAATGTCTTCATTATGTGTAAAATAACCAAAATGTTGGTTAAAATAGTGGGAGCATATCTTCATTTTTTAAATGTTGCATACAAAAAAATTGGAACATTTGCTAGTTTTTTAAATAAGAGAGGATATATGCTAGTTTCTATATTTATAATGCAACATTTGCTAAATACCCCCTTTTTTTTTTACTTATTACTAGCTAGATGCATTATACATGTCAATTGTTGAAATATAAGACCATGTAATATTTTGTGCAAGATGGGATGGAAACATCATCTTTTAGCATCAAAAACTTTTGATTTATAAATACTGTTTTATAGTAGACCATATCTTCCAACTATTTTATATTCTAACACAGAGATATGTTAATAGGTCCAAACTGTTACGGTCTTCTTGAATTGAGGGTCAAGAGAGTTAAGTGAGAAGAAGTTAAAGGAGGAAAATAAAAATCATGTTTGGTTTGAGAGTGGAGTTTAGAAGGAAGTGTTATAGAGGGTTAAGTGGAGATTTATTTAACCCTCTTTTGTCTTTTTTTTTTAAACCTTTCCAATCTGGAGGTTAACGAGAGAATCGAGAATTTTTTTAAAAAGTCATAAATACTCCCTCCTTGTCCTATAAAGTGTTATGACTTTTGTTCATTTTTTTAGCTTTTAACATACTGCTCCGTAAATTTCTCATTTGTGAAGATATTTGACAATTTAATAATTAAATTTTCAATCAAATTTATTTTTATGACATATGTAATAAGGATGTTTTGGTAACTATTGTATTATTATTTAACTCTTCTCTCACTCAAAACCTCCAATCTAAGCAAGTGTTATTAAACACATCTCACTTAACTCTCCTTTCAATCCAAACAAGATTATATGTATTCGTTCTACTTTCCCTCACTTAATTTTCTTTCACTTAACACTGCTTATTTTTTTATCCCTTAATCCAAGCATACCTTAAATCCAAATTTTCTATTGAATTGTAAATTTATGTCCATATAGTACAACTACTTTTGATAGCCTTAGTCAATGCATTACGAATATTTATCGACATACATTGTCTTTCTGTCCTTTTTTTTCTCTCTCTATAAATTCCGAATATTTATGGGATGTCAATTCCATGAATGGGAAAGAGCACCAGAGAATGTAACATAAAGAAGATGGATGAAGCTTCCCATGCATTTCTCATACATTGTCTTCTTCTCGACATTCAGGACCCCACCCAAGAGGAAAGAAGCTTTACTTGGGCTCTCCTTCTGCAGGCTAACAAACGCGTGTGCCGTGTCTCCATCCTCTAGAAGAAGGTCCGAAGTTGCATCAGTGGGACTATTATTAGATGCGTGATGTTGGAAATCCATTGACTAATATGGCTATCGAAGTTTGTAATTATATGGACATAAATTTCCAATTTAATAGATATTTGGATTTGAGATTTTGGACCTGTCGACGTATCTCTGTGTTTAAAAATACATAGCAGGTAGAACAGATGGTCTACTACAAATAAAATTAACAGTGTTTAGAAATAAAAAAAAAAAATTGATGGTAAAGAAAATGGTGATTTCATCCCTTCTTGCACAATATATTACATATATTTTGACTATGTCTCGTATTTATTGGTCTTACCAATCAATGAATGATATGTATAATGTATCTAGCTAGTAACAAGTAAAAGACAAAATGGTGATTTCATCCCTGGTTGCATAATATATTATATAGTATTTTGGCTATGTCTTGTATTTTTTGGTCAAACCTATCAGAAATATCAGTCGTTAGATTGTATTTTTTGACCGTTGG